>VCHN02000014.1:28368580-28954214 GCA_007115665.2 Sequoiadendron giganteum
GGGGGAGGGATGGATTGGGGAGAGAGAGAGGTTGGGAGGGAAAGAGGAGATAAAGATAAGTAGAGAGGTAAGGAGAGGTAGAGAGACATGAGAGAATAAAAGTAGATAAGGAAGGACAAATGGAGGTAGAGGTATGGAGAGAGAGAGAGGGAGGGAGGTGAGAGAGAGGTGAGAGAGAGAGCAATAGAAGGAGTTTGGGTAGAAATTAGGATATGCAAGTAGAGAGGGATAGGTGAGATAGAGAGAAGAAGAGATAGATAGAGATAGAGGGAAGGAGGGAGGGTGGGTGAGAGAGAGGAGGAAGGGAGAGGTAAAGAGGGATATGTGAGATAAAGATAAGTAGAGAGAGAATGGTGACATATAGAGGAGAGAGTTATAGAGAGGGAAAGAGAGAATGGTGAGATAGAGAGGAGAGAGTGAGAGAGAAAGAGGGTGAGGGAGGAGTGAGAGAGAGAGAGGTAGAGGGAGGGAGAGGAGAGATAGAGAGTAGATAGGGGAAAAGGTAGGGAGAGAGATATCTAGTGAGAGAGAGAGAGAGGGATAGGGGAGATAAAGATAATTATAGAAAGACAAAGAGGTAGAGAGAAGTAGAGAGAGAATAAGGGAGGGAGAGAATCGATATAGAGAGGTATAGAGAGAGTGGTGGGGAGTGATGGATGGAGAGGTAGGTAGAGAGGTATTAGGGAGATAGAGAGTAGAGAGGGAAGTAGAGGGAGAGGTATGGAGGGGGAGACAGGGAGGTGAGAGAGAGGTGAGATAGAGAGAAATAGAGAGCAATAGAGAGAGTGTGGTAGGGAGTGATGGAGGGATATGCAGCTAGAGAAGGATAGGTGAGATAGAGAGAAGTAGAGAGAGATAGAGATAGAGGGAAAGAGGGAGGGTGGGTGAGAGAGGGGAGGAAGGGAGAGGTAAAGAGGGATAGGTGAGATAAATATATGTAGAGAGAGAATGGTGACATATAGAGAAGTGGAGAGTTACAAAGAGGGAAAGAGAGAATGGTGAGATAAAGAGGAGAGAGTGAGAGAGAAAGAGGGTAAGGGAGGAGTGAGACAGAGTGAGAGAGAGAGGTAGAGGGAGGGAGAGGAGAGATAGAGAGTAGATAGGGGAAAAGGTAGGGAGGGGGACATCTAGTGAGAGAGAGAGAGGGATAGGGGAGATAAAGATAATTAGAGAGGGAAGGAGAGGTAGAGAGAGAGTGGAGAGGGAATGAGGGAGGGAGGGAGAGAAGGAATATAGAGAGGTGTAGAGAGAATGTTAGGGAGTGATGGATGGAGAAGTAGGTAGAGAAGGATTAGGGAGGTAGAGAGTAGAGAGGGAAGGAGAGGGAGAGGTATGGATGGAGAGAGTGGTAGGTTGTGATGGATGGAGAGCTAGGTAGAGAGGGAGAGGGGATATATATATGTAGAGAGGGAGGGAGAGAGGGAGAGATGTAGTGAGGGAGAGAGAGGTGAAATAGAGAGAATTAGAGAGGGAATAAGGGAGGGAGGGAGAGAGGTGTAGAGAGAGTGGTAAGGTTTGATGGATGTAGAGGTAGGTAAAGAGAGATGGGAGATAGAGAGTAGATAGGGAAGAAGAAAGGGAGAGAGAAGTATGGAGGGAGAGAGAGGGAAGTGAGAGAGAGGTTAGCTAGAGAGAAATAGAGAGAGTGGTAGGGCGTGATGGAGGGAGAGGGAGGTAGGTAGAGAGAGAGAGGGGGGGAGGGAGATAGAGACAAGTAGAGAGGGAAGGTGGGAGAGAGGGAGAGATAAGTGAGGTAGAGAGAATTAGAGGGAAAAGGAGAGAGAGACAGAGAGAGAGAGTTAGAAAAAGGGATAGAGATAGTGAGAGAGAGGTCTAGAGTGTAAGGGATAAAAATGAGTGAGATAGAGAGAGAAATAATACAATTTTCTAATTACTAAAATTTGACCTCTTGATTATTGAAATTTGACTAAGTTTGAAATTTGTGAGATCTTCCAAAAACTAGAAGAGAGAGAGGGGAGAGAGGGAGGAAGGGAGAGAGAGGGGAGTCGAGAGATAAAGAGTAGAGAGAAGGAGAGAGTGAGAGAGAAAGATGATAGAGCTTGTTGACTACTAAAATCTGACCTCCTGATTACTGAAATTTGACATGCTGATTACTAAAATTTGACTAGGTCTAAAATTTTAAAGATCTTCCAAAAACTATAATTTTCATTATAACTCATAGAGATCTGAAAGCACTCTCAAACATCCTAGAAGTATATACATGAAATATAAATTAGAGTATAAGAAAGTAAACGTCCATATATAAATGTCAACTTATACTTAAATGCTTATTTCATGTATATAGTTTCCCTAAAAGATAACAAGAAGAAAGAGACAAGAAAAAGAGAAGAAAATATTTTCAATGTAGACCAAAACGCGAGTGCATTATAATGCGCTCGCGTTTTGTAAATGTTTTTTTAAATTCAAAAAAAGCATATTTTTGAACTCAAAATGCACGCATTTTTTGAAATTTAAACCATAATGCGAGCGCATCATAATGCGCTGGCGTTTTAAAACACCCACATTAGGCTTGGCAATGACTGAGCCTAGGATTGGTCATTACCAAGGCATAATGCGAGCACGTTTTACTATAACACATTCACGTTTTTGCTATATCGAGATGAAAAAGTTAGTGTCCACGAAATTGCTACCCATTTCCATGCACCTGCCTTGACATTATAGCTTGAACTATTAGCCAATTGGCGAATATTAGCCACTAAAAAAATCATTAGAGGGAAACATTGTGTGGATGCTTTAGTGATACATCATCATGCTCAGAAAAGGATAGGTAGTGAGGAGTGATTAAGTGTCCCACCATAGCATGGAACTAGTCAACTTCCAGATTATTGGGTATTGTTTTGGCAACAAGACCTTGGTCTAGAATATCCTTCTGTGCTGGTGATATTTTCAAGAGTTATTATATTGAGATTTGTGCTAGTATTTTCTTCAACTAATCAATTATGTTGTAATGATTTGTAGGGACAATCGTTGTTTTGATTATAGGAGTATCAAATGATTTTTTTGCAGCTCCTTTCAATATTACCTTAGCTTTCCCCCTTGTTGTCACATTGACTGGTTGAAATTCTTGATTCTTTCTAATTTTTATGTCATTAATATGACTTTCATTGCAACAATGTTTTTGGTTTGATGATCGGCTGTAATGATGTTATTGTTGTCATAAATTTTGGAATTATGAGTTTGATAATTAGCTGTAATGATGCTATTGTTGTCATAAATTTTGGCATTATGAGTTTGATAATCATCTACAATCATGTCATCTATATAATTTCTAGCAGTAATGCATGTATTTGTTTGATTTTCAAAAACAACATGGTCATGTTTATGATTGATTTGAGCACTGTTTATTTGATCTTCAACTACCTCGATATGTAGAATAGTGGAATCATAAACTTAGTTTACATTTTTTCTTTTACCATCTAAAGAAGAGGATTCATCTTTTTCATAATTGGGTAAAGGGTTTTTGAAAGCTCCATGATCATTATTTGTCTGTGGTCCTTCAGCAAATATTTTCTTGTTTTCAATTAGATCTTGGGTCAAATATTTCAGCTGCCAACAATAATTTGTTTTGTGGCCTTTGTTTTTATGGTAATCACAATAATGTACGTTATTCCACCAAAATGGTTTGGTGTGGGGATCCCAATTTCATGGTTCTTGTGATGTTACAAGTTTGGCTTCAATAAGTTATTTTAATGCTGATTCCAATGATTGTCCTAAAGGTGTGAATTTTCTTCATTTGATGGCTTTTGGAATGGTGATTATTTATATCTAGCATTATTGGAATTGTTATTTTGATTTGCATTTATATTGTTGCCTTGGTTGTTGTCTAGAGTTTTCTTAGTTGTAGCTTCTATTAAATTTAATATTGGTTTCACAATTTTCATTTCAGTCACAACATCATTGTTTCCAACATTTCTATACTTTTTCCAAAACTTGTGTTTATCATTTTTGTTGTTGTTGTGATTAGAGGAATTTACATTGTTTCATCCTTAATTGTATGCTTTTATAACTCCTCTTTTGACTAAAGCTTCTTCTATCTTCATACCATTTTTGAAATCATTTTCTTGAATGTAGGTGGATATTGTAGTTCAAGTCTATAACTCATGTGATAGTTCCATCTTTTACTTTTCAAGTATGGAACATGGATATCTTGAAAACAACCTTCTCCATCTTTGCAAAAAAGAGAGAAATGTTTCACCTTTACTTTGTTTAGTATTGCAAAGATCCTTCATTGTGATATCATGTTTTATATTGTAGGAATATTGAGTTATAAATTTATTAATCAGATCTTCAAAGGATCTAATTCTTGGAGTTAATTTTGAGAACCACAACATACATTGTCCACCTAAGCTTCTTGGAAATAGCCTCATCAAGTATGTCTCTTCATGAACAAACTCTAAGCTCATAGCTAAAAATTCCCTTACATGGTCAATAGGGTCTATTTTTCCATTGTATTTATCATACTTGGGAAATTCATAGTGTTTTAGAAATGGGATTATTTTCACGTTTTGAGCAAAAGGATATGGACAAATATCCCGCAGCAAGTATCTCTTAGTAGTTCTCATTTGCATATCTTGGAATTGTTGTTGTAAGTTTTATAATTGATGTTTCATTGCATCCAATTTATTTGTATTGTGTGGTTTAGTCTCAGCTCTTGTAGGTGTTTCTTTCAGCCTATTAATATCAAAGTCTCTCAAAATTTTAACACCTAGATCAACTAACATCAAAAGATACTTTTCTCCATCCTTTTCCAGAATTTTCTCCATAAAATTATGGAACTTGGGGTCTTGTTGCATATTTTGTAGATATTTTAAAGATATTTCATCCTTATCATTTTGGTTGGATCTATTGAATAGATTTTCCTCAATCTCAGACATGTTGTTTTGGATTTTAATTTATTTCTCTTGAAGATTTAGTCTTTGTGACCTTGTAAAAACTAGCATATAGATGTTATGATTGTCCACTAAAATTTGATATTTGTTTGCAATAGTGTCAAAGGATATTAACTTGAGTCAAATAGAATTATAGATTCTATTGATTAGACTAAGTTGACAAATATGATTTAGACAATTTAGGATGATAGATATTGGTTTAATTTTGAAAAAAATCACTTGTAAGGTTCAATTTTTGATAATTTAAGACTGGTTTGATTTGAGAAAGGTTTTTGTTTTGGTAAAAATCCTAATTCTGGTGTAAAAAGTTTAACAGACAAGGAAAGTAGCTCTCTAGATTTTTCTTTGGAAAATGCACTATAACAGTCTTTTGATGTGCTAAAATAATTGGCCAATGCACTAATAAACTGGTTTGATGCACTATTAAATAGGTTGTATGTGCTATATTGTTCCTCCTATGCACTAAACGTATCTTTTGATGCACTAGTATATTCCTCCTATGCACCAAATGTTTCCTCCTATGCGTTAAAAGGTGTCTCAATGTGCTATTAAACTTCTCGGATGTGCTACAATAGAGAGTGAATGTGGTATTCTGGAAATATTTAGGATTTTTGACAGTCTATTTTTGCTCTAGTTTTTCATAGTGAATTTGTTTGACTCCAGGTTATAACTTCTGATTTGATGACTTTGTATCTGATTTTCTTGTTTAAGACAATGGATAGTGGTTGCTTTGATTGGATTATTTCCTTTTGAAAATGATTACACATGCAGCAAAGTTTGCAAAAATTTGTTCAATTCTACACATTAATCAAATAGTTTGTGTTCTAGAATCGGGTCTGATTCTTTCAATTTTCACTAGTATAACACAATATAGACAATTCAAGCACTTTTTGATCTCAAAAGGTCACTAAAAATACCACATCCTACACTTGGAACTATGTCAGCTCACATAGCCATGTCACCCCCTAGAGGGCACCTGTGTTTTTGCCTTTTTTAAGTCTTAATCAAAAGTCGAATCCTCCACTTTTGATCAGGGTCTTTGATATTTATATGGTGAGTGTCTTGGGGGCAGATTCTTCCATCCCCTTGCACTGTGATATAGAAAGTGTTTAGAAACTGACATGGTTGGATTCTAACTTAAAGTTCATAGATAAGGTTTTCATTCAGAGAGACAAATAGATAAACTCCCTCAAGAGACCTCCCAACCTTTAAAACAAAGGCGGGATGGTTATCTTGCACACTTTCGTCAAATGTTATACTTTCCTCGAATTCTCTTTTGATTATAGTGAGTTGGAAAACCTATCTTTGGTAGTTCCCACTTAGGTCATTCTGGTAGGGTGAGTACTTTTCCCACTACGGAAAGCCCTATAAAGGTGTTAATAAAGCATGAAAATTGAGTCTAGCATTTTGATCACCTATTGAAGGGGAGAGCATAAGCCTATCACTTCAACCAAAGTAAATACGGGGTTCGGTTATCATTTTACTTAAGCTAGATTCCTAACTTAATAAAGGAAATCAATAGTAAAAGTTGAAAACCCTACAAACACCATTAGTAATTTTGTAGCTATTGTCTTTGACTAGCGTACCTAGTACCTGCAACATAGAATTACAAAGATTTATATCCAATATTTTCAATTTTATATAAAAATAGTCCAATGCCCTAAAACTATTATGCACTAAAGTAATAATTGAAAGTGCTAGAATAATTATTGAATGCACTATAACAATGATTGAATGCGCCAAAATAGTGTTTTGATGTGGTGAAACAGTTTTTTGATGCACCGAAATATCTATTGAATGCACTGTAGAAACTCTCAATTGTGCTAAAACATAAACACATCAAATCTTCAATCACTTTCCAAAAAATGTTAAGTATGGGTATTTTGCCCCATGGTGGGAGCTAATTTATGTGTGTGGGAAATATTAGTAAGTGAAATAAATAAAAACACACCTTAATGCAACGTTATTAGAGAATTCAAATAACAAATTTAATCTAATTGAAACATAATAAAATCTCTAAAATTGTTCCATTGCTCTCTAACTCCAAGGATTTATTAAATCAAAGTGGCTCTTAGATTGTATGCACTGTGATTGTTAAAATGACAACCTAGAGAATGAGAGTGAGGATCTAATATGATATGTTGTGATCAAGTGATGAATAATGGAAGATATGATAATTATAATGAAAACTATGATGCCATGATATTGATAGGAAATGATATGATAAACTAAAATGCAACTAATATGATAGGTTGTGACATGATTATAATCTAATATGATTGCTAAGATGATTCTATATGATAATTACTCAATTTTGTATGCTAAATGATCTAGTATGATTCTTGTAGAGTAAAATTGTATAAAATTTGGATCCATTTCCTATAGCAAGAGGGTGCTTTTATAGATTTTCAAAGACAATTTTTGATGTGGCAACAAGCAATGGTTCAGATTTGATCTAGATAAATCAATGGTAGAAGATGAAGAATTTGGTGAGGAAGAAGGTGAAATGCTTTCCCTAAGCAAAATATAGTGGAAAATGATTAGGAAGAAATTGTGGATCCATGAAGCCAACTATTTCCAACTATAAAAGTTTGTTTCAAAATTGGCTGGAAAGATAAAGTGAAATTGAATGCAACTTAAAGCTTTCAGTTTTATTGAGAGAAAAGTTGTAAACATGTGTTGTAGATATGCTCAATTCAATATTTGATTTATTCAATTTTGGAGGGAAGATATATTATTAAATAAAAAAAATTAAAATTTATTTATTTAATAAAGGGGAGATGATAATTAAACAAACTATGTGATTTTGGTTTATTTAATTAACATGGAGTAATTGGATATTTTAAGTAAAATAAAAATTTGAATTTGTTTATTTAATTAAGATAGACGAAAATAGAATATGAACTATATAAATCAATATTTCTATTCTTTTATAAGTAGATGAATTAAAGGTTAATTAATCAAATAATTGTATTTAATTAATCAGATTTATCTAGACCATTTTCAAGTGCATACAGGTAGATGCATTGTTCTGGTTGTCAAATGTGTTGCAACAAATAAAATGTGTTCCTCAGGCTATCAAATATGTTGTAACAAATAAACTGCATTCTTCAAGCTATCAGATGTGTTGCAACAGATCAAATCCAGCTCAAAAAATTGTGTTTGCAATGTTTTGTACCTATCCCTACCAAAAATGATGAAAATGTCATACAAAAACTATAAAATATGTTTTGACGTTGGGTTTTCCAATGTATCTAAGGGTAAAATTAAGTTTAGCATAAAATAACATGCATAATACAAACCCCAGCTAAAGAATGGAGTATAAAGGAGGAGACATGCTTAAACAAAGGAAGCTTTCACCAAATAGCCTTCATGTGCTCCATGATTGACCTCCATTGCCCTTCTCCATTTTCTGTAAAATGATGTTTGCCCTCAAATTTTGAAGAGCAACCAAAACCTATGACAAATGACTCAAGAAAATATTAAAGCATTTGACTAAGAAAATGCAAGTGTACTAAAAAATTGCAACCATTAAGTGACAGTGAGGTTGACATTACCTTTTTATAAAAGTCAAGTTGATGGATGAATGACCAAGATTGAAAGTTGACAAATCCCTAAGATCAAAGGTTTATATTTGCATGTGACAACTAGCAATTAGGGTTACGGAAAACTTAGGTCAAATTTAAAATGAAGGGCTAAGATTTGATTTTTTCAAAATCAAATCAATGGCTAAGAATTCATGTGACAATGAGATAATGGGCACAAAAAAAGAGGTTAGTGGAGAATCAAAATAGAAATTTAAAATTAATCGATTCAAGAGGAGGTGTTGACCTTTTTATTTAAAAATTAATTTAATTCAAAAGTGGTGGGGCCATGTGATACTATATAATTATTTTAAATTATTTACCTAGTGGGAAACTAGAAAGTGGGAAATTTAAATAAATAATTTTTTATTTAAATTTAGGAAAAGTCAATAAGATACTTAAATAATTAATAATAATTATTTAATTATGGAGAGAATAGTCAAAGTGGAGAATAATTAAATAAGCCATATGAATTTATTTAATTATATAAGAAGACATAAGGAACTAATGATGTGTTTAAGTAAATAAATAAAATTTATTTATTTAAATAATCATGGGGAAATAATAAATAAATGATAATTAAATAAATTTATAGGCAGACATAGGAAATTAACAATGTATTTAAATAAAGTAAATGCAATTTATTTATTTAAATAGTCAGGAGGAATAAAAGATATGAATGAATTAAATAATTAAGAATGATTTAATTAATAGTTGAATTGGGACCATAGGACATAATTGAGTAATTTAATTATGTTGAGAAGAAATATGGAGGGAATAAAGTTTGTAGGCCTAGGTCAATTTTATGTGTCTACACAAACATTATCAAAATGAAATATCTTCTTAGTCGACAACCTCTTAATCTCCATAATTATCTCTTTAATACCAAATGCTTCATATGATATTAACAATTGTTCTTTCATTGTAGGTGACACATGATTAGCCAAATAGAAATGATATATGTTCCATTCCACACAAATGGATATATCACTTGTGGCTGGTCCATCAAGTGTGTAACTATTATCATCATTTTTTTGAGCCTTCAAGGAGCTCTCTAAAAGAGGACAATCATAAAATACAAGATGAAAACTGGACCAAACTGAATATCCTAAATCATTCCTCCTTTCTTCTTCACACAACTCAACATGCTCTTCTTGTGGGATTACCTCATGAAGCTCTTCCCTTGTATGATTATCATCTACATATTGGAAAAACAAGGATAGACAACTAAGAGGGGGGGTAAATCAGTTGTTTCAAAAGTTAAGCTTATTCAACCTTAAACAACTTTTAATCTCAGATTTGATAATTAACAATGCAAGCATAAATCAACAACACATCATAGACACATGAACACCAATATTTTTATACGTGGAAACACTATTAGGGGAAAAACCACGGGGGATGTTAGTCCACAAGATTATACCCTGTTAGAAGTATAATGAAAGAAATGAATAGGGAATGCACATGCATTCATGCACACTACCTAGAGCTCACTACTCAAAGGGAAGGATCAATGACTTACATAAGACAATCATATTAAATCCATCTGATGAACATGAACTGAGAAATTAGCTTCTACAAAAGCTTGATTAGAGTTCTAGTTAGGCACATAAATAATTCTTCACACTTCACTTGATCCTCTTCACACTCTCCTCTGCACTCAAATGATCTGATCTTTATTGACACATATACTTCACACACATTCATCGAAAATACTCTGAGAATGCTACAAAATGAATAAATAATCACTCTTATATATTCGCTACATGGATTTACATCAATAACTCTGTCGTCCACAAATAAAGAATAAATCACAACTGTCAGCCTCAGTACATGAATAAATCTTAATGCACATCAACCTGAGTTGGTCACAACATAGTGAGGACATAAATCAACATCCTTGAACATGCAAAACAATAAAATATTAATCCATAAGGATCCACAACATGCTATAACCATCATGTCAGCCAAGAACATGAAAACCTTAAACACACAAGGAAAAATATTCAATCACAAACACACCGATCAACATGGACATACCAAACTAATAGAGAATGATATTGAAACATCACTGGACACCTCATAAACATACGCAACAACTCAATTCACCAGAATTGCAATCTCATCTTCTAGAAACACTTGCTACAGTAATTGAATAACTGTAGGACCACAAAACTTCATAGCTTCTTCAATTCTTGATGCGTACCACTGAAACTTTTGGAAAACATACTAGATAGGATCAGAAACAAACCCTTTAGTGAATGCCTCCTAATCATCAACGTATAGAATTTTTCATCACTTGAACCTTCTCAGCTTCATTGGTTGCTTGCAATATATTTATTGCAATTTTCTCAATATCTACGACATATACAACCTTCAGAATCATCGATGCTAATAGTGTTGACATCAATGACAACCACATACCAGAAACACAACCACAACATCTTGTAATATTTCCCTTTGGCATTTATGGCAACACATAATGTGAAAAATAGTACCATCAACACAACTGGTTGTTCACATACTTCTTTCCTTGCTCTTCTCTCCCTTTCCTGACTCTTCCCCCCCTTACTTCAAGATTTTTTCACATTGTTCTTCTCCCCCTTTGAAATCAATGGAAAATTTACACATTCTCTGATCCACATATCATCTGAAACATCTGACTACTCCACCTGAGTAGCAGTCACCACAACATCAATTTGAAACAAGATCTAACTGTAAGTCCACAGATTGATGCAAAGGTTTGCATCTTAGTTCAGATTAGGAGGGGAAATTACCCCTAACTTGCCTCTAACATACTCAAAAGTATCGTTAGGCAACACTTTAGTAAAGATATCTGCAATTTGTTCCTTTGTAGGCACGTATTCCAATCTGACCTCTTTATCACTCACCTCAAGTCTCTCAAAAAGTGATACTTGATAGATGTATATTTTTTCTTTGCGTGTAGCATCAGATTCTTGGAAATGTTTATGGCACTTGAATTTTCACAAAATATAGCAATAGGCTCATCATACTCAACTCTGATATCTCTCAACGTATGCTTCATCAACAACACTTGGGTACAATTGTTTGTAGTAGCAATATATTATGCCTTAGTATTAGATAAGGAAATGGAATTCTTCATTTTACTTAGCCAAGACACTAGCTTTTGTCCCAAGAAAAGAAACCACCACTTGTGCTTTTCTTCTCATTTACATCTCTTGCCCAGTCTGCATCTATAAAGGTATTCAGAGTAAGATCATTATCCTTTGGATACCATAACCCAAAGTCAACTATTCCTTTCAAGTATCTAAATATTCTCTTTATTGCAGTCACATGTGAGGGTATGTGCAGGATCATGAAGGGCCAAAAAGTGACAATATGTAAGTGATATGATGATCCATGTGGCTGATGACTTTTTATTTACCCAAAATTGATGAAATGAAAAGGGTTTTTAAAGGAGGTTCTCAGATTTCCACCCATATAAATTATTCTTTACTTTGAATTTAATAAATTATTATTATTCATTTTCTATTTGAATTACGAAAAAAGTCTTGATTGATAGGCTGATTGAAAAACATCTATAAATTTCAAACAATATCACATTTTTTGAATCCAAAACATGCATCACATTCTATGCTTCACATAATATAGGATTAAAAAAAAAAAATGAATTTCATGAAGTTTTGACCAAGCTCAGGTGGTTAGACATATGCGTTTTTATATTTTAAAAAAGTTGTAATAAAAAAATCATAATTAATTATTTACTTGGAAAAAAAATATAAAAAAATATGCATCACATAGGGACATGAGTCCTTTACTTATATCTAAAAGCTTATAAACAAATATTATCATTTTATTGTGGTTAGGGTGGTCAGACAGACACCTACTTCTTATTTTACCCTAAAATTAAAGTACTACTGCTTTGAAATTTCAAATTTTGACCAAATAGATTTTTTTTTTAAAATACAGGTCTAGTATTTTAAAAACTACATTAAATTTTCTACAGATTCTATTTTTACATGTTTTTGAAATAATATAGATAACTTATTCAAATTTTTACGTCAAGTTGCCTAACTCTGATTTTCTGAGTTTTCATTGCCACTTAAGGGCTTGTTTTTTCCATGATTATCCTGCACATACCCATGATTCCTTTGGATCAACTTGATATCTAGAAACAATGCAAACAACATTCATAATGTTTGGTCTTATCTGAGTCAAATATAGAAATCCACCAATCATTGACCTTTATCTTGTTTGATTAGCCTTAGGAGAATAATCATTTTGAGATAGTTTGCATATGGTTACCATGGGTGTACCAACTAGATTTGCATATTCCATGCCAAAAAATTTCAGTAACTCTCTCACATACTTGAACAAAGAAATAAATATTCCATCATCTAATTGAGTAATTTGCAATACTAAAAAGAATTTTAGTTCTCCTATCATTGACATTTCAAATTCACTTTTCATTTCATCAGAATATTTAATGCACAAGTCATCATCACCTTCAAAAATAATGTCATCAAAAAATACTTCAATAATCAACTCTTTATCCCGATCCAGTTTGAAATAGAGATTGTTGTCAGTAGTACCTTTATTGAATCCAAGATTCAACAAGTATTTATCTAGTCTTTCTTTATTCCTAATCACTTCACCTTGTTCATTCAACTTATTCCGAAAGACCCATTTAGTTCCAATCACTTTTTTGTCTTGAGGTCTAGGAACAAGAATCCATGTATCATTCTTCTCTATCTGCATCAGTCCTTCCTTCATTTCTTCCATCCAATGTTCATCTTTACATGCTTCATTGACATTGCTAGGCTCAGTCTTGGATATCAGACAATATTATTCTGCTATTATTCTTCTAGTTTGCACAACTTTTTTCTTGTCTCCTATGATCTGACTTTCAAAATGAATTCATTTTACATACCTTGGAGATTTTGGTTATGTTCTTTCTTCTACATTTCCACTATCTTCTTCTTCATGATTTTCTTGATTCACCGAAACATTCTGAATTTGATTCTGTGTCTGCGCATTCTTTCCATTATCAGTACTATCCTTTTGGTCATCTGATTCATATCTACAATACCTGGATGATCTTTCAATATCCTCATCAACTCTGACATTTGCACTCTCAACCATTTTCTTCAATATTTTATTGTAACACCTGTAGGCTTTTCTCTTAGTAAAGTATCTCAGAAAGATTCCTTCATCACTTATAGCCTCAAAATTTCCTATATCTTCATCTCTTTTAATATAACATCTTCTTCCAAATATTTTGAAATACTTAACAGTAGGTTTATAACCAAACCATAGTTCAAAATGAGTCTTACTAGAATTACTATTGATATTCACCCAGTTGATAGTATACACAGTAGTGCTTATAGCTTCTCTCTAGTAGAAATAAGGGACATTACCTTCCAACATCATAGTTCTAGCAACATCAAAGATTGTTATGTTCTTTCTCTCAACAACTCTATTCTATTGTGGGGTTCGGGGAGCAGATAACTGTCTCTTTATTCCATGCTCTTCATAGAATGAATTGAACTCCCAGGAAGTAAATTCACCACCTTTGTTTGATCTTAAACATTTGATCTTCAAACCTATCTCATTTTCTACCAAATATTTGAAGCTTTTTAATTTCTCTAATGCCTCATGTTTTTCTCTTAAGAAAGCAACCCAAACCATTCTAGAATAATCATCAATAAGCAACATAAAGTACCTTTCTCCTTATAGACTTCTGACTCTGGATGGACCACATAGATCAGTATGTACCAAATCTAGTAATCCATTTGAATGATGGTGTTTGCTCTGAAATGAAATTCTTGTCTATTTTCCCATATAGCATTCCTTGCATATAGTGTTAGTAGGCTTCACTAACTTAGGTAGATCTCTAACTGCTTGTGTGGAGCTTATTTTGACAATGTTATAAAAGTTCACATGACACAACCTTCTATGCCATACCAACTTACATCAACTTGATAAATCTAACAACTTTCACTAGTAGCATTCAAGTGAAAAATATTACCTCTTGTCTTTGTACCTGAAGCAATCACATTTCTTGAGCTTCCCAATATCCTGCACTACCATCTTTGAACTGGAGATTGTAACCTTTGTCAATAATTTGTCCAACACTCAACAGATTATTCTTCAATCCTTTAACATAGAGAATATCATCTGTATTGCATTTTCCCCCAAGAGAAATAGTGCCTCTGCCACAAATTACACCAACATTGTTATCTCCAAATCTTACAATACCACCGTCATTATTTTCCAAGCTTAGAAATTTTCTTTTATCACTAGTCATATGATGTGAGCATCCGATGTCGATCACCCACTCATCCTTCTCATCAAATTTGGTTGCAAGAGCTTTCTCAATATTCTGATTACCAACTAATTCAGTGGACACCAGACCATTTTCCTTGATAGCAATGAATACCCATTCATCATCAGTAACTCTTTCTTTAGCATAATAACATTTCCTTTGAAATCTAGTCTTATCAAGTTTATACTTAGAGACTCTTTCAAGACATCTTGATGCAAAATGACCTATATTACTACAAGAGAAACATTTAATATGTAGCTTATCTAAGTACTTACCTTGTCCTCTGGCTTCTCTTTTTACAATCAATGCTTCCAGTTCTTCTAGCTATCTTTCTTCATCTTCAATCAATTTCATCTCTTCCTCATACTTGAATGTTTTTCTAGAACTCTCTCCCGAAACATTTCTTTGTTGGATTTTTCCAGATAGAATAGCTTTGAGTGCAGACTCTATCTTAGGAAATAATTCACCAAATTCACTCAACTCAAAGGAAGCAATTTTTCCAATCAGCATGTCTCTTGTCACATTTGTTACTATCCCAAGCTCTTCAATACCATGAGCTTTTGTTTTGTAAGAATTAGGCATATATCTAAGTATTTTAGCCATAATTGCATCTTCTTCCAAGGTTCCACTAACACATATAATGTCCATCACTAATTCATTTACCTTTTGCAAGAAAGAAAAGATATTTTTATCTTCACTCATCTTCATGTTTTACCACTTTCCTTTTAGACTTTGCAGCTTAGAAACTTTCACTAGTGCATCTCCTTCATACAATGTTTCCAACTTTATCCAGATCTCATGTGAAGTCTTCAGACCTATTACATTTGTCATCTCTGAATATGTCAAGGAACTTAGCAATGCTTCTATAGCTCTGGGATTAGTTTCTACTTCTTTGATCTCATCAGTAGAGAGGAACCATTCTAAGGAATTGTATATGCATTCTTTGTAATCTTCTAGAAAGGCTCACCAATGCACTTCAAATGACACTCCATTCTGACTTTCCATAGAGAGTAGTTTGTGCCATCAAATATAGGACTATCCTTCTTGTATGATTCCATCTCGGATCACCTAAAGCTATTAGAATTCTTTAGAGGAACTAGCTTTGATACCAATTGTTGGCAAAACAAGGATAGACAACTGAGAGGTGTGGTGAATCAGTTGTTTCAAAAATTAAGCTTATTCAACCTTAAACAACTTTTAATATTAGATCTAATAATTAACAATGCAAGCATAAATCAACAACACATCAGGAACACATGAACACCAAGATTTTTATACGTGGAAACCATGTTAGGGGAAAAACCACGGTGGATGTTAGTCCACAAGATTATACCCTGTTAGAAGTATAATGAAAGAAATGAATAGGGAATGCACATGCATTCAGGCACACTACCTAGAGCTCACTGCTCAAAGGGAAGGCTCAATGCCTTACATAAGACAATCAGATTAAATTCATCTTATGAACATGAACTGAGAAATTAGCTTCTACAAAAGCTTGATTATAGTTCCTGTTAGGCATAGAAACACTTCTTCACACTTCGCTCAATCTTCTTCACACTCTGCTCTGCACTCAAATGATCTGATCTTTATTCGCACATATACTTCACACACATTCATCAAACATACTCCGAGAATGCTACAAAATGAATAAACAATCACTCTTATATATCCACTACACTGATTTACATCAATAACTCTGTCAGCCACAAATAAAGAATAAATCACAGTAGTAAGCCTCAATATAGGAAAAAATATTAAAGCACATCAAACTAAGTCTGTCACAACATAGTGAGGACCAAAATAAACATCCTCAAACATTCCAAAAAATAAAATATTAATCCATAATGATTCAAGACATGCTACCACCATCATGTCAGCCAAGAACATGAAAACGTTAAGCACACAAGGAAAAATATTCAATCAAGAACACACCGATCAACATGGATGTACCAAAATGATAGAGCATGATCTAGAAACATCCCTGAACACCTCAGAAACATACACAACAACTCAATTCACCACAATTGAAATCTCATCTTCTAGAAACACTTGCTACAGTAACTGAATAACTGTAGGAACATAAAACTTCATAGCTTCCTCAATTCTTGATGCGTACAACTGAAACTTTTCGAAAACATATGAGAAAGGCTCAACAAAAAACCCTTTAGTGTTTTCCTCCTAATCATCAACATACAAAACTTTTCATCACTCGGACCTTCTCAGCTTCACTAGTTTCCTGCAATATATTTATTACAATTTTCTCAATATCTTTGACATATACAGCCTTCAGAATCACTGATGTTAATAGTGTTAACATCAATGACAACCACAACATCCAAAACTACACATTATTCTCTTGGAAGAAATGAGGACCTAATGTACGAATCTCTTTGTCTTCTTGCATCATCAAGCTGATTGCATCTTTCCTTAACCTCTTGCAAGCGTTGTCTTGCTTGGGCAGCAAGCATCTCGGCTTTTTTGGTTCTTAGTGACCACCCATCACACAACCCTTGTGTCATTTTAACATCTTTCATAGTATGGTGAACAAAATAAGGAACTTTGTGCCTTGAATCCATAATATATATCTCATGTGTAACACTCTCTACTTGAGTACCATCATAGGAAGACTCAAAAACATTGTTACCTTCATGTGAAATCGATGCTACCTCCTGATTAGAATTGTTGCTGCAAAAATAAAAATAGGTGTCATACCTTCAACATCTCTAATGGGCTGATCGATGATTGTAACCTCTTCTACTTTGTGATCAACATGTTGAATCAATGGTGTGTTATGAATCTCCACTTGATCCAAAGTTATTTCTTCTTTAGGACTCCCACTTGATGACTAATTTTCGCATTGATTGGGATCACTTGTAGGCTGCAAACTAGAAACAAGTGATTCTTCTACTGTTCCTCGTTCTTACACATTAATCTCTTCACTTTTCCAAATGGGTTCTCTCCTGTATTTTGATATTTATTTTCTTTTATGCTACTAATATGGACTTGAAAAAATCAAGTCATCTTCATCCTCATCCAATATAACCAAGAATTGTGTGAAAGAAAGCATTTATTGTTTCTTTTGAGGAGGAGAGAAATACTTGTCATAGATGGCCATAGGGTATGTGCAGGATCATGATGGGCCAAAAAGTGGCGATATGTAAGCCATATGATGGTCCATGTGGCTGACGACATTTTTTTTACCCAAAATTGATGAAATGAAAAGGGTTTTTAGAGAAGATTCTCAGCTTTCCACCAATATAAATTATTCTTTATTTTGAATTTAATCAATAATTATTATTTATTTTTTATTAGAATTATGAATAAAGTCCTGATTGATAGGCTGATTGAAAAACATCTATAACTTTCAAATGGTATAACATTTTTTGAATCTGAAACATGTGTGACATTCTATGCTTTGCATACTATAGGATTAAAAAATAAAAAGTTAAATTTCATGATGTTTTGAGAAAGTTAAGGTGGTTAGACAGACGAGCTTTTCTATTTTTTAAAAGTTGTAATAAAAAATTCATAATTAATTATTTACTTGGAAAAAAATTATAAAAAAAATATGCATCACATCGGGACATGAGTCCTCTACTTATATCTAAAATATTATAAAAAATAATTATCATTTTATTGTGGTTAGGGTGGTCAGACAGACACCTACTTCTTATTTTTACCCTGAAATTTAAATACTACTCCATTGAAATTTCAAATTTTCACCAAATAATTTTATTGTTTTTAAATAAAGGTCTAGTAGTTTAGAAACTACATTCAATTTACTATAGATTCTATTTTTACATTTTTTTGAAATAATATAGATAACTTATTCAATTTTTTACGTCAAGTTGTCTAACTTTGATTTTTTATCTTTTTATTGCTACTTAAGGGCCTTTTTTTTCCATGATGGTCCTGCACATACCCCATAATTTCTTTATTTGTTGGTGAAACATGAGGACTCTTACTTGTTATAATGGTTGGAGATGATCCACTAGAGTGCCCAAATTTCTTTGAAATTGTATCATTCAATTGTTGTAATTGACAGTTGATCTTATTTTGTGATTTTTCTAACTCTTTCCACACCTATGTATCCTTAAGAAACTTTTCCATGATGATACAACACGCTAACCAAATGAAATTCAAACCAAACAGAAGTACACACAACTTTGAATGCACCCAATAGGCTGGCAAGATCCAAGCCTTGATACCACTGAAAGATCCCCAACCCAAATATGACCTAATTTTCTGAGTTTGGTCTTTTCAAAGTCTTTGACTGACCAATAGGAAGGGTTTTGTTTTTGGGTTTTTTCACGTTTTTCTAAATTTTTTGTGCTTTTTTGCTAAAGGTTGATTTATGGAACAATATTACAAAACTAGAAGGAAGAAAATTTCTGCTCAAACTTAAATGAGTCATACAATTTAAATAAAGAGCAATAATGATGAATTTATTAGCTCAAATGTCATTGTACATACCACAAATCTACATATAACAACTTTATATAAACTTGAACAACAAGGACAACCCCTTTTCAACTTCTTCCCAACTTCACAAATCTACCCCAAGGTTTGATATGAATTTCTAGCTAAATTAATATGTGAATCAAATCCGATAATTGGTATGAAACCCTTTGTAACACCTAGGGTTTGAAGCCTGTGATTCTTGAAATGATGCAAGAATTGAGGTAAGGTATAAAATGAGTTTGCAAGGCCTTGATAAGACCTATATTGCTCATGGTTGCCCCTAATCTATTGCAATATACTAATATAATACTATTGCAAACTCAAATCTACAAAATATATATCTAAACCTCATCCAAATAAGCCCAAATGAAGAGCCAAGGTAGGCCCTCCCCAAAGGTGAACTAGGTTCTTGTCCAATCCATGATAGCCTTTGAGAGTTTTCATTCTCATAAGGCTAAAGCAATTTTGAAACCCTTCTCCAAAGCTCAAACCTACAAAGAGTTTTGCAAAAATGAGAGTAGAATGCTCAAAAATGAGCCCAACACGTTGCTTTATAACCTATCATGGACTTTTTAATAAAGTTCAATAAAATATTCCTCTTGAGGGTTTTTCCTCATCAAAATAAAAAGGCCACCTTTTAAAAACAACTTGAGTTGCTAGGATGGGGCACATTTCACTATTCAAATTAGGATTTTTAGTTACTATTCACCTTTTACTATTCCCATAAAGAAACTTTAATCTTTTCACTTTAGCTCTAGATTCATCAACTAAAATCCAAACTGAAAGGCTTGTAAGGCTGCCAACTAGACTCCACATCCCTTGGTTGGGTCCCCTAACCATGTTTCTGACCTATAGGAACTCTAATAGTTGGCCAACCTTCGTTATAAAATGAGCTATCCAAGGAAGGGACATTACAAATAGTCAATACCTAGACTAAAAAAGAGTTCCTTCCTGATCATCTTACAAATATTTGATTAGTATTAGTATTGATTGGTTTCAATATGGTATTTTCAAAAAAATAAATGAGAAAATATCATCAATAAATATGAAATTGATATGATTCCATCCCATATTCTATCGTTCTTCTTTATTCATGATCAGTTGTTTTTATTTTATTCTCTTTAGGATCTAGTGGATTGGAAACCAAGAATGTGGAAAATATTAAGAGTAATGATTTAATCTTCCTATGGAATTTATATACAAATATGCTTGGATCACACCTTTCTTTCTGTTAGGATTTCAATGGCAGATATCTAAAAGCTAAATGCAGATTTTATCAAATAAACCAGAAGTAAAACATAGAAAAATAACACAGAGAATTTAACGTGGTTCACCCAATGTGGGCTACATCCACCAAACCGCAGCCATCCAATGATTTCATTAACTAGTCTAAAACCCTATTACAATATCATGAATAATCACCTATTTTTTCTAATACTGTAACTCTATCCTAAACCCTTTATAAATTAGGGTTATACAAAATTGGGGATTTTTCCCTTTTTGTGATTTTTCCCTTTTTCAATAATTTCACGAAAAAGCAGGACAAAGGCGAGGATACATGAAGAGTGTACAGTATAGAATGATCAGTCGCCACATACCAACAATCTCCCATTTGGAGATTGAACCTGAACGACACCGCTGCACTTACATCTCCCACTAGAAATAAGCACCTTGGACCCTGCTGCTTTCTTATACTTTAATTCAACCTTGAAGGCCAACCAAAGTTGAAGAGGAGCTTAGCTTCTCCCTTATCATTGCCTTAGTAAACATATCCGCTGGATTGACATCTGTATGTATCTTTTCCAGCTTTACCTGTCCATCCTCCAACACTGACTGAATGAAATGATACCTCAACTGTATGTGTTTGGTTTTAGAGTGCAAGACAGAATTCTTTGCAAGATGTATAGGACTCTGGCTGTCTGTGAACAAGTAATTTTCAGTCTGTTGTTTTCCCAACTCTTCCATCAAAAATTGCATCCATATCATTTCCTTTGTTGCCTCTGTTGCAGCCACATACTTTGCCTCTGTGGTGGATAAAGCAACCACCTTTTGCAATCGCGATATCCAACTTACTGCTGTCCCACCAATGGTAAATACATAACCTATGGTACTCCATCTGGTATCAATATCCCCTGCCAGATTTGAGTCAACATAGCCTTTTAAATCTGTATTAGATCCCTCAAAACATAAATGTTTATCTGGTGTACCTCTCAAATACCTGAGAATCCATTTCACTGCATTCCAATGCTCAATTCCAGGATTACTCATATACCGGCTAACAACTCCTACAGCATGTGCAATATCTAGTCTCGTGCATACCATGGCATACATTAAACTACCTACAGCTGAAGCATATGGTACCTTGGACATTTTTTCTTCCTCCTCTTGTGTCTTTGGACACATATCCTTAGTCAATTTTATATGACTGGGCAAAGGTGTGCTGATAGCTTTTGCATTTTCCATATGAAATCTCTGCAACACCTTTTTAACATAATCAACTTGAGATAAAAATAATTTCCTATTTTTCCTATCTCTTGCAATCTTCATACCAAGGATTTGTTTTGCTGCTCCCAAATCCTTCATAGCAAATGAATTTGCTAACTGTTGTTTTAACTCCTTTATGTGATCCATGTTAGACCCCGCTACAAGCATATCATCAACATATAAATATAAAATAATGTAGCTATCTTCACATAGCATCTTAAAATAAACACAATGGTCTGAATTACACCTATTGTAACCTTGCTCAGCCATAAAACTATCAAATTTAAGATACTATTGTTGAGGTGCTTGCTTCAAGCCATATAAGCTTTTCTTCAATCTGCACACTAGTTTCTCCTTACCATTGACCTCAAATCCTTGTGGCCATTCCATATAAATTTCCTCTTCCAAATCACCATGGAGAAAGGTAGTTTTAACATCAAGTTGTTCTAAATGCAAATCTTCAACAGCCACAATACTTAACATAGTACGAATAGAGGTCATTTTAACAACTGGAGAAAATATTTCATCAAAATCAATACCCTATTTTTGTGCAAATCCCTTTACAACTAATTTGGATTTAAATCTTTTCTTACTTCCATCCTCCTCTTTCATCCTATAAACCCATTTGTTTGCTAAAGCCTTTTTACCTGTAGGCAACTTGCATAATTCCCAAGTTTGATTTTTCAGCAAGGAGTCCATTTCTTCTTCCGTTCCATGCTCCCACTGAACCTTGGTATCCACCTACATAGCTTCATGATAACATTTTGGTTCACCAGCATCAGTTAATAAAATAGAGTACAAAGAGGGAGAGAATCTTTCTGGAGGTCTACTTAACCTTGAAGATCGCCTAACATTCACTGGACTTTGTGTTATTTCTTGTTGCTGTTGTTGCGGAGCATGAGGAACCACTAGAACATTGTTGTTTGTAATATCATCCAGCACTGCATAATCCTGTTCTTTCTTCTCATGCTGCTGCAATAGATCTTTGTACAACACTTTCTCATTAAATATGACATCCCTGCTTCTCACAATTTTCTTATTTTCAAAATCCCAAAGCCTATAACCAAATTCATCAATGCCATATCCAACAAATATACATTTCCTTGATTTTGCATCAAGCTTGGTTATATTTTCAGAATCTACATGTGCAAATGCTTCACAACCGAAGGTTCTCAGAAAAGAATAACTCACCTTCTTACCTTTCCATGCTTCCTCTAGAATACCACAACCCAAAGGATTAGATGGACCTCTATTAATTAAATAAACAGTAGTATTTACAGCCTCTGCCCACATGTTTAAAGGCAACCCAGCGTGCAATCTCATAGTCCGTGCATGCTCCATTATTGTTCTATTCATGCGTTCAGCCACTCCATTTTCCTGTGGAGTCCTTGGAACCGTTTTCTACCTACAAATACCATTAAAGGAACAATAATATTCAAACTCTTTACTGCAATACTCACCACCATTATCAGATCTGAGACATTTTAACTTTTTACCTGTCTCATTCTCAACCAAACTTCTCCATTTTTTAAAAGTTTCAAATACATCAGATTTCTGCCTAATGAAATAAATCCATACCTTTCTAGTTGCATCATCAATGAATGTGACATAATAATGAGAGCCACCGAGAGAAGATACCTGAGCTGGTCCCCATACATCCGTATGCACAAGCTCCAATTTCTCATCTTTCTTTTGTTTCCCATCCTTGAGAAAACTAACTCTCTTTTGTTTGTCATACACACAACTTTCACAGAAATCCATATTAACACATTTTAGACCTGGTAAAGCATTCTTTGAATGAAGTACTTTCATACCTTTTGCACTCATGTGCCCAAGTCTGTTATGCCATAGTGCTGATTCAGAATTTGCAGCATCTATCTGATTTTCTTCCTGCTGAACTACAGCAACTATTCCTGAACATTGATTTTTATCTGCAATAGCTAAAGTAGAAGGAACAGTATGACCTGTACAAAGATATAAGGTGCCTACTTTCGCACCTTTTGCTACTACTAAGGCACCTTTCATAATCTTCCAATTTTTATCACTAAATGTAACAACACAACCTTCATCATCTAGTTGCCCTGCAAAAATTAAATTTCTTTTTAGCTTTGGAATGTGCCTTACCTCATGTTGTAGCCAATGATTCCCATTCTGCAACTTGATCTTGATTCTTCCTTTTCCAACAATCTGACAAGGTTCATTATCTCCCAAATAAACTAGCCCAAAATCCCCTTGGACATAATTAAGAAAATAATTTCTATGGGGTGTAGCATGAAATGAAGCCCCTGGATCTAACACCCAAGAATCATCAACATTGTCAAGAGAAAGAATCAAAGCATCCTCATTAGATTTATTACTTACCACATTTGCCTCTTTATTTCCTTCCTGTTTGTCTCCTTCTTTATTTTTTCGAGACCAACAATCTTTCTTTACATGCCCTAGCTTACCACAGTACCAACAATCCCTCTTTTCTCTAGATTGGGACCTTCTGTCCCTTGATTTTCCTTGTGACTTTCCATGACTCCCAAAATTGTTTCATCTCTCATTTGTTTTGCCCCTACTTTCTGCATTCAAAACACTACCTGATGTGGATGTTCCACTTGAGCTTTTCCTATGAATTTCTTCACTCAAAATAACACCAACAACATCATCAAATTTCAATGTATTTGAACCAGAAACAAAATTGCTAACCACCATTACCAAGCTATTCCAGCTTTCAGGCGAAGAACACAAAATCAAAAGAGCCCTAACTTCTTCATCAAAGTTAACTTTTATAGAAGTTAATTGACTGGGAACCATATTAAATTCATTTAAATGATCAGTAACTGATCCACCTTCTACCATTTTCATATTAAATAAACGCTTCATAAGAAATACCTTATTCAAAGCGGAAGGCTTTTCATACAACTTTGCTAGGGTTTCCATCAACTCTAGAGTTGTCTTTGTTGTTGTAATATTGAACGCCATTGATTGTGCCAAGCATAAGCGAATACTGCCAAGTGCCTTTCTGTCCAAAATATCCTAGTCCTCATCCATCATTGCTGTGGGTTTCTTGGTTTTCCCTTCCAATGGCCGCCATAAATCCTTCTGATAGAGATAGTCCTCCATCTGCATCTTCCATAACTAATAGTTCTGCCCATTGAACTTATCAACCTTCATCTTACCCTCGTCTGCCATTCCTCCCACTTAACCGTGAGACTCCCACTCAACCGTGAGACTTTCCTACAAATGATAATCGAAAACAACCCGCTCTAATACCACTTGTTAGGATTTCAATGGCAGATATCTAAAAGCTAAATGCAGATTTTATCAAATAAACCAGAAGTAAAACACACAGAAAAATAACACAGAGAATTTAACGTGGTTCACCCAATGTGGGCTACATCCACCAAACTGTAGCCATCCAACGATTTCATTAACTAGTGTAAAACCCTATTACAATATCGCGAATAATCGCCTATTTTTTCTAATACTGTAACTCTATCCTAAACCCTTTATAAATTAGGGTTATACAAAATCGGGGATTTTTCCCTTTTTCAATAATTTCACGAAAAAGCAGGACCCCGGTGAGGATACATGAAGAGTGTACAGTATAGAATAATCAGTCGCCACATACCAACACCTTCCACTTACAACTTCTATTCCGATTGGATTAGGATCCTTAATTTTTCCAAGAGTAACTAAGAGTGTTCATTGTACATGCACTCTTATTAACATTTATTTGTCAAGCTTAGCTATGTTTCTTTCTTTCAATTTTTTATTGAAAAGATTACCGATGGTCTCGTCTATCAATATTTCTAGTCCTGGGTTATCAATAATAAGTTTTCGTTAGAGTTGGGCTATTTGATTGATCCACTTATTTCCATTATGTTAGTTTTAGTTACAATAGTTGGAACCATGGTTATGATCTACAATGATAATTATATGTCTCATGAATGCAAGACTTTTAGGAAGTGTAAAAAATATATCAACTAAAAACATCATTTGTATGGTGGCTTCAAACCAATATTTGATTGGTGGAGAGAAGATAACTTGGTATCATAAAGAAATAAGTGAAGAATAAAAAATTCCATTACCTTCCAAATGACTCAAAATGGTTTTGTTTCACATTAGGGTTTAGGTAACCACCATAAAATATATTAGGATGGGTAAATGTTTAGATTAGAAGCCTCATTTAGAATTTGAATTTCTAGAATTTACCTAGACATCAATGTTTTTTTACTCATAAGTGTAGTCTTTAAATTTTGGTTCAAAACTTTTGTAGTATGCTTATGGAGTTTCAAAATGCTCATTTAGGGTTTCAAGTTTCTCTAATGTTTGAGAAAATATTACAAAATGGAAGATAGGTTTGAGAATACACCTATGTGACTGGGCAATAAATTGAGTGGAAGAACATAAGGCAAATGCTACTAACTAGGTAATTTCCAACCTTATAGCTGGCATAGTCTTCAAATTCAATTTAACATTAATTGTGGTGCATATTGTTGAGTTTTGTTTGCTTAAAAGCATAAAGGGAATTACTTGAAGATGAAGGAAATTTCTTTTTCTTGTCTCAATCATGGTCAAGCCCTTAAGTAAATAATAAATTTTCACATAAGTGCTAAGTATATAATGTAAATGTAAATCTTTTAGAACTAGTGGACTAGTGTGATGTCTAAATGAATAGATATTACTTTAAAAATGGTTTAATTGAATTTTCCTCTCTAGTATTCCTTAATGTTATTCTAATTCTGATTTCATCTCACTTTAATGATTAAGAGATTCAACCATAATTGTCAACTTGAAATACTTAACATATAAGGTAGTAAGATGATAACTATTTATGTGAGAAATCTAATTTCAAAATGTTAAACAATAAACTTAAATTTTACACTCAATCACACCACACGATCTAATCCTAGATAATTGAATGCTATAAATTTTACTTTATTAACACAACATGATATAATCCTAACTTGTACTCTAATAAAATGACACTGTAAAAATAGTCCAAACTGAAAAAAAAAATAAATAAAAGAAATAAAGAAAAAACTGTAGACACTATAGCTATCCACTAAAGACGCTATACATGGTTCTTACAAAGCAAAAGATGAAAAAATGGATGGCCCTTACACAAACAAAAGATGAAAAAAGGAGTTAGGGTCTATCTTATATCTGCTTGTGGTGATTCTCTCTCGTAGGCTAGGTGATTTAACCTGTCATTGGACCAGAGTTTTATTACTTCACACTCCTTGCTAGAAAAGCTAAAACATATTTGCAAGAGAATAGGACACTTCACTTTGGCTTGCTATTATTGCATTCATTTGGTCACATTTGAAGACACATTACCTTTGCTTTTCCAAATCCCATAATTCTTACCCCAAATAATTCTACATTGTCTTCGATTTTTCATTTCCTGTATTGGAAACACTTTTACAAGTTATGGTGGGGAAAGAAAATTGCTTACGAAAGGAATTGACGTATTTCACAGTAGCTCTATCAATGGCATTCAAAAACAATAAAGAATAAGCAAGGAAAGTATAAACGTTGTGGTTGTTTACTGTGAAATATTTACCGAAACACTTTTACAAGTTTTGGTGGGGAAAGAAAGGTTCTTACGAAAGGGAATGACGTATATCACAGTAGCTCCAACAAAGGCGCTCAAAAACAATAAAGAACAAGCAAGGAAAGTATAAACGTTGTGGTTGTTTACTACGAAATGCATACTTCACAGTAAACCATATATCATAAACCCTAAAGTATATAGGACATTGGCGTGTAGAAGGCTCGAGTGCACCTTATCAATCGCTTTATCTCGTGTCATCCATAAGTGCGCTGATTGATTTTTCAAGTTGTGTGGACAGGTATGCGCACCAATGTACACCTATGAAGTTGTCACTTTCATGGCTGTTTCAGTTTTCCTACCAGGAAGGCCACTTCTGTGGAAATGACGTCAGAAAGTCGCTTAGCTGACGTGAGAGTGAGTTACAAAACCATTTTTATGCCTTGGTTGGAATTGCCATTGTTGCCTGTGATGTTTACTCTTTACAAATACATTGGCGGGGGTCTTGATTTTCTTCGAAAAGTTATGGCAGTTACAATTGTTTTATCCTGTGACGATGAGGGTCTCTTTCTGGATAGTAAATTTTCCATAACAGATTGTTATTACTTGATGGTTAACTTGAGAATTAAGAGTCAGAGGACTGTGACCTGCAATCCGTATTCGACAGATTAGAATTCTTGTCATGGATAGGATTGTCTTTTATAATGATAGGGCATAATTGAAATATCTAAATCTAAAGAAATAATCATGCTATGATCTAGATTTAATTGCGATAAATCAGTTTAAGTAAAATGCAAGTGGTTGAGATAATCTTAGAGGGATAAGAAATAATCATGTTATGTCCGTCGCTATAATCTAGATTTAATTGCAATAGATCAGATTCCTGTAACAGGCTGAGTGGTTGAAGTAATTTTAGAGGGATAAGTGTTTTATATGTTTTGTCTCCATAGATACTTGAGTTGAATATTGACTGATTGAAAGACTACGATAGATGATCAAAATTAAAAATTTATATAGATTTTCCAGGAAATAGTTGATAAGATTTTATATAAAATAATCTTATATGTTGATTAGGTTGTGCTATGTGATGTAGTCCTAGGTTAAGTCATGCCATGCTTATCAAGTTAGCTGATTTATTTTTGTTAGGTTGTGTTATGTGATGTAGTCTCCGACTTTGTTTGTATGATTTTTTTTTTGTTTTTACGTATAATTTTCTTTCTAGTTTCACTATGTTAGAAGCACAATTTTATGTGCTTCAAGATGAAGCGAATGTTCACAATGTCTCATTACCATTCAAAATCTTAGATATAAAAAAGATATCCAAAATGTACTAGGCATTTAAGTGTGGATGCATATCATATTATGTTCTAGTGAACTAGTGAAGTGTCTAAATGTAAAATTTGGCTTTAGATGCTTCTAAATTTAACAATCTCCCAATTAATTTCTAGATTTCTCATTAATTCTTGATGGATTATATTGATGGGCAAGAATATGCTTAAATACACATACATAATCACACAATTCATTTTTTTTTACGCACAAGTCAATAGATGATATCTAGCTTACAAATAGATCAACCTCTAAGAAAGAATCAAAAAACCCAAATGGTTTGTGCTAGGTCATAGTATGTAACTTTGTCATAGGTGACAAATGACCTTAAAATGTGGAGTAGCCTAAAAAAGTAGTTAGTAGCATGGTATTTGATTTATTAGTTCTAGGTAGGAGTTACTTTTATATGTAAAATAGATGAAATTAAATAGAATAAATTTTTATTTACATACATGTGCACAATCTAATAACTATTAAAGGTATAAAACGTATAGATTATAAAATTTTATAGCTTACAATAATCATTGATAAAAGAATATATAATCATAACAATGTGAAATAAAAGGCAATGAATGCTCCATTTGGGCACACCTTGCTTGAAAAGCTTGTTCCCCAATGGGATAATAATTTAATTAAAACTCTAGAAGAAAGAGTATCATTGAATATTTATATAAATGCAGAATATATTAAATGAAATATTACAAATTATGGCTATTTGTGATAAGTGAGGATAGCTATATTTGGTTATAATTGAGGATATAAACTTTTTTTTATCAAAATTCAAAATTCTCAATAATAATTATAACAAGAGACCTAAATTCCTTTATTTTTTATAGAACTTATTTTATAATGTTATTTTAATGAAAAAAATGTTAAGAGTATATAGAAGTTTTATAATAAGTGTTTTGACTTACATAATTGGCTTAAAATATTAAAAATATCTCAATATAACTATGCATAAGTAGTTGCACTAGGTAGTGGAGGAAGAGGATTGTCAAATTAAGGTACCATCCAATAAGAGTGCTCATTATGTAGATCTAGATCCTCTCACCCATCTAATGAACTAGATTATTTTTCACAACTAAGGGCCTAACCAACACAGCGAAACTGGACATCTTATTCATAACATGTAGATTTGAATGTTATGGTGTACTCATAACCATGACATCCTTTAGATAGCTATAATATTTTTTTCAAGAAGTAGACCATCCGATTATACATGAAGTGAAAATAAATTATGTCATCTTTAAGAAGAACTATATTTCTGAAGAGAAGGGTCATAAAGGTTTTAAAAAAACCTAAAGAACCTCATTCATAGTGCTTTCTAATTTCATTCTAATTGTATTTCTAAGTCTAAAAATATAAGCTACTATTTATAAAAAAACCCAACTCAATTATTTCCATCTAATATATATTATCCTAATTGATAGTAACATCGTTGATAATCATTAAGATGTTTTAGTTTCTAACCTTATTAAATATTAAATCATTAACCAAATCTATAAAAAAATGTAACATTTTTATCTCTTGTGAAAAATTATTCCTATTTATTCATCCAAGTTCATTATAAGAAAGTGTCAACAAGAGTCAAACCCATGAACTCATAAATCAAATAGTCATTTGCATCATGATTAGGTAACTTAGGTATAAAAATAATCACACACAATATTATATAATAAAATTATTCATCATAGTCCATATGGGTTGAACATTAGTTTTTCATATAAAATAACTCATTTTAATAAAAATATTATTACTTTTAATAAAAAATAATAGTAGAAATCTGTGAGATCTAAGCATAGACTACTCTTTTAAGAGTTTGAGATGTGAAATAGTAGTTGAATCCAATAAGAAATGGAAAAACAAAAAAAAAAAAAAAATTACAAATAATATATTCCTAATAGAAAGTCCAATTGCAAACCTCAAGATTGAGTGCATTGGGATAACTTGCATATAAAATTATATGGATGCAACTTAGCAATACAATACTATAGTATCTTAATAAAAAAAATCACAGAGTAATCATACATAAAAGACTTGTTATGTGAATGATAAATGTGTAAGAGTTGGTGTAGTATCGTAAATTGTCACCCATGACAATTTCACACTAGGTTTATCTCACACTCTGTGTCTGGACCTAATTATGCTTGTAAATTGTTTTTTTTAGAGTCATTTTCAAAAAATCATAATTAAATTGGGAAATATTATTCAATATATATTTAATGACACTTAAAGACCCAAAATATGCCTAGACTAGAGTGCTAGTGCCCCTATCTAACCTATTTTGGTCCAAATTTAAATATATAATTGTTGTCATTTTAGCATTTCTAAATTTAATTTCATTGTCATCTTTTGATAAATAATTTTTTAAATAAATGAATTAATGCATATAAATAAAAGTCTTTTCACCATTTGAAATTATAAGGCATTCTTGGAATTTTGGAATCACAATTGATCATCCAAAAAGTAGTTAAGAGTAGAAATAAAAAAATTTATAGCATTTATGATTAGTCAAGATTCATTTTAGCAATGAATCAAGCTTATATGTGATTTTATTCATGTTTTATGTTCATTTGTTTTATGATTACTAACACTTGCAGGAATTTCAATCAAGTAATCAATTATCCTTGGATAAGATGAGTACAATGACTTTAGTCCATCAAGGAAAGAAGATTTGAGTCGTAAGTTGTAGCACTTGTCAATTTATCATTCCTTTTATCCATTTTGCCTCTTCATGTCCAAGCATAAGAACTATTTACATCATCATAGCAGTTGTGGAGGTGGAAACACCAAAAAAAAGTATGAGTTAGTCAATCTCCTATAGGGAACAACCCTTTATCTCCTCTCTTGTGTGTAGGTGATAGATCTGAAGCGGATTTAAAAAAGGATTGAAGACCGAATTGCAAGATCAAGCATTCAAACCTTCTCTATCAAAAAATTAGGGAAAGTGGACTTGATAATTAGTAAACTAAGTTCTAAAATTGAGTCTAGAAAGGAAGAACCTACAAACTATGACCATCTAAAATCATTAATTATTGGTCTAGGGTTCTAGTGACCTTATCTAGTCATTTTCAGCCTAAATTTATATGTCGGGTTCTTTTGTCTTTGCATTCTATTGTTCTATAGCTTATTTACATGTTTTAGTTCTATGTTTCTCTATATTTTCATTAGTTGGTTTTAGCTTAATAGTTGACCTAGATACACATGTACATTATCAAATCAAGTTAACCATTAATCAATCAATCATCCCCCATCAAAGAACCAAAACCCTAATCCACCATTATGGCTCTTCCATAGAGGTTTGGAGCCAAGTGGGTGTTTTTGATCATTTTTGGTTCCTTTCCAATATGATGTAGGAGAAATTGTGATTTAAACCCTATTTCACTTTTTCCCACATCACATTTTGGTGAAATCGACGTTGGTTGAATTTTAAAAGCCTTCTGAAATGTTAAATTAGTAAATTTAAAATTTGAATACAATCTTAGATTGTTTGAATTTATCATTTATGCATGCATATTTTAATGAAAAGCATTAAAAAAGTAAAGGTTTGCATAGTTTTTCATTTAAAAAGATAAAAAGTATAAATTTTCATCTTTTTCCAAGTAGATTCAATCTATTACTACAATTTTCAATCTAAAGAATTGTCTTTTGGGCATATTTCATTATTTAAAAATAAAATAAAAAAATAATGCATCATTGTGTATTTCACATAGAAAAATCAAAGTTTTATGCATTTCTAAAAATATATTTGCATCTACACCTAAACATCTACAAATTTAGAGCTGCAAACACTATAGTTGAGCTCTAACTTTTTAAAGCATTAAAATTTAACTACTTTGGTCTAGGGTGTGACCACCCTTATATAGATTATTTTTTACTAGATTTTAGTGACTGTAATCTCTTTGAGTCTCATATCCATATATGTTCCTAATTTATGTCGCATTTCTAGTTCAACATATATAATTTTTTAATTTTTGGTAAAGAACTTTCAAAATGTCTAAGTTCTTTGGAAAAATGATGTCTTCTTTGAAGTCCTTGGTTGATGCTTTATTTTTTGCCTTTGGTAATTCTTCTTCAAAATAAAATAAAGCTTGTGTACACTTCTCTCCCAATGGATTCCCTAGTAGCAAGGATATCCTAATGTATGAGGAGGAGATCATTGATACATTCTGTGAAGCAAAAATTTTGTATTAGTCTTTTGATTTTCAGCTTTTACTTTTCGCTTCAGGAAGATCTACGCACAAAAAGGTTTTGTATCTTATGAGAACGCAATGTACCACATGGTGGCTACATGCATTTTTTTGATCTCTTTCCTTTCAGATGGAAATCAGACCACGTGGCAACTTGCCAGAAGTTTTCTCAAAAGTGTTTTTCACAAATCTAAGACTGTCTGCTCACTCAACACATCATCTCTTCACTGCATAGAAGTTGTACTAAGGGGAAAATTCATTTAGAGTTTATAGGAGTGTGCCTTGCCTTATTTTTTAAAGGAAGGATGTGAGTTGCTGACACCAAAGCCACTTGACTGGTTGACAAGACCTTCGCCAGGTTGTTTTCTAGGATTCTGGCATTTACGAAGGGCAATCCTGCTAAAATATCTAAAGGGTATTAATGCGGTAGTTGAAAGTTGATGAGTAGGATTGTAGCGACCTAATTAATGATTTGGGATCAGATTCTAAGCTATCGAGTGCAGACACTTGACAGTCATTACTTTTGAATGAAGTCGATGTTTCTCTCTCTTTGGTAGCTACTAATTAGAAGTGAAAACATAAAAAAATGAGTCTTGAAGTTTTTCTTTAGGAAAAATTTTCTTTAGTTTTCATAGTTATAGGAGTATTTTCAAAAACGTTTACAGAAAACTACTTCACTCTAGCTTGTTATATCTTTTTTTAATCAAACTATTGTGAGATTGGATTTCGACCTCTATTTTAAGTTCATTTAATATTTGAAGTATGAGTTATTTGGGAGAAATAATTGAAACTGTGCATGATATGGCCTCTGTCAATATTTCCTTCTTCATCTCTTCGTCCATAATATAACACTGTGTCTAGCTTAATCTGAATAGTTTGATTATTCAATTTATATCCTATATGTATCCACGATAAAGTTATAATCTGTACAAACTAGATTATGTCATTGGACTTCTCTATTTTCCTTAAAGGTTGTTATTTCTTCATGTTATGTTGTATTAAGAGAAATATTTTATGTGGATTTTGATTTTTTTTCTATCGACTCTTGAAACTTCTATTCTTGGTCAGATCTCAATGCACACTTCCTATGGGTGGATTGAATTATTGCATTGTGCTTGTATCTAGCCTCTACTGCTCATTCTCTTCCCAAAAATGAAGGGATGTGGCGTTTTGTGTCTATCATGTCATTCATAGTAATTAAATTCAAGTTTTTGATGCCGGAGCATCCTTGGTTCTTGGCAATCTTGCATCAACCAAAAAAATCTTCATTCAGTTTTGCTCTTATTTTGTTCTTGTTCTAGTTCAAGTTGGTAGATTTGGTGTTTCTACATGTTTTCTCGCCATGTCTTGCGTACCTAGGATTTCATTGTGGACATGTTCAATTTTTTTATTCCAAGTTTTCAGCTCATTTGGATCTTTTTCTACCAAGTTATCGCTTCGAGAGTACATGACAATTTTTGGGACCGATGCCAAAATAACTTCAAAACCTAATGTCTAGTTGGATCGATCATGGATCTTCCCTGTGACTTGCAGATCCTCACAGTGTATTTAGATTTGGTCTATGGATTTTCCTCGACCTTACACTTAGGTCCACACTTCATCTTACACATCTACTGTGGATGAATTTCAGATTTGAGGCCAACCTATTCTTGCACACGTTACACTTTTCTTCTCGAAGATTGTGGAGATCTTTGGCCAACACAGATGTGATATAAATCTACTATTGAACCATTATACTAGATAGATAGATTAAGGAAGATAGAATATGATGTACATAAATTTTGATTTGTAAGATTTTCACTCACATGTATGAGAACTATGTTTTGAGCAAGTTGTACAATCAAGCATGTTCGCCGAATCTATAAGCCCGGATGTGGCAAACTATTTGTAATCAATTTTTTTGATAATAATAATTTTTGCATCTACATTTGCCTCCATATTTCATGTTGCTTCTATTATGTGACTCTTGCTACATGGTTTGGATTGTTCTCTTTAAGGACCCACCTACCATGGCTACACCAGAGTGGTATCAGAGCCAGGTTTATTCCTTGCGATATCGTCAGAAGTTGTGTTGTGCATATTTTGCACACACACCCCACCGTTGGCAGGGACCCTCTATTTTTGCTCCTGGCGGGCTTCTTTGCTCCTGTCTCATCTTGCGTGCCCCTGATTTTACTATCCTTGTTGGTCAACATTCCCTTCAAAGTCTCATTTTTGGATGACTATATTTTTCCCATAAAATAAAAAATTGCTAAGTCTTAGGTTTTTTAGGCTTCGCCCCCCCCTGCTCGCTCGATTCGCTTTTAACTTCATTCTTTGACTTTGGGGATAGATTTCCTATGGATTTTGGATGTTTTTGTGGTGCCTAAGTGAACTAACAAGGTTTCATTAAGTTTCGAGAAGTTTTGAAAATTCCAAAACTATGTTTCTGCAGTGGCTTCCCTGCAGTGGCTTCCCTGCAATGGCTTTCCTGCAGTGGCTTCCCTACAATGGCATTCTTGTAGCGGCTTCCCTGCAACGGCTTTCCTAAAGTGGCTTGCCTACAACAGCTTCCCTGCAATGACTTTCTTGTAGTGGCTTCCCTGCAATGGCTTCCCTGTAGCGGCTTCCATGCAACGGCTTCCCTCCAGCGGCCTCCCTGCAACGACATTCCTACAGCGACATTTCGGCCTCATGTTTCCAGAACGTACAAACTCACCTCCAAATCAGAAACAGACTTTGACCCAGATGCTAGAATGGGGTATGATCCTCCCTTGGCTTTTCAAATTCCAAATTTTCATGCGGGAAGTACCATCCAGAGTTTCGTTCTCTGTCGGTCGTTTCAAAACAGCATTCCTACAGCGGCATTTCGGCCTCATGTTTCCGGAATGTACAAGCGCACCTCCAAATCAGAAACGGACTTCGACCTAGATGCTAAAATTGGATTTGATCCTCGTTGAACCTTTCAAATTTCAAATTTGCAGCCGAGAGATACCATCCATAGATCCGTGCTCTTTCGGCCGTTTCAAAACAACATTCCTATAGCGGCATTCCGGGCTCCAATCTCCAGAACATCCAAGATCTCCTCAAATTTGAAAACGGACTTCAACCCAGATGCCAAAATTGGATTTTTTCCTCACTAGACCTTTCAAATTTCAAATTTTCAGTTAGGAGATACCATCCGGAGTTCCATGCTCTCGCGGCCGTTTTCAAAACAAAATTTCCAGAACAGCATTTCGGGCTCCAATCTTCGGAACATCCAAGAGCTCCTCAAATTTCAAAACGGACTTCAACCCAGATGCCAAAATTGGATTTCATCCTCGTTGGACCTTTCAAATTTCAAATTTTCAGCAAGGAGATACCCTTCGGAGTTCCATGCTCTTGCGGCTGGTTTCAAAACAGAATTTCCAAAATGACATTTCGGGCTCCAATCTCCGGAACGTCTAAGAGCTCCTCAAATTTGAAAACGGACTTTGACCCAGATGGTAGAAATGGATCTTATCCTCCCCTAACCTTTCAAATACCAAATTTTCAGCAAATAAGTACCATCCGGAGTTGTATGCTCTCGCAACCGTTTTCAAAACAGAATTTCCAGAACGGCATTTCGGGCTCCAATCTCCGGAACGTCCAAGCGCACCTCCGATTTGAAAACGGACTTCGACCCAGATGGTAAAAATGGATCTTATCCTCCCTTGACCTTTCAAACTCTAAATTTGCAGTCAGGAAATACCATCCGGAGTTCCGTGCTCCATTGGCTGTTTCAAACAACATTTCCAGGAACAGCATTTCGGCCTCTCATTTCCGGTTTCAAGAAGCCTACCATGGGTTCATCGACAAAAACATTTAATTCAATGAGGAATGTTGAAATTACATTTAGGAGAAGGTGTCTTTCAGGTAGTTTCATCTACAGTAAAAGGGAAATTAGCTAGAAGGCAAAACTGCTACAGTGACTGGCCACTACAAGACAGAATAGGGAAAAGACAACAAATGTATTTTAAATTGCTGAATATTGTGGGGTAGGTGAAGCCCTAATGTAATTGAATCTGGGCCACACAGTGTAACTCAATCATAGCCATTCATTTTGGCTTCGGTAAACTATAAATAGGGGTCTTCCCCTCATTTGTAAGTATTGGAGAGCTGTTGTAAAAACATTCTGCAGCAATAGAAAGTAGCACTACATGATCTATGGGGGTTACCTTTTGAGTTTGTTCATTATGTGTGCATGGTTCTACCTTCCAATTTAGTTTTAGTTGTAGTTTCTTGAATGGAAGTGGTAATGGTGATTTTTGTTACAGTATTTGATGAATTTCCAGCCCATACTTTTGGTATTTATTGATGGCAAGATGTTGTGCAAAGTTAGCCTGGGCTCCTTTATTTGATTGTAGCAACTTAGTTCATTTGTATGTTCATGATATGTGTATGCAAACTGAAAATCTGTAGTCCTTAGAAGATTGCATTGGTTTTGTGTAACTGTAGGATCCTCTTGGCCAAGCAAAACCCAGTTTAGGGAATTTGTCTACTGTAGCAGCCTCCATGATCACTGTTCATTCGTAGTTTCAGATCCAGGAACCTTTTCTCTTCCTTGCCCTTTTTCCTTTTTTTTAAAAAGTAACCTTAGACAAGGTTCATTGCACATTGTAAAGCTAAATTTGATGTTGAAATGGAGTTCTAGACTGTTGTTTGAACCTGCAGCAAACACTCAGCAACTTTCCCATCTCAAAAGCTCCATTTGCAAATCCAACTTCCCCACTTTGTAACTCATTCGTAAGTCCACCTTGTGATTCCAACAAATCACATAAATCAACTAAAATATTCCAAGCATCATCATGACCTAACATCCGAGAGACCTTGGGATAGTGTTCTACAATCTGATTGTGGAAAATTGTCTTTCAAGAGAGGTAATGTGCCTACACATTACCTATGTTGAGAAGTGCATGAAAACACCATCAACAAGTTACATGGTCCTATTGAAGATTGGTTGTAGGGTGGCAGAGATGACAGGAAGAAGAAATGGTAGAGAAAATGGAGTGCATGGAAATGCAAACCCTATTGTAATGGAAATGTTGAGAGGAATTGTTGCTAGATTAGAAGCAGTTGAAACAACCCAGAGAATAGGTTGACTAGTTGATGATGTAAGTGATGAAGAAGTAGAAGAACAAGAAGAATTTGCAAGAGAAGAGCAACCTAGCCTTGATCAAGGAGAAGACAGGTTCATAACAGCCCTAACCAGAGTGAACACTAAGCCACATTTCAATCCACTAGACTATAATGGTAAGTTGGATTTAGATGAACTGCTGGATTGGAAAATAGAAATGGAGAAATACTTTGATTTTGAAGGTACCTCAGATGATAAGAAGGTGAAATTTTCCTATACAAAGTTGAGAGGACATGCATCCCTTTGGTGGGAACATTTGCAAATAGATAGACAAAGAAAAGGAAAGGAGAAGATAAGATCATGGGATCATGTGGTGAATAAATTAAAGACAAAGTCTTTGCCTACAGACTATCAGATTAGTTTGTTCAAGGAATTGTAGAACCTGAAGTAGAAAGAATCAAGTGTGATAGAGTATACTGAGGAATTCTATAAATTGAATATCAGATTTGGATGTTCAGAAGATGAGATTGAAGAAGTAGCCAGATATGTGAATGGTCTAAGGTCATCTATTCATGATGAGATCAATTTGATTAATTTTTTGGGTGTGGAGGAGGCATATTAGTGTGCCCTAAAGGCTGAAGAGAAACTCAATAAAACACATGAACAAAGATAGAGAGGAAGAGGTGGAAGATTTCAAAGAGGAAGAATATTCACTAGAGGAGGAAGAGGAACTTTTTCAGATAAGGAGGTCAATAAGAATGAAAATTCATACTGAAGAGATGGTGGTTACAGAAATGAAGGGTATAGGAAAGATGACATAGGACAAGAGAAAAGAGTATTTAGGGGAACTTTATTTAAATGTGATGGAGAAGGACATAGAACCTTTGAATGCAAACAAGGAGAGACAAGAAGAAATACTGAAAACAATAGGAGAACAACCTTTGTTGAGGAAGATCATGTTGGATCATCTAATCAACTGGAAGAAGGAGAGGTATTGGTGAATAGGAGAGTGTTGTGTCAAAGTGAAATGGAGAAAGAATTTGTTCAGGACTAGATGCAAGGTAGCTAGGAAATGTTGCAAATTTATCATTGATAGCGGAAGTTCAAAGAACCTGGCTTATGAAGAAATGGTGACCAAATTGAAGTTGGAAAGGTTGAAACACCCTATGTCCTATCGGATAGCCTAGATTCAAGATGAGCATAAAATACTGGTAAGTGAACAATGTTTGGTGAAATTGAAGATAAGAAACTACCATGATTAAATTTTGTGTGATATTATGCCTATGGATATATGCCATATCTTGATGGGAATGCCTTGGCAGTATGATTAACAATCTATTCATGATGGAAAGAAGAACATATAGACCATTGTTGCTAATGGGATGAAGCAGAATTTGTTACCCTTGGAAGATGTTCCTATGGTTGAGATTTCTACGACTGCTAGAATCTATTTGGTTGATGGAAGGAGATTTCTATATGGATTGAGATATGAGAACATTTTCTATGCATTGGTGCCTAATAAATATGAACACTTGAAGCATGTAGAAGAAAAACAAGAGGATATAAAAGATTTTTTGACATAATATGAGGCTATCATTTCAGATAATGTAACTGATGGATTACCACCTGTAAGGAGTATTAGTCATTACATGGATCTGATTCCTAGAGCTAGTTTTCCTAATCAATTAGTACACCAGACACACCGATAGAGAATGAAGAATTGAATAGACAATTGCAAGAGTTATTGAGGAAAGGTTTGATCAGAGAAAGCTTAAGTCCTTGTGTAGTACCTATTTTTCTTGCACCTAAGAAGGATGGATAATGGAGAATATGTACAAACTCTAGAGCCATAGATAAGATCATGTTACAGTATATATTTAATTTTCCCCAGATGGATGACATTATGGATTGTTTGAGTGGAGCTAAGTACTTTACAAAGATAGACCTGAAGATTAGATATCATCAAATTATAATTAGAGAACGAGATGAGTGGAAAACAACATTCAAGACAAATGAAAGATTGTATGAGTGGTTAATGATTCCTTTTGGGTTGACAAATGCACCAAGCACTTTCATGAGGTTGATGAATTAGGTATTGAAGAAATTCTTGGGTAAATTTTGTATTGTATATTTGGATGACATTTTGATTTTCAGTAAGACTAGAGAAGAACATTTTTTGTACATAAGACAAGTTTTTCAAAGGTTGAAATAAGAACAGTTGTTGATAAACATAAAGAAGTGTAGCTTCATGAAGGAGGAATTGGAATATCTAGGATTTGTAATATCAGTAGATGGATTGAAGATGGATCCTGAGAAAGTGAGAGCTATTTTTGAATGGCCTACACCTGAAAGAATTCGATAGGTGAGGTCATTTCATGGATTGGCTAGTTTCTACCAAAATTTCATTAGGAGTTTCAGTTCTATTTGTAGCCCTATGATAGAAACAATGAGGGGAGATAAGAAGGATTTTAGATTGACATCTAGAGCAGAAAAAATCTTTTGAGCTATTGAAACAAAAGGTCACAGAGTAGCCTATGCTAGCTTTACCAAATTTTGATAAGGTATTTCAAGTAGACTATGATGCAAGTGGAAATGCAACAGGAACAGTCTTAAGTGAAGAAGGAAGACCAGTAGCCTATTTCAGTGAGAAGTTGAATGATGCAAGGAGAAGATATTCAATATATGATCAAGAGTTCTATGCCATAGTTCAAGCTTTGAAAAATTGGATACATAACATATTATCTAAGGAGTTGGTGTTGTATATGGATCATCAATCTCTATAGTATTTGAATATTCAGGGTAAGTTGAATTAGAAATACATGAGATGGGTAGATTTCTTATAGAGTTACACTTTTTTCTTGAAACATAGGAGTGGAAAATCAAATAGATTTATTGATGCTTTGAGTAGAAGAAGTAATTTACTGGCATAAATGAGAGTGGAGGTATTAGGCTTTGATGAATTGAGGAACTTGTATAAGGAAGACTCAGATTTTGCAGAACCTTGGAGAGCATGTAGAGAACCAGTCTTGGAGGATACAAGTCAATCACTAGATTATTTTATCTAAGAGGACATGTTGTTTAGAGGAAATAATTTGTGTGTACCCTAAAGCTCGATGAGGGATAACTTGGTAAAAGAGAAACATAGTGGAAGATTGGTAGGACATTTTGGAATTGACAAGACAATAGCATTGGTGAGTGAGAATTACTTTTGGCCATAGATTCATAAGGATGTCACAAAATTTGTGTACAATTGCAGCATTTTTCAAGTTGCAAAAGGAAGTTGTCAAAATGTTGGATTGTAAAAACCTTTGACAGTACAAGAAAGACCCTGGGAGGATATCAACATGGATTTCATACTTGGTTTTCCTAAGACATAGAGACGTAATGATTCAGTGTTTGTGGTAGTGATAATATTTTCTAAGATGGCACATTTCATACCTTGTAAGAAGACAACTGATGTAGTACATGTAGCAAAAAAAAAATTCAAAGAAATGATCAGATTGCATGGATTACCTAGGAGTATTGTTTCAGACAGGGATACGAAATTTATTGGTTACTTTTGGAAGACACTTTGGAAGAATTTGAAGATAGATTTGAAGTCCAGTTCTACTTTTCACCCATAGACAGATGGACACATAGAGGTAGTAAACAAAAGTTTGGGAAATTTTCTGAGATGTTTGGTTGGAGAGAAGACTGGAAGTTGGGATCTAGCCATAGCACAAGTAGAGTTTTCCTACAATAATTCAATGAACAAGAATATTGGAAGGACACCTTTCGAGATTGTTATAGGATTTTATCCTAGAGGTATATCAGAGTTGAGATACATCAGTAGGAAAGATAAAAGGAGTGCAAAAGTAGTAGAATTTGCAGAACATATGAATATAGTGCATACTAAAGTGAAACAACATTTGAAAAACATGAACCAAAAGTATAATGAGAAAGTAGATAAAAAATGAGACATAAGGAGTTAGGAGTTGGAGATGAAGTGATGGTGTACTTGAGGAAATAAATATTTCTAGTTGGAACATATAGTAAATTGAAGATGAGGAATTTTGGACCCTGTAAGATTTTGAAGAAGTTCGATTGAGGAAATGTTTATGAAGTGGAATTACCAGATGACATGGGTATATGACCTATATTCAACATTGTAGATCTACATCAATACCATGAAGTTCACCAAATAAAACAAGGTGAAGTTGAAATAAAAAATTCCTAAACAACAATCAGATGAGATAAAAGATATTTTGGATTTCAGAGATGGAAGGAGGACTCATGGAAGGCAGTACAAGGAATATTTGGTGAAATGGAAGGGTAGACCATTGGAGGATTCTTCTTGGATTTCTCAGGCTAAGGTAGACCATATTGGTTTTCCTTTGGTCCCTGTAAAGTGAGAGGCTCACTTTTCATTAACCCCAGATCTCTAATGTAGGAGCATCCTTAGTTGTTGGCAATCTTGCATCAACCAAAAATATCTTCATTCAGTTTTGTTCTTATTTTTTTCTTGTTCTAGTTCAAGTTGGTAGATCCATTGTTTCTTCATATTTGATTTCCATGTCTTGTATACCTAGGATTTCATTGTGGACTTGTTCAATTTTTGTATTCCAAGTTTCTAGCTCATTTGGATATGTTTTCAGAAATCTATCGCTTTTGGAGTACGTGATAGTTTTTGGGACCGGCCCTAGAATAACTTCAAAACCTAACGGCTAGTTGGATCGATCGTGGATCTTTCCTGTGACATTTGGATCCTCACGATGTGTTTATATTTTTTCTACGAAGTGTCCTCGGCCTTAAAATTAATTCCACACTTCATCTTACACAATTACCATAGGTGAATTCTAGATTTGAGGTCGACCTGTTCTTGGATACATTAAAATTTTCTTCTTAGAGATTATGGCAATATTTGGCCAACACAAATTTTTTTTGACCCATAGATGTGATATAAAACTAGTATTGAACCATTAGACGAGATAGATAGATTGAGGAAAATATAATATGATCTATATAGATTTTGATCTATAAGATTTTCACTCGCATGTATGAGCACTATATTTTGAGCATGTTATAATTAGGCCTATGCGCCGAATCTATAAGCCCGAATGTGGCAGACTATTTGTAATCTGAATTTTTGATAGTAAGAATGTTTGCATCTGAATTTTCCTCCATATTTCCTATTGCTTCTATTGTGTGACTCTTTTTCTATGGTTTGGATTGTTCTCTTTGAGGACCCTCCTACCATGGTTGCACCATTTTAAAATGTTGTAAAAGCATTAGCGCATCGCCACTTTCATGTTCTTTTGTTTACATTTATTTCTACCTTTTCCCAAACTCAAAGAAGAGTAAGATTTCTATAAAAATCTTGGAGGTATTCAGTGAGGCACATATTGTCCCCGCACTCGCTAAATTTCCCATAAGACTTTAAAGAAGCACAAGCTTTGATGATCAATAGTTCTTTTTTTTTCACGCCCGATGGGACAAGTTACCAAATGTTTGATTAGAAGTTAGAAATATTTCTAAATCAAACCAAGGAATGAAACTGTAAGTTTCACGTCCATAGTCCAAACAAGAGAATATTCAAAGGGCCATTTCTAGTACTCCTAGCTACCCTCTTCAGTACCTAGGAGAATAATATTTATAGGTTCTATATCGCCTACAAGAAGTAGTAGAACAAGGAGTAAGAGCTAAGATTTTAGAGCATTATCTACTCTGCCTAGAGCTCAAAGCTTGCACATAACAATACCAATTTACCCAATCCATAGGAACATTTTCTCTATGGCTCATGTACCCCCTCTTGCTCCCAAAAAATTTGTAACCTGGGACAATGGTAGTACACTATAGCCACCTACTCCCCTCGATGTTTGGCCTACCATACCGATGAACACCCTCAAGGCTATTTAGAAATTATTCAAAGAGGACTTGAAAACCCCTTTCGAGAACCTCCAAGAAGTAGTAGAGGTATATAGAGTGCATAATATCATGGAGGAAAAAATTACTATAAGATTTTTGGATGCCTCTTTGAAAGGGAGGGCTCAAGATTGGTATAGATCTCTAACTTCTAGTTCTATCAGCTCGTGGGATGGTCTCTAAGAAAATTTGTTTGAACAGTTTTCAAAAAAGGGAGATCGTTCTTCACTACTACACCAAATGATCACTATCAAGAGAACTCAACAAGAGGAAATTAGTGACTTCAACACCAGGTTTAACAAAACCTGAGAGAGTATCCTAGTGACTTCCCAACCTCAAGCTATGATGGCGTTCATGTTTTACCTCAAGGCTATCAATTCAGATATTGCGGTCATGATAACTTCTATGGGAAGTGATTTCTTACCTGATGCTTGTGAGGTGGTCGTACTCATGGAGAATATTTTGATAGATACAGGGAAGCTTTTTTTGTGATCTCTGATGCCAATTTTTGCACAAAAATTAGGTGCACCAGTTCGAGAGGAATTTTCTCTGAGCACTTCCATGACACAAGCGACAAGTTCAGGTTCACCCCAATCTATATATGTATACCCTACTCCATAACCAAGTATGTTGGGTTCTTCCTCTATAGAAGCAGACATCAATGATATGAAGAGTGTGATGCAGTCTTTTACTAATGAGTTAGTTTTGGGTATGTGCAGGATCATCATGGAAAAAATAGGCCCTTAAGTGGCGATAAAGTTCAGAAAAAATAGAGTTAGGAAACTTGACGTAACATTTTGAATAAGTTATCTATAATATTTAAAAAATATGTAGCAATAGAATCTGTAGAAAATTGAATTTAGTTTCTAAACTACTAGGTTTTTTTTTTTTTTTAAATCTATTTTCTGAAAATTTGAAATTTCAATGTAGTAGTACTTAAATTTCAGGGAAAAAATAAGAAGTAGGTGTCGGTCTGACCACCCTAACCACAATAAAATGATAATATTTTTTTATAATATTTTATATATAAGTAGAGGACTCATGTCCCAATGTGTCGCATATTTTTTTGTAATTTTTTTCCAAGTAAATAATTAATTATAATTTTTTTATTACAACTTTTAAAAAATATAAAAACTTGTATGTCTGACCACCTTAACTTGGTCAAAACTTCAGGAAATTCATTTTTTTAATTTTAAATCTAGTATGTAAAACACAGAATGTGATGCATGTTTCAGATTCAAAAAATGTGATACCATTTGAAATCTATAGATGCTTTTCAATCAACCTATCAATTAGGACTTTATTCATAATTCAAATAGAAAATGAATCATAATTATTTATTAAATTCAAAGTAAAACATAATTTATATTGGTGGGAAGATGAGAATCTCCTTTAAAAACCCTTTTTGTTTCATCAATTTTGGGTAAAAAAAAAAATGTAAGCCACATGGGCCATTATATCACTTACATATCGCCACTTTTTGGTCCATCATGATCCTGCACATACCCTTCTCACTAAGAAGTAGCAAGCGGGCCCTCTGAAGCAAGTTACTCAAACCTATCAGGGAGGAAATTCATTCTACCATTAGAGCACATACCTAGTGTTGGTTCTCAAAAATGCAGGTCTTAACAATAACAGTTTGCTAGGCCCCTCAGCTCTTATCAACTACTTTTTCTCTGCTCATTCACTTTTGTTCTCCTCTTTCTCCCAATTTGATGTCTGATCTATCTTTTATTTTTTTTGGGGGAATTCCTTATTTTCCTCTTTAGGGACATAATTTTTTTTCTTTTTTATGAGGGCGCTCATCATTTGTCTGTTTTGATATTTCCTGGAACATCTTTTTATCTTTCAAGAATATTCCTCTTGGAACACCTTCATTCTTATTCACTATTCTATTCCTCAGCCGATACTTGCTTTTAGCCAACTCAACTGCTGCAATAATCAATCTTCTAATTTCTTCATCAGTTGGTCTCCTCATATTTCCCCTATTAGGCTAATATGATGTGGTAGGGGGAGCTTGTTCATCATCACTTTCTTCATAATCAGAAAAAATTTGTTGCTCTGCCATGTGAAAATTATATTACTAATGATCAACATCATATTCATATCCTCCCTCTTCTGAAGATGAATATCCCTGCTCTGCCGAGTGAAGAATATGAGAAGTCAAATAAATGTTATTGTCTTCTTCATTATTTTTTTTTGCCATATCTTTTCCTAACACTGACTGAGCTACAACACAATGTTCTAAAGAATGTGGCATGTCACATACTAAATACCAAGGATTATTATCAACCATGTATGTCACTCTCTTCTTCAAAGGATCGGGCATCTCTTTATTTCTAGGCCTATTATCCATCATTGGCTTTCCATTTCTCCAATTTGTATTATAAGGCATGTCATGTAGTCTTGGCCTTTCATTCCTATATGTGCTTTCTTGTTTTATTGGAGGAGCATATTGGGGAACCCTAGGGTTATCCCTCTTGTCCATCACCCTTGAAGCCTTATTGTTATTTTTAATGGTAAGTGCTATCCTTTGAGCTTCACCCAAATTTCTAGGACCTTTGTTCCTAAGCTCATATCCTGTCTTAGGATCAAAAGCTTTTAAATAAATACTTAATGTAGTAGGGTCAGCTAATTTAGATCCAAGAGGTACCTTATTATGCAACTTAGAAAACCTCTAGTTGAAATCATAAGATGACTCATTTTTTTGCTTCTGAAGAGTCACCAATTCATGTAATGCAAATTCTAGTACATATTGATTCCCGTACTGCTCAAAAAATTGTTCATAACACACATGAATAGAATAAATAGAAGTTGTTGGCAGACTATTGAACCAATCTCTAGCATCTTCAATTAGTGACATCATAAACAACCTCATCTACACATCTTCATACGACATATCCAATCTTGCAAAAAAGAATTAAAACTCCTTAAATGTTCATCAACTGCAACTGCATTACTTCCTGTGAATTTTGGAACATGAATTCTCCAACTATTTCCATAGGATAAGGACATATTTCAAATCTAGTTAAGTCAAACTATCTGATCATGGTTGCATATTTTGGAGGAGGATTTTGGTAATACTCACACTGGTACTATGGATTATTATTTTCCACATATTGTTGACCTTGTGGGGGTACATGTTGTTGATGAGGAGGTGGCTGAATGCCTTGATTTTGTGGTGCGACATTTTGATATCTATTTGGCTGATTTTGATGGACCTGTGGGGCTTTTGATGGGCCAACATTATTGTTCCCTTGCCGATGAGGTGGCACATATTTTTGCAAATTATCCATTTGAGTATTGATCTGAGCTTTTCTTAATTTTAACTCTTCAAGTTCTGTGATTACTTGGAGCCTTTGCTCATATTCTATTCTTGTTTTCTCCACTTCTTGTCTTCATGTTCTAGTCTTGCATTTATTTCATCGCAAGCCATGTGTTCATAGTTCTCCTTAGAGGCTACTTCATAGCCAAGTCCATCCTAATTCTCTTCAAGAAATGCCATTTTCTGATCATATTCATGTTGTCTTGTTTCTCTTTCAGCTTCACATTTAGCTATGAACTCCTTAAATTTCTCAAGATTTTTTTAGTAAAATGGATTCCTCTGTTCCTCAGGAGTATGAGGTTCCCTGGAAGGGTTGTCTTGATCTTCTAGTGTACCATATGAATTGTGTGTCTCCAGTGATGCCTTTGACATTTTATTTGTGTTTGATGGTCCCATGTCATCAGTCACCTTCTTACCTTTATCATTCTTCTTTGTCCATTTATTTTTTCCATTAGGACCATCACCATCCTTGTATAAACATCTTCTTCCTTTCATTTTGGGAGCAATTGTGATTGCTTGAACTCTAGGAAGATTCCTTTCAGATATATACTTCACTTTAGCAGTTTCGATGCACTTGTTCATTTAGAGTCGCTACTCACTTTTCAAAAGTGAGGAAATCTTTAATTCCTTATTCCTAGCGGAGTCTTCTACAAAATATTGACTCTGTGATGAAGGCTTACATTCAATTTATCATCCCCAGTAGAGTCGCCAAACTGTTGGTTCTCAAAAAAGTAGGTCTTAACCATAAGAGTTTTCTAGCCCCTTACAACATTTTTGGACAACATACAAGTCCAATTACTCTATTAAACCTTCTACTCTTTAGATTCTGCTAGACCTAGGTGGGTGAACCTATATGAAACATACAGATTTGAATTGAATTTCCTGCTAAACACTCTACCCACAATGGCAATTGGGAATGGATAGACCAAAAGATACTACAAATACTCCTACTCCAAAAAATGAAAGGTTTTGAATATATTGTTTATAATGAATTATATCCCTTGGGATATGATAGATCAGTGCCTTCTATCTATTGGGAAATGGATTGAAAAATATTACTAATTACATATATATCTTCCTTTCTAATAGAATTCACATTGTTAGACACTTTAAGGGATGAAGCTTTAATGACAGGCATGTAGTTTGATGAATTTATGACTGGCATAAATGGTGTTGAAATACTTTCCTACCTTTTTCTCTTTGAACAATCCAAAGGAAATCTCACAAACACAGTGAGTTACTCAAAGGAATTTTAATTCTTCCTTCTGAAAACCAGTAAATAAAATCACACAAAGTGAAGAAATACACCCTGAAGAATCAAAACACACTTGATATTTGGATTCAAATGATCAAAAGATTTCAAAATGGAGAGAACCAAGCAAAAATATTAGTTATGAGATCACAACAATGAAATAATCTAAAAGGAATTCGGTCAAATAAAATCATCTCCATTGCACTGTTTCTAGAAGGTTTTTTACATTAATTCATTCCCAGTTTCTTTTTTGAGGAGAGTCTCTCACTTCCCTCTCACCAAACCCTTGTGACTGGTTTTTGCAAACATTTATACAGTAAAATTCAAAAGTCACGACTCTTCATTTTACTGCCACAACCATTTACATTCCAGTAACAAAAAAAAAACATTTAATTGGATTGCCTTATCGAAAAATTAAATTTTTTAACCATAGCTCTGTGTCTTGATTTTCACTTTATACACTAGCTTTACCATGGGCTCAACATTAAATGTCTTCCTTCACTGCTACCCTCACTACCACGGTCAACTGCTTGACCGACCGTGGTATCGCGGTGGATGGTCTTTGCATAGCCCTCTCTCCCCTTACCGCTCTACGGTGGTCTACATGATAACTGTGTGCAGTTCGATGGTAACCAGTTCCTGACCACTAACTGTCAACCTCTGTCATCTCCCTACCAACCGCACCTTCGTGGCCTCCATTCTGCTCACCCGCATTATCATGGTGCTTGGAATTTATTGTCACCTGCCTGACCGTTGTCTCTCCATTGATTCCCTGTGGTTGCACGGTGATCAATGGTTCCATACTTCACTCCATTCACCATGATCATCATGGTCTGTATTGTGACCTGCCACGGTATGGCGGTAGCCGCCTCGCTACCTGCTAATGATTCACCACCCCACCACGTTCTCTGACTTGACTTTCAATGGTACCATGGTGGGTTGTCTATTTGCTACCTCCGCTACTAACTCACCACTCACCTCAATCACCGCGGTCTGTGGTTTGACCACGCGCAGTGTAGTGGTGGTTGTTTGATGACCGCCAGGCCAAATCCTAATTGCCCACCATGATACCATGAGCCACCCTAAAAGGGGCCATGGTATAGAGGTAAATTGGTATCAACCAAGAAGGACTGGTGATAAGACAACGATGAAAGATTTTTTAGCTTTATGGACGGGAAATAAATGAATTATTTCATGAAAAATTAAGAAAAATAGATTCTAATGGGGGCAACATAGCCATTCTTTGGGTGGTGAATTAATTTTTATGAAATGATAGTGAAATATTTGATTCAAGTGGACAAAAGACCTTAGGATTTAAATGGAAATTTTTTGGTTCTAATAGTGGCTCCTATTGGGGATGAGTGATTTTGCAGATCACTGCAAAAATCCAACATTTACTCTGGGAGAGAAGACCAAGACATGAATGAAAATGAAGGAAAATGGATGGAATGAAAAGTGAAGTACATGAACATGGAGCAAAGGAGAATGGAAAATGACCCTAAGCAACTGTACATGGAAAGGAAAGCAATGCTTTTAGAAAGGGGACTCTTGAGAATGTCCATGTACTAGAAAACCCAGACCCTTCAAATATTCCTAAAACTATTATGCATGGAAAACAATATTTAAAGAGGCATTGCTAAGAATTTTCCATGCACTGGAAATCCTTAATCCTTTGTTGATCCTCAAGAGAAAAAATGCTTCAGGAACTGCCCATGTACAAGCAACTCCTGCTCCTCTCTGGACATATTCTATAGGAAATAGGAGTCTTCACCTCCTTTACCAATTATCACAAAAGGGCCAACCCATAAAGCCTCAAACTTGCCATGTTTCCCCTTCTCCTGACACCCAGCATTCCACATCAACACCAAATCATCTTCTTCAACCATTCTCTCCTTTTCCTTTTTATCAAAAAGGTACTTCATTTGTGACTACATTTTCACATTCTACTTCTAAGCCACTCTTCTGACCTCATCAAGCTCTGCAAGCTACTCCATTGTTTCTTCCATTGGGTCAAAAATATCCATATCTTCTTGCAAAATAAAGTTATAGACTGGCAAGAGATTCTACAATGGCATCTTGGCCTATGTCCCATATACCAACTCAAATGGAGATTTTCCAATCACCCTTTTCATAGTAATCCCATCTGCCCATACAGCCAATATTAACTTCGAATCCCATGCCTTTTTTTTTGTATCCAACATCCTCCTTACTATCTTCAAAATATTTTTATTACTTGACTCTACCCGACTGTTTGCTTGTGGATGGTATGCAGCAGAATAGAAAATATTAATGCCATATGTTTTGCAAAAATCTTTATATTCATCTGATCTAAAACACATCCCATTATCTGTGATCAACCTGACTAGGGTGCCAAATCTGGTTATAACATTCCTTTATTAGAAAATTCATCACTACTTTTCTTGTTGCTTGCTTAGTTGGGACAACCTCCACCCACTTAGTAAAATAATATGTGGTCACTAGTATCCACCTATGTCCTCCACTTGATCTTTCCTGTATTTCTCGAATGAAATCAAGTCCCCATTGGTGAAAAGGTGCTTCTACCTACAAAGGTCTAAGTGGCAATGCTCCCTAATACTTCAACTTTCCTGAAAATTTCTGAGAAGCCTCACACTTCCTCACATATGCAAAAGAATCATTGAACACCCTAGACCAATAATAACCAGCCCTTAGAATCTTGTGCACAGTAGTCTTAGTAGAATAATGGCCTCCACATACCCCTTCATGCATTTCTCTCAAAACATATTTTGCCTGGGATTCATATTGAAACAACAACAATATACCATCCCTATTCTTGTAGAATAGGTCCCCTTCTAAGAAAACATATTTAGAAGCCTGCAACTTCAAAGTTCTCCTTTGATTATCATTCAGCCCTTTGGGGCACTTTATGTATTTCAGATAATGCATCACATTTACATACCATCGAGTATGCTCAATACTTGCTATGACCTCTTCCTTACCTTCAACACTACAGATTTGGTTTGCCTCAATATTTGTTTCTACCATCAGCTTGGCCAGGCCTTGATCTCTTACTAGTTTGGTAATCTGAATCTCCATATTGAACTCTTGGATTTTATTAATCCATCTACATCTCTTCCCTGTCACTTCTATTTGCACTAGGATATCCTTCATAGCTGCATGTGGGACATAAGTAATTACCTCAGCTCCAACAAGGTAAGGTGTGAAAGCCTTTGCTTCTTTGACTAGTGCATAAGCCTATTTTTCCATATCATACTTCAATTTTGACCCTTTCAAAGACTTACTAAAAAAAGAAACAGGTTGCTCATGACCTTCATCATTTTTCTGTAACATAACAGTAGCTATGGTGTGAAATGAAGCAAAAGAAAAAATATGAAATGGTTTAGTAAAATCAGGAGATTTCAAGATAGGGGCTTCCTTGATAGCTCTCTTTATAGATATAAAGGAATCCATAGCTTCAACAGTCCAGTTCAACTTTTCTCCTTTTTTCAATATCTTAGATATAGGTTTAACAATCTCATCAAAATTGGACATAAACCTCCTAACAAAATTAATTTGGCTAAAAAATGACTGGATGGCATTGACAATTTCGGGAATGGGAATTTTATCTATGGCATCTACTCTTTCAGGGGCTATCCTAATCCCATCTCTTGACATAATATGCCCCAAAATTTTACCCTCTGTGACATCAAAATGACATTTTTTAGGATTAAGACTAATACCATATTCCAAAGCTTTGATGAAGATCTTCTCCAAGTCCCCAACATGATTCTTTGCCTTTTTGGAATAAGTAGTGAGATCGTCTTGATATACCACCATTGTAGCATTGATCATATCTACAAATGCCACATCCATGGCCCTCTGAAAGGTAGCTCCTACATTTGTAAGACCAAATGGCATTCTTATATAGACATATGTTCCCCATGGTGTAGTGAATGTTGTCTTGTACTGCTTAGATTCCTTTACTTTGACCTGGTTATATCCAGAAAATCCATCCATCATTGACAATAGCTCACACCCTATTACTTTGTGCAATATTGCCTCCATATTTGGAAGAGGATAATTATCTTTTAGGGAAGCAACATTCAGATTTCTAAAGTCTACACACAGTCTTATGTCCCCATTTTTCTTTCTGACTGGAACCAAATTCAAGACCAACATAGAATGCCTAATAGGTTTTATAATACCTCCATCTCTAAGCTTTTCTAGCTCCTCCTACATTTTAGGTTCCAGAGTTGGGTTGATAGGCCTCTGCTTCTGTCTGAATGGCTTTGTGTCTGGCTTAAGTGGAATCTCATGCTGAAAAAGATCTTCTCTATATGCTTTCAAATCCTCATAAAACCAAGCAAACACATGCTTGTATTTTCTCAATAATGTAATCAACATTCTTCTGGTGGTTGGGCTTATTTTCTTCCCAATATAAACCCTTTTTGGCACTAATTCAATCCCCAGATTTATTTCTTCAATATCTTCTCTTTTAATAGGGGCCTGCTTCATGAGAGAACAATCACTCCCATCATACACTCTTTCCAATGCCACAAGCCCTTTGGCAATCATTTTAGTTTTAATCTGCAAAACTTTCTTCCCAAATACAGTTTGTTTCCCATCCACTTCTTCCACAAAAGCATTGAAATCTATCTCTTGTGTCTCATACTGATCTATACAATGAAGGAATTTTGAAAGGTTAGTATCATCATTAAAAAATTACCAACTATATATGTTATTAGGGATAGGAGGCCTTGTTTTGAATTCAACCTAAGACGCTCCAGTCAAAGTGATGGGTATGTGCAGGATCATGATGGGCCAAAAAGTGGTGATATCTAAGTGATATGATGGCCCATGTGGCTGACGACCTTTTTTTACCCAAAATTGATGAAATGAAAAGGGTTTTTAAAGCAGATTATCAGCTTTCCACCAATATAAATTATTCTTTACTTTGAATTTAATAAATTATTATTATTCATTTTCTATTTGAATTACGACTAAAGTCCTGATTGATAGGCTAATTGAAAAAAATCTATAACTTTCAAATGGTAAAATGTTTTTGGAATCTGAAACATGTGTCACATTCTATAGGATTAAAAAAAAAATGAATTTCATGAAGTTTTGACCAAGGTGGTTAGACATGTGAGTTTTTATATTTTCAAAAATTTGTAATAAGAAAATCATAATTAATTATTTACTTGGAAAAAAATTACAAAAAATTATCCATCACATCGGGACATGAGTCCCCTACTTATATCTAAAATATTATTAAAAAATATTATTATTTTATTATGGTTAGGGTGGTCAGACAGACACCTACTTCTTATTTTTCCCTGAAATTTAAGTACTACTACATTGAAATTTCAAATTTTCATGAAATGGATTTTTTTTTTATTAAATAAGCCTAGTAGTTTAAAACCTACTGTCAATTTGCTATAGACTATATTCTTACATATTTTTAAAATAATATAGATAACTTATTCAATTTTTTACGTCAAGTTTCCTAACTCTGATTTTTTGAATTTTATTGCCACTTAAGGGCCTATTTTTTCCATGATGTTCCTACACATACCCTGATATCATCTTTTTTTAAGGCTATACTAGCCAAAAAATCAGCCATTAAATTTAAAGATCTATCTATCCAATCAATTGAAAATGCATCAAAGAGTTCCACTTTATCCCACACAGCATTTCTATATTGTTTCAACCTCTTATTTTTTACATCATACTTCGATCTAACTTGTGACACAACTAACTCAAAATATCCCAAGACAGACAACAACTTAATCTTATGTTTGACAACCATGTTCAAACCAATCAACAAGGCTTCATATTCAGCCACACTATTTGTACATTCAAAAGCCAACAAAAATGAATATTTAAATGTTTTACCTTCAGGTGATATGAAAACTATCCTAGATCCATTACCTTCTTGGCTACAAGCCCCATCAAAATGAATTTTCCACACAGCCTGTTGATTTCTAGAGATAAGGTTATCAATTGGGTCAGTATTCACTAGTTCTAGCTGATATAATTCTACTCCAAAACTCCCTAAATCTACATCATAGAAGAAATTGTGTTGTTCTTGAGGAACACACTCAACAATCTAATTCACCCTTGGTTCTCTATATATTTGTACCTCTTCACCATTAACTGGTATTGTGGCATATGATAAATCAAATTTCCCATTACCTCCAACTGCTACAGTCCACAATCTTAACAAAAGAATTCCAAACTAAGGAGGTGTATCAATCATAGTTATATCAATATTATAAGTTTCTTGTGGGTAGGCTGCTAATTTTAATTCTACATCTTTCATAATCCACAAAACTAGGACATGCCTACTATCCATGGCATAACATTTACCACCCTCAATATCTACCATTAAACCAAATTGCATCATCACCCCAACAGGCATAATATTCATTGAAGCACTTGAATCTATCATGCAATTTCTTACCAGTTTACCATTTATGAGCAGGGTAATAAAAAAATGGATCAATTTGTGATGTGTTCATCAATGCATCATTCAGGCCAACTTCTGAAACTTTTATCTTTCCTTTCATATCAGCAATTCCAGGATTCTCATTTTGTTGAAAATTTATAATTTGATTCCTCCCACCAGACATTAGTTCAATAGCACTTTCCCTATACTCTTTAATTTTCATTATTTCAAGTAATGGGACAGATATTTTTACCTAAGATAAAGCTTGCACAAAATCAAAATATGGACCCTCAGCTCTTATCAACTTCTTTCCCTTTGCTGGTTCACCTTTGTTCTCCTCTTTCTCCCAATTTGATGTCCAGTCTATCTTTTGTTTGTCTTTGGGGAATTCCTTATTTTCCTATTTGGGGACATACTTCTTTTCTTTTTTATGAGGGTGCTCGTCATTTGTCTATTTTGATATTTCATGGGACATCTTTTTATCTTTCAATAATATTCCTCTTGGAACACCTTCATTCTCATTCACTATTCTATTCCTTAGTCGATACTTTCTTTTAGCCAACTCAAGTGTTGCAATAGTCAATCTTCTAATTTCTTCATTAGTTGGTCTCCTCATATTTCACCTATTAGGCTCATATGATGTGGTAGGGGGAGCTTGTTCATCATCACTTTCTTCATAATCAGAAAAAACATAATGCTCTGTCATGTGAACATTATATATCTGATGATCAACATCATATTCATATCCTCCCTCTTCTGAAGATGAATATCCCTGCTCTTCCGAGTGAAGAATATGAGAAGTCAAATAAATGTTATTGTCTTCTTCATTATTGTTTTTTGTCATGTCTTTTCCTGACACTGACTGAGCTACAACATAATGTTCTGAAGAATGTGGCATGTCACATACTGAACATGAAGGATTATTATCAACCATGTATGTCCCTCTCTTCTTCAAAGGATCAGGCATCTCTTTATTTCTTGGCCTATTATCCACCATTGGCTTTCCATTTCTCTAATGTGTATTATAAGGCATGTCATGTAGTCTTGGCCTTTCATTCCTATATGCACTTTATTGCTTTATTGGAGGAGCATATTAGGGAACCCTAGGTTTATCCCTCTTTGTCATCATCCTTGCAACCTTCCTGTTATTTTCAATGGTAATCACTATTCTTTGAGCTTTAGAAAAATTTCTAGGACCTTTGTTCCTAAGCTCATATCATGTCTTAGGATCAAAAGCTTTTAAATAAATGCTTAATGCAGCAGGGTCAGCTAATTTAGATCTAGGAGGTATCTTATTATGCAACTCAGATAACCTCTGGTTGAAATCATAAGATGACTCATTTTTCTTCTTTTGAATAGTCACCAATTCATGTAATGAAAATTCTTGTGCATATTGATTCCCGTACTGCTCAAAAAATTGTTCATAAAACACATGAATATAATTAATAGAAGTTGTTGGAAGACTATTGAACCAATCTCTAGCATCTTCAATTAGTGACATTATAAACAACCTCATCTGCACATCTTCATACTACATATCAAAATCTTGTCAAAAAGAATTAAAACTCCTTAAATGTTCGTCAGTTGCAACTGCATTACTTCCTATGAATTTTCGAGCAATACTTCTCCAACTATTATCCATAGGATAAAGACATATTTGAAATCCAGCCAAGTCAAACTGCTTGATCATGGTTGCATATTGTGGAGGAGTATTTTGGTAATACTGACATTGGTACAATGGATTATTATTTTCCACATATTGTTGACCTTGTGGGGGTACATGTTGCTGATGAGGAGGTGGTTGAATGCCTTGATTTTGTGGTGGGACATTTTGATATCTATTTGGCTGATTTTGATGGACCTGTGGGGCTTTTGATGGGCCTGCATTATTGTTCCCTTGCCTATGAGGTGGCACATATTTTTGTAAATTATCGATTTGAGTATTGATCTGAGCTTTTCTTAATTTTAACTCTTCAAGTTCTCTGATTGCTTGGAGCCTCTACTCATATTCTATTCTTTTTTCCTCCACTTCTTGTCTCTCATGTTCCAGTCTTGCATTTATTTCATCTTGACCCATGTGTTCATAGTTCTCCTTAGAGGTTGCTTCATAGCCAAGTCCATACTGATTCTCTTCAAGAAATTCCATTTTTTGATCATATTCATGTTGTCTTCTTTCTCTTTTAGCTTCACATTCAACCATGAACTCCTTAACTTTCTCAGGATTTGTTCGGTAAAAAGGATTCCTTTGTTCCTCAGGAGTATGAGGTTCCCAAGAAGGGTTGTCTTCATTTTCTAGTGTACCATATGAATTGTGTGTCTCTCGTGATGCCTTAGACTTTTTATTTTTGTTTGATGGTCTGGTGTCATCAGTCACCTTCTTACCTTTATCATTCTTCTCTATCCATTTATTTTTTCCATTAGGACCATCACCATCCTTGTATAAAGATCACCTTCCTTGCATTTTGGGAGCAATTGTGATGGTTCAAACTCTAGGAAGATTCATTTCAGATATATACTTCACTTTATCAGTTTCGATGCACTTGTTCATTTAGAGTCGCCACTCACTTTTCAAAAGTGAGAAAATTTGCAATTCCTTATTCCCAGCGGAGTCTTCTACAAAATATTGACACTATGATGAAGGATTACATTCAATTTATCATCCCCAGTAGATTCACCAAACTATTGGTTCTCAAAAATGCAAGACTTAACCATAAGAGTTTTCCAGGCCCTTACAACATCTTTGGGAAACATACAAGGCCAATTACTCAATTAAACCTTCTACTCTTTAGGTTCTGCTAGACCTAGGCGGGTGAACCTAAATGAAACATGCAGATCTGAATTGAATTTCCTGCTAAACAGTCTACCCACAATGGCAATTGGGAATGGATAGACCAAAATATACTACAACTACTCCTACTATCAAAAATGGAAGGTTTTGAATATATTGTTTATAATGAATTCTATCCCTTGGGATATGATAGATCAGTGCCTTCTATATATGGGGAAATAGAATAAAAAATATTACTAATTACATATATATCTTCCTTTCGAACAAAATTCACATTGTTAGACACTTTAAGGGATGAAGGTTTAATGACTGGCATATAGTTTCATGAATTTATGACTGGCATAAATGGTGTTGAAATACTTTCCTCCCCTTCTCACTTTTAACAATCCAAAGGAAATATCTAAAACACAGTGACTTACTCAAAGGAATTTTAATTCTGTCTTGGAGACACCAGTAAATAAAATCACACAAATTGAAGAAATACACCCTAAAGAATCAAAACACAAATGATATTTGGATTCAAATGATCAAAAGATTTCAAAATGGAGAGAACCAAGCAAAAATATTAGTTATGAGATCACAACAATGAAATAATCATAAAGGAATTCGGTCAAAGAAAATCATCTCCATTGCACTATTTCCCGAAGTTTTTTTACATTAATTCATTCTGAGTTTCTTTTCTGAGAAGAGTCTCTCACTGCCCTCTCACTGAACCCTTGTGACTGGTTTTTTGCAAACATTTATATAGTAAATTTCAAAAGTCATGACTCTTTATTTTACCACCACAACCATTTACATTCCATTAACAAAAACTAACACATTTAACTCGATTGCCTTATCGACAAATTAAATGTTTTAAACATAGTTGTGTGTTTTAATTTTCACTTTATACCTTGGATTTACCATGGGATCAGAATTAAATGTATTCCTTCACTGCTACCATGCTACCATGGTCAATTGCTTGACTGACCGCGATATCATGGCGATTTCTCTTTCCATGGACCTCTCTCCCCTTACCGCTCTACCGCGTTCTATATGCTAACTGTGTGTGGTTCTGCAGTAATCAGTTGTTGATCGCTAACTGTCAACCTTCATTGCCTCCCTTCCAACCACACCACCGTGACCTCCATTCTTCTCACCCATGGTATCATGGTGCCCAGCATTTACTGTCACCCGCCTTACCATGGTCTCTCCATTGACTCCCTCTGGTTGAACAATGATCAACAATTCCATGCTTCACTCCATTCATCATGGTTTGTACTATGACCTGTCATGGTATGGTGGTAGCCACCTCGCTGCCTGCTAATGGTTCAGCATGCCACTGTAGTCTCTGACTTGACCATCGGTGGTACCACGGTGGGTCGTTTGTCTGCTACCTCCGTAGTCTTTGGTTTGACCATGCACGGTGTACTGGTGGTTTTTTGATGACCAGCATGCCAAATCCTAACTACCCACCCTGAAAGGGGCCACGGTATAGAGGTAAATCGGTATCAACCAAGAAGGATTGGTGATAAGATAGCGGTGAAGGATTTTTTAGCTTTATTGATGGGAAACAAATGAATTATTTCATGAAAAGGTAGGAATAATAGATTTGAATGGGGGCGACATAGCCATTCTTAGGCTGGTGAATGAATTTTTATGAAATGATAGTGAAATATTCAATTCAAATGGATAAAAGACCTCAAGATTTAAATGGAAAAATTTTGGTTCTAGCACCTAGGACCTTTGGGTAGGGGAGTTCAATTGGTGATGTTTTCCAACTAGATAGATTTGCTCACCATGCCATTACAGATGGTCAAAGACATCCACAACAAGGAGTTGATTCTAGGCTAGAACCACTTGGTAGATGAGGAAAATGCATGGTGCTTTCCTTGCAATGATATCTGAATGCCCTAAAATTTCCCAAAGGCAAACATGCAACAAAGGATAGCGGAGAAAATAAATAAAGGTGCACTTCCAAATGCGGAAGCATATGAGCATTCCAAAATGAAGATTTCCCATTTTAGAGCATAAATGCAAGGGATCTTTGTGGAGAAAGAGTTAGATATTGCACCTGATCAAGCATTTTTTTCCTAGATGGAGGAAGAAGATGCAGTATTCAAGAGTTAAACTCCGACGACTAGTACTCCATAGGTATAGTCAAAATACAACACCAGATCCAAGAGAAGGCTCATGGGAGAATATGTGTCACAATCTCTACCTCATCCTTACCCACGTCAACCATCGTCACAGGAATAATAGTTCCCGCATTCAATCATTCGACCCACTCAACAATAGTGGATTCCACCATCACCCGAGAAACTGTCAGATAGGATACCAAACCCATTTGCGATAGACTGTCTTCCTTTGAAGTGGAGAGAGATTATGTCATTTAGGTCGAAGTCCCAACAATCAGGATGATCAACATGATGGAGTAGTTGAAGAAAGAACCTACCAGTGTCTCATTATGGGATGTTATATCTATTTCCGAGTAGAAGACATTTCTTCGGGAAGCATTAGAAAGTGAAGAACAGGGACCATAGATGGACGTAGTTCCACCATGCAATCAAAGTAAAGATAAAGGACCCACATCGAATCCTTAATATTTTAACGTTGTAGCTTATACAAATGACATGGGCAATGAAAAAGAGAAAGAGGTAAACAAGCCAAAGACAACTCCCTTCTTTTTAACACTAATTGTGGGAGATAAAAAATTTCACAACAATATAATTGATTTGGGAGCTAGTACAATGGTCAAGCCAAAGCAAGTGGTTTATGCCTTAATGCTCAAGTATGAACCTCTTGAAAAGGGAATCATGTTTTTGGATGAAAAGAAGGTTCTGATAGTTGTTCAGATAAAAGATCTATCTTTGACCCTCTTTTCATGTCTAAGCCATACAGTCTCACAAGAGGTAGTGGTAATAGATATTCCCCTAGTTTTCAAGATGTTTCTTTCCAGAGATTTATTTGCAAAGTTGGGCAGATACTTGGCACTACACTGGTCCCATCTAATATTAAGAACCAAGCACAGGAAAAAGATGAAGATCCTCTCAGATTATTTGCACCTTGAACATATATCGAACAATACAATCCTCCATTTTGAAGCAACACATACCTCTTTCTCAAGATAGGAGGGATATTGCATGGAAATGCTAGAAGATGAAGAAGATACAAGTGAGTGGACTCTTGAAGAATAATTTCTCCTCAACCAGTTCATTGACTCTAACCCATTCAACAATTTCCATACCACAGGATTGGCAATGTACGTGATCTTCGATGATGACCTAGTTAATCCAAAACTAATGAAAGAGCTGGAAAAATATGATGATTCGATGGATTCTGATTACTATCTCCAATAGGATCAAAGACCCTCAAGGCTTATCATTTCCAATTTATGTGCTCTAATAATGATCCAGAATATGAAGCCTTGATCCATGGTTTGTTTCTCACCAAGCAAATGGGAAATAAGAGGTTGCACGTATTCAGAGATTCTGAGTTGATTGTGAGCTAGGTTCATAGGAAAGAAACTACTAAAAATATGAGAATGAAGTCCTATAGACATTAGATATGGGATTTGATCAAAGGTTTTGAAGCTTTCAATGTGTAAGTCATTCCCTGATCTCAAAATAGTATAGCGGATTGGATGGCTTCAATTGGCTCATAGTTTGAACTGATTTCTGATTCAAAGTAGAGCACAATGCAAATCATTGTCTAACCATTGATTCCCAACAACAATCACAATTGGAAAGTATTCGAGGATGACACCCAGATTGCCACTTTCATCCAAAATTTAAAAGGATTTTTTGACTATTCACAACCAAAGGTTCAATGATTTGAAGGGTAGGTGATTCAACTAAAAGCGAATAAGCTCCCTCGAGGTCTAATTCCCCTCAAAAATCTCTTTGACTGTGAAGATGTGAGGAACATCACACAAAGTTTTACAATTGATGAAAAGTATTATGAGGAGGTGGATGTCAGAAACAATAGAAAGCTAAAAGTTGGAAGAAATGTTTTGTGGGAAGATAAGGAAAGGTTAAGGGATCTATGTTCTAAGTACAACGGAGTTATAGCATGGACATATGATGATCTTAGAGGATATGAACCTGATATAATTCAACATACCATTGACTTTGCAGAAGGGTCAAAACCAATCTGAGAGAAGAAGAGGCCTGTCAATCTTAAAGTTGAGGCACTGATGGCCTAGGAGCTCACTAAATTAATCAAGTCTCAAATCATTTACTCGATTAAGCACTCAACTTGGATGTCTAATCTGAAACCGGCTTGAAATAAAAATAGTGACATCTGACTTTGTATTGATTTCAAAGACCTGAATAGGGCCTCACTAAATATCACTACCCTTTGTGGTCAATGGAGCAGATCCTACAAACTATGGCCAGGTCGAAGATGTTTTCATTGCTTGATGGTTTCTCAAGATACAATCAAGTATATGTCAAGGAAGGCATGGTGGATCTTTTAATTGTTTCCCCTTTGTAGGTATGTCTTGTCCTCGACTATGGGTGGTTGGGTCATGGGTTTTCTTTTTGAGCATTAACTTTTTATTGATGGTGGTCGGTCACTTAAGTGGTATTTTATCCGTTTTTGGCCGTGACTTTATCGGCCCTGTTTACCCGTCTGATGAGCTCGAAATATGCTCATAATTTGAATATCATGATGTATTTTTAAATACCCTTACTCTTTTATTGATGGTTGTTTAAACTCTTTGATTAAAGACTTTTTATCTAAAATCGGGTAGTATCCTGTGGCAACACATTCCTATATTCCTGCCGCTTAACATCTCTATGTGTCTATATTTATTACCTTGTTTGACCTCCCAAATGACTGATATGATGTATATGGTTTTTGGATAAATGAGATGGATTTAATGTGTGATTAATCAATGTGTATCGTGTTATTATGTACATTTTTTCTTTTGCTTTTTTTGCCATGTGTATCATAGGTTGTTGAAAGAAGCATGAACGAGTCAAAGCGCAACAGATCTCAGCCCTATAGTAAAGTCCATCTCTAGCATGACATCGAGGAAGTTGTTCTAGCAAAGAATCTATGACCGGGTCATTGGGGAAATCTAAATGATCATTAATCTAGGAAGGGTGGAATGCTAGATTCTCTCTGAATCAGTTGAATAGATATGCTTTCATTTATGAGAAGTTTGTTCCTCGGCGTCAAGGGGCATTTATGTCCATGTCTTTCTTTGTTAGTTAGTTAGTTTCTTTTCTATAAATAAGTGTTCCTCCTGCATGAGTGAACATATTAGATGAGAGAAGAACAGTGCATAATAGAATAGAGTGTATTAAGATTAGTGTTATAATGAGAAACAGAGTTTTGTGTTAGTTTTCTTACAAAAACAATGACCAATGTATATGATTCCAAGTTATGAATAAAAGCTAATGAAGTTTTGAGTTCAATTCTTGCATAAATTGGTTGATGCTTTCTAAGGGGGACCACTTAGTGAGTATCTATAGTTAGTAGTTTATTTCCTATTGATTATATGTTAGAATTTTATTCTTAAAGGTTTTTGTGCAAACTTAGTCTTATATTGTTCCTGCAGCATCGATAATCCATCCTTGTGTTTGTCCTTGTAGCATAAGGCCAGTTCATAGTTTGTTCCTTAGTAATAGTTGTCATGATTTCTTCTTTGATTAAGTTATTCTTAAGTTAAGAAGACTTTACATTCCATTCTTGCAGTTTATGTAGAATTCCTTCTAAGCATTTATTTCTAGTAAATTGTGGCTAAAACTGGTTTTTAGTGCACATACAATGCTGCTCCATTTCAAGTATACATTCCCTGGTTTGACAATGTAAATGAACGACCATAAGAAGATTTTAGTCACCTACTAGAATGTCCAATTCCAAGGTTAGGATTTTCCATGACTTTTATATCCTTTTGTGGGCGACAACCATTTTTGGCGCTATTGTCAGAGATGGTGTCAAGCTAAGAACCTATCATAGTCATTGTTAGTAGTAGTTAGTGAGATTATTCAAGCATTTTGAATATCCTTCAATTTTCAGTTAAGTTTGTTACATGCATAGAATAAGAGATGCTCAAGGAAGATTCCTCCCAAACCTTCCATTCAATGATAACAATTTTGAACCATCTTATAATCTATTTGAGGAAGGAGGGGACCAAGATATCAATCCATTTGTTGAAGACCTGCTTGCTGAATTTCCCTTTTCCGTAGCTGACGAAGAACCTCAAGAAAACCCATTGTCTTTGATAATCTACCAAGCAAATATGGCACAAAATCCACCTAATCAACCTCCTACTTTTGAATTCCCCATCATCACTTAGCAAGATAATGATAACCTCAAAAATATTCCTTCTTCACTACTTCCCAAGTTCTATGGACTAGTTACAAAGGACCCCAATGCTTTCTTGTTTGAATTTGACATCCTCGGCCGCAGCTATGATTACACTTCAAGTGCTCACAAGTTGAAGTTGTTTCATTTTACTTTGAAGGAGGGAGCTCTTAGATGGTTTATGAGTTTGGGAAGAGATGTTGTCGATAGTTGGATAGTCATGCAGACAAAATTTCTTGAGAAATACAAGGAATATTGTAAGAGTGGTAGTAAGGGCGATGATATATTCTGAATTCAGCAAAAGGAAGAAGAAATCCTGGAGGACTATATCTCAAGGTTCTTGTTTTCCCTGAAAAATAACTCAGACCATACTCTCAATGAAGAATCTCATAAATTAATTTTTTTGAGGGGAATCAATTATGCCTATATGGATGCCTTGGATCTGATGGGAGGAGGAGATATAACCCAAGTGCCTTAGGATGATATTAAGAACATATGTCGCAACTATTCTCAAGCAAATGTTAAGAAGGGTAGAGGTCATCAAGCCATAGTGGGAAAGTGTTCTGCTAATGGATTTTCATGGATGGAGATTACAAATTTGCTATCTAATTTCAAGCAGAATATCATAAACAACATGGCTACAGTTGGATACTATGCAAACTTGAAAGAAACATGAGGAAGCTGAAGCAATCTTGGTTGAGTTTTGTCCACATTGCAGATAGAAGAAACGTGATTGCAGATGTAAGATGGTGGCTAATCTGGAGGCTAAGCAATTTCCTACTGATTTTAAGGTAGTAGAAGGTGATGATGACCAAGTATTCTTCATTGCACAAAGGCGCCCATGGGCTCAAAGACAAGGTATGCCTCAAGACACTTTGACTTCTAGTAATCCTTATTCTAATTACAATAACCAATGGCAATGTACATATGGCCCATCACCACCTTGGAATACTTCCCAACCACACTAGCCTAACTATCAGAGTCCTCAATGGAAATCTCCTCAAGGAGGTTGGCAGCAGCCACAAGGACAATGGACTCCACCCCAAGGTAACTGGCAGTAGAATCCTCAATGGAGAGGTTCTCAGTAGTGGTAGAACCAATCCCTTGGATACTTGTAGTTTCAGCAGCCATAACCTCTGGCCCTCATGCCACCTCCTACAGCACCTGCAACAAATACTGGCCCAACAAAACAAATGCCTATGCCTACTCAACCATTGCCAAATCCTAATAATAAGCACTAGTAGCAACAACAACCTATGTATTTTGTAGAAGCCAATCAATTTCTATCGTATGCCTTGAATATTAATGATATCCATCTTAGATCTGGAGCCACTCTCCCTGCTCCATAGCTGCCAGTAATTACTGAGATTCCAGACTCTACCATTGAAAAACCTACTGATCCTATAGAACATATGCCTATGTCAGATACTATCTCTAAGGATCTTGTCCTGCAACAGCAAACCAAACCGCCTTTTCCTTAGATATTGCAAATTACTACATCCAAGTCTATGGAAGATCCTATATTTGATATTTTGGATTAGCTAAAGAATGTACACATTCAAATTCCCCTTTTTCAAGGCATTGAAGATGTTCCAATTTATGGGAAAGCCATTAAGGAGGCCTGTTTGAAGAAACCTGGAAGAAAGGAAAAAGATCCCCAAACTATCCATGTTCTAGGATAGTTGGCAGATATTATGTTACGGAAGGTATTCATGCCAAAATATGCTGACCCTAGGAGTCCTGTGGTACAAATAAATATTAATGGCTAGATAGTAAAGATTGTTTTGATTGACCTTGGTGCAGCCATCAATGTAATGACCAAGCATACTATGGAGTATATGAATATCATAACCATTAGATCTACACCTACCATCCTGCAACTTGTTGATAGTTCCACAGTAACACCTAATGGCATGGTAGAAGATATCATTGTCAACATTGAGTCTTGGGAATACCCAGCAGATTTCACCATATTGTCCACTAAGGCAACTTTGGGGGGATATCATATCATCCTAGGTAGACCATGCTTAGCCACAACTGTTTCTTTTATAGGATGTCATTTAGGAGACATGACAATTTTTGATGGCCAATCAACAAAGAAATTGGCTTTATACCCGCCTTCCCAGCCTAAGTTAGACTTGTCTCAACCAATTTGGCCAAATTTAGGTGAGGAAACTAAAGAAGCCAATTCATTGGCTCAGCTAATGATGCTGCAAACTAATCCATTTTTCCAACTTCAAGATGAGGATGGCCTGCTTTTACACATTTTGTAGTCCAAATCTAATAGGAGTAGCCCATCTATTCAAGATAGTTGTCCTTGGCAGAGCTTCCTGCAGCAATTGAATCCTAAGAGCCTATCATTTAAAATTCCTATAATATATCAAAATTTGCTTCCACATGAAATACAAACACCACCTTTATCAGTAGCCTCCATGACTGATCTTGCCAAGTAAATAGAACTATCTTTAGGCCATTGTCTGAATATCAATAATAAGCTACCTCAATCTCAACAAACTGCCTTAGTCACAATGCTCCAATATTAACACAAAGCTTTCGCATGGGACTATGGGGATATGAAGAGAATAGATCCTCAACTCTATATTCATAGGATCTACATTAAGGAATATTGTTCACCTATTAGGCAGCCTCAAAGAAGGATAAACCCAACACTCAGGGAAATAGTTAAAAATGAGCTCCAAAAATTGCTTGATGTTGGTTTTATCTACCCCATTTTAGATAGTCAATGGGTATCTCCATTGGTGATCATTCCTAAAAAAGGTGGAAAATGGAGAGTTTCTGTAGACTATAGGGAGCTGAACACAACAACTAAAAATGATCACTTCCCACTGCCATTTTTTGACCAAGTGCTAGACTCATTGTTTGGTAAAAAGTATTTCTCCTTTTTGGATGGATATAGTGGGTATAATCAAATTAGAATTGCCCCTGGAGATCAAGAAAAAATAACTTTTACCTGTCCATGGGGGACTTTTGCCTACTATGTCTTACCTTTTTGTTTGTGTAATGCACCTGCAACATTCCAAAGGGCAATAATTAGTATTTTTGCTGACATTTCTCATGATTCTATGGAGATCTACATGGATGACTTCACCACTTATGGAGTTACTTATGAAGAAGCATTAGAAAATTTGGAAAAAGTGTTGAAAAGATGTAAGGAGTAAAATTTGTCTTTGAATAGTGAAAAGTGCATTATGATGATGCAAGAAGGAATTGTTTTAGGCCATCTTATCGCTCAGGCAAGAATTCAGGTTGATCCTGCAAAAATAGAAGTTATTCTAACTTTCCAAACACCTATGAAACAAAAGGATGTTAGAAGCTTCTTAGGACATGTTGGATATTATAGAAGATTTATCAAAGATTTCAGCAAAATAACCAGTCCATTATATGCCTTACTGACTAAGGATTGTCAATTTAACTGGACTAAGGCCTATGACAAATATTTTCTCTAGCTTAAGAACTTACTTAGGCACTTGTTCTTCAAGGACCAAAGTGGAGTCTTCCCTTTCATATACATACAGATGCTTCTGATTATGCCATAGGAGCAGTTTTAGGATAGAAAGAGAATTCCATAGAGCATGCCATATATTTCATTAGCAAAAACCTTCAAGGCCCTGAATTAAACTATATTGTCATAGAGAAAGAATTGCTAGCAAATTTGTATGCCTTGAACAAGTTTCGACATTATCCCATTGGATACCAAATATTTTTTCATATAGATCATGCATCAATAAGGTACCTCATGAATAAGCCTGCTATATCTAGCACATTAGCAAGATGGCTCCTATTGTTGCAAGAATTTGATATCACAGTTATTGATAAGCCAGGTCGGGCAAATGTGGTGGTTGATTTCTTGTCAAGACTTCAAACATCTACACCTACCACCCCTGAGGTAATTGATGATAGCTTTCCTGATAAACATTTGTTTTCTATTGCTGCTCAAACACCATGGTATGCAGATATTGCAACTTATTTAGCAGCCAACAAGATCCCAGCTCACTTCTCACTGAAGGACAAGAAATTGTTCATAGAGAAAAGTTTTAACTTTTCATGGATTGTAGACTGTTTATTCTACACAGGACCTGACCAAGTCATGCGAAGGTGTGTTAGAGAAGTTGAGACTTATGAAATTTTGCATGGTTTTCATGATGAGCCATGTGGTGGGCACTTTGCATCCAAGAGAACATCAATGAAAGTGCTTAACATAGGATACTATTGGTCTACACTACACAAGGATGTTGTAGCCTACACCAAAAAATGTGACAGATGTCAATGCATGGGGAGACCAACAAGGTCTGATGAAATGCCCATGTATCCTCAAGTGGTAGTCAGTCCCTTTGACAAATGGGGCATGGATTTTGTTGGGCCTATTGATCCTCCATCCAATGGGAAATCATACATTTTATTTTGCACTGATTATGTAACTAAGTGGGTGGAAGTGAAATAAATGACACATGCCCACGATAATAAAGTTGTTGAGTTCCTGTATGAGCATATTTTTACTGGGTTTGGACTCCCAAGGGAACTTGTTACTGATCAAGGAGCTCATTTTACATCAAATTTAATTACTGCATTGATGAATGATTACAAGATCAGGCACAGAAAGTCAAGCCCCTGTCACCCTCAAGCCAATGGTCAGGTAGAGGTTACCAATACAGAATTAGAGGCAATCCTTACTAAAATAGTACAAGTATATAAGAAATATTAGAGGAGTCATCTTCCAGAAGTAGTCTCGGTATATAGGACAACATGGAAAACAACACAGGGTTTACCCCTTTTGAGTTACTCTATGGAAAAACTGTCATGTTGCCAATTGAGTTTGAGCATAAAACCTTAAGAACTACTCTTAAGCTTAACATAGATCTTTCTAAAGCCCACAAGGAACACCTCCTGCAACTGAATGCATTAGATGAAATAAGGAAAGCTGCTCTACAACATACTGAAGCTATCTAGCAAGAAAGGAAGAAATGGCATGACCACCATATCAGAACTAAGCAATTCTCTATCGAAGATTGGGCACTGCTCTATGACTCCAAGTACAAGGAAAATCAAGGTAAACTCAACACATGATGGCTTGGTCCTTATGAGATAGAAAATGTTTTTGATAATGGTTCAGTTCAGTTGGCTGTAATAGATACTATACGATTCAAGCTACTAGTTAATGGACACCATCTTAGGTTGTATCATAAACCAACATCCAAAGAAGAATTTATGAAGCAGTTTGTTTCAAATGCAGCCATTGATCTTCTTGTAGTGAAAGGCTTCGGCCTTTCTCCTACAACATCTCTTTAAAGTACTATGTTGCATGTCCATAATAAAGGTTTCCTTTTTATGGAAGCCACTTTCTCCGTTTTTCATCCATCACCATCATTCATTCCATCTTCTTCTACGTCACCCATCCATGTCATCCATCCTGTCGTACCACTTTCATTTATGGTTTCCGTTCCATCCATCATTCCAACATCCGGGAGCATTTATTATAAGGTACGTGATATCTTTTATGGTCACATCATTTATTTATTTCATTTATTCATTAATTACTATATATCTATCAGTCATTATTGCCTTTTTTTCACCTATCTTTTCACACATGTGTGGACACATGCCAAATTTTAAGTAGGGGGTGGGAATAATCCATTTCAAAACTTTTTCTTGTGCCATTGCCACATTTGTCAAGACAGTTTTATTTTATTGTACTTACCAAGTATGATTGCGTTCTTTTATCCTAATCAACAAGTTAACTGCTTGATTTGAGTACTTTCTAATAATCATTTCATGCAATTATCCTTTGTATCATTCTTGGTAAGCATTCTTGGTAAGTAAAGAAAGGTAACTACAGAAAAAGAAAAAGACAGAGCGAATTTTTTTTTTGAATTTTTAGAAGAAGTTTGAGTTTCAGGAATTTCAGCTGGGATAATTTGTGAATATGGGTGGCCAATTAGTGAGACATGAGCCTATAGCTCATGAAGCCTTGACACAAGATCCTCAAGTAGTTCAGGCATGCACAAATTATGGATGGCTAAATTAATTATCTGAGGATAGATTCCTTTAATGAGGAGGCTGCAGGTGATTTTTTGAGAACTCTTTCAGAAGCAGAAGCTACAATGTGGGGTTTGATAGTAGCTGTTATAGAAGAGCAGATTACTGAAGTAACTGGGCTTTCGACAGTAGGAGAAAACTTTCCTTCAGGAAGAGATCTTGTCTCTCCTAGGGCAGAATTCACAATACCAACAGATGGACCCTTGGAGGTTTCCAAACAAGGATGCAAACGAGTGTCACTGCCTTATCCATACTCAGAATATATCTCCTTCATAATCAGGTATTTGAATTGTGAGGGATTTTTTTCCTATTTTCATTCTTATCATTTCAAACTAGTGAGTCATATGAGGCACGATTTAGCTTTCAATGTCCCAAAAGTTTTGTTAAATCTTTTGTAACATGGTGCCTACGAAACTCAGAAGGGTAAAGAGAACTCTATTACCCATCATGCCCTTATTAAACCCTTGATTGAGCGTTCCCTGAGAGATGTGTCACCCCTTTCTTGGCAAGAATTTTTTTCCTAGAAGGGACTGCAACCTCCTAAACCTCCTAGAGCACTCCCTGCACATCACAAGAAAAAGAAAAAGAGAGTAGAATCTATGAGTAGGGAAGTAGAACAAGAATCATCTGCTCTTGCAGCACCTAGTCCTACAACCTCCACACCAAAACCCTCTACACAAGAAAAAATCAAGTCTGCTACAAGAAAATAAAAGGGGAAAATGAAGGTAGGAGAGTCATCTAGGGCTAAACAAACCCCAGAGACAAGCCCTCATATGCAAAAGCGAAAACATTCTACTCTACTTTCTCCTGCAACAACACCTATTGCCACCATAGTTTCATCATCACCCTCTCCTACTGAGTTTGAATCCCTTAGGCAATTTAGAAAGAGGAAAGCTGCGAAAGAGCCGCCTGTGACTGTTCCATTGCCAAAAAGAGCTTCAACAAAGAAACAAAGTAAGGTTACCTCAACCTCTGTTCAACCTGAAATTATAGTCATTTCAGAGGAATCTGAGGAGCTCTGTCTTAATGATTGTGATAGTGTATATGAGAATGTCTCACACAGTTCATCTATTATTCTTGAGGAATTGCAAACTGAGACAAAGGAAGTTGAGAAAGCACATAATGGTAGTGGTAATGAAAGGAGGATGCCTAGTCTTGATGACTGGGCTGATGTGGTTGAGAAAATTTCAAGAGAAGCACAATCTCCTCTTGAGTAGCAATACGATTCCATCCTACAGCGAGGGGAAGAACAACCTAAACAAATTGAAATATTCAATGAAACACCATTACCTTCTGAAACTTGCCATGCATTGGTCGTGTATAAAAGGACATTGTTGATTGAATATTTAGAATATATTAGGATTACCTGGAGGCCTGTTACACTTCAAACTTTGAGTTTTCGCCATTTGGCTAAGACTGAACTTCAACAAAGTCTTTGGGAAGAAGAAAAGAAGAAATTGAAAAAAAAAATTGAAAGACAAAAATAGGAAATCAAGGAAATGAAAGAGAAAATGAATGAAATGATGAAAGTAGCTGGTCAAATTATGGAATGTAGACCACCACCTAGGGTATATGCTATGTGCCTTAAAGAACAATTTCTTTGGTTTCAATTAATGAGAATTTCCAGGAATCAAGACCCTGACATTCACACAGCCAAATTTTTTTATGATGCATATCAAACAGCACCCAATTGGATAAGAAATTCTTTATGTGAATTTTATTTGCATGGTTTGCTAATTCCCTTTGAAACATAATGGAATTTGCTTCTCTACATTGGTGACATTCATTTGAGGTCACTTATGTCTTCGGCAGCTAATGAAACTAACTATGGGAAGAAATTAGAGGCTTATGAAGAGGCTGAAAGAAAAGAACCTATTCCCCTGCGACCTGAAAGCTCGAATCCCCAAACAATTATGAGAACTTAACTTATTGTTGCATATGGATTCTATGATCCTACAACAAGAATAAACATATTTAGTATCAGGAAGCAAGTATATGATGAGTTCAAAGGCCAAAAATATTTGTTTTGGAAGCTAGCATCTTCCAAAATTAAAACAAGATGGGAAAAACTGACTGTTGGTCTGAAAAAATCTGAGCCTCATAGCCCTCTGAACTTAAGAGTAGCCATCAAAAGTTTAGAAAGGTATATGCAGCTGGGTCTCTAGGAAATTTTTGAATTATGGTTGCCATTAGCATTTCAACCTCCAATTTTGATGTGGCCACTATACCCTTATTTGGCTACAAATGTTAATGAAGATGCAGAAACCCGCAGGTATGAGAGATGGCAAAATTACAGAGGATTCTACTATAAGTTCAGAAATTCAATGCAGGGCCATGCTACTCCTACTGATTTCAGATAAACAACTAGAAAGTTTAATGCTGGAGGACCATCATTAGGATAAATAGGGGGCAAATGATGAGCTCAAAATATGCTCATAATTTGAATATCATGATGTATTTTTAAATACCCTTACTCTTTTGTTGATGGTTGTTTAAACTCTTTGATTAAAGAATTTTTATCTAAAATCGATTAATATCCTATGGCAACACATTCCTATATTCCTGCAGCTTAAAATCTTTGTGTGTTTATATCTATTACCCTGTTTGACCTCCCAAATGACTGATATGATGCATATGGTTTTTGGATAAATGAGATGGATTTAATGTGTGATTAATGAATGTGTATTGTGTTATTATGTACGTGATTTCTTTTTCTTATGTCACCATGTGTATCATAGGTTGTTGAAAGAAGCGTGAATGAGTCAAAGTGTAGCAGATCTGAGGCCTACAGTAAAGTCCATTTCCAGCATGACATCGAGGAAGTTGTTCCAACAAAGACTCTCTAACCGGGTCATTGGGAGGAAATCTAAATGATCATTAATCTAGGAAGGGTGGAATGCTATATTCTCTCTGAATCAGTTGAACATATATCATTTCATTTATGAGAAGTTTGTTCCTCGGCATCAGGGGGCATTTATGTCCACGTCTTTCTTTGTTAGTTAGTTAGTTAGTTTATTTTCTATAAATAAGTGTTCCTCCTGCGTGAGTGAACATATTAGATGAAAGCAGAATAATGCAGAACAGAATAGAGTGTATTAAGATTAGTGTTATAATGAGAAAAAAAGTTTTGTGTTAGTTTTCTTATAGTAGAATGACCAATGTATATGATTCCAAGTTATGAATAAAAGATGATGAAGTTTTGAGTTCAATTCTTGCATAAACTGGTTGATGCTTGCTAAGGGAGTCCACTTAGTGAGTATCTATAGTTAGTAGTTTATTTCCTGTTGATTATAAATTAGAATTTCATTCTTAAAAGTTTATGTGCAAAATCAGTCTTATATTGTTCCTGTAGCATCAGGAATCCATGCCTGTGTTTGTTCCTGCAGCATAAGGCTTGTTCATAGTTTGTTCCTTAGTAATAGCTGTCATGATTTCTGCTTTGATTAAGTTATGCTTAAGTTAAGAAGAATTTACATTCTGTTCCTGCAGTTTAAGTAGAATTCCTTCTAAGCATTTATTTCTAGTAAATTGTGGCTCAAACTGGTTCTTAATGCACATATAGTGCCACTCCATTTCAAGTATATGTTCCCTAGTTTGACAATGTAAATGAACGACCATATGAAGATGTTAGTCACCTATAGGAATGTCCAATTCCCAAGTTAGGATTTTCCATGACTTTTATATCCTTTTGTGGGTGACAACCACTATCCTTTTGGTGTTTTGCATCATGACTGTATTATATTTTCATAGTGTCAGGATATTGAATTATTTTATATTAAACCTCAAAAATCATATTTTCAACCTTGAGGGTCATTTCCCTGTCCACCTAGTCGGTCCCTTTCTTTATGAATAACCTTTTCACATGTGCAGATTGCGCAGTCATTGGATGAAGTGTTTTTAATCTTGACCATTGCTCGAAGACCTTGCAAGGTTTCTACTAACGTGAAAAATTCGGTGCAAGGCATGGGAGATGCTTCCATCTGTCATGTTTGATGGTGGGGCCTAGTTTTGCTCGTTGACCGATGATGGAAGTTGATTTCGATAGTTGTTTCCGTACCAACGCATCATGGTCATTCCTTGATGACCTCGCACAATTAAAACTACAATTTCAATAATGTTGTGAGATATATTTTTTGGTGATGCGTGGACTCCAATGTTGTGCACTAGTAAGAAAGGTGGGGCCTGTTTTGTGCTAATGTGGTGCCCAGTAGGTGAATATCCTATCCGTTTGGTGACTGGAGGGTGGACGTGGCATTTTCAAACTATTTTGACTAAATCTGAGTCGTTCTCCTGGCTAACATTGTGTTTGATCAATGTCTCATATTTAAAATAAACAGCTGTTGTACTATAGCCGTTTTATCTCGCGCGATGTAAATAGTAATGGTCGGGTTCGACTCTGCCTACATAATTAAATGCTAAATTTTTTGAATTACTATATTCATGGTGTATCTCTACATTGAGGAAGAATTGTCTGGTATCGAGTGAAGCAAGTTGTTGTTATTATTTCTCAATTCCACTACCCTAGGTGTTCTGTGAGTGAAACCGTAAGTAGCACGTATGCCATTTCTTGTGAATTCAGAAGATTTTAGGGTTGCTTGCTGGACAATTTGTGATTGTTTCCTATTCTGTTCTTGAAGAATTGTTTGAATAGATTTGATTTTAGAGCTCATCTAGATAATTGCAGAAAACTCTAGAATTGTGAGGTGTTTTCTGAAAAGGCTAAAGAAAGAAAATTATAATTGCTTGCCTTCTGGAAATAAGAAAACCCTAGTTTAAATTATCATTTTTCTAGTATAAATGGCACCCAAAGCCTGAATTTTTGGTTCTGAAACTACTACTAGGTCTTTATCCCATGATATTATTGATTTGTTAAAGCCCTCTACTAACAAGAAGCAGGAGGGAAAGGTTTTGTTCTATGGGCCTCGAATCTTGGAAGGACTGACAAACAAGAAATGTGGAATTCGGGATGCCGAGTTAGCATATACAAGGTGGAAATTCTTCTCCAATTGGTTTGGGAACAAGAATTTGTTGGTTCGTTTATGTAACCCATGGAGATTAGACCTGGGTAAGTTAGCAGTTCCTAATATCCACTTGGATGTAGATCTTTTGAAGGATATTGCTGCAAGATATGACCCTGTGGCCCGAATTGTCAGAACACATGCTGGTGTGCAGATGATTAAGGTAACCAGAGAAGAAATTGCAGAGATTTTCAAATTGTATGAATGGAGTCAGGATATGGTTCTTGTCAACTTTGAGGTTTTCAAATAGGAGTATAGAAATAATAGGGGTTTGTTCAGAACATCCCTTTTGATACCTCATTTGGCTATCTCAGGAAGAGGAAAAAATCAAAAGAAGGTATTAATTGGCAGGAATGAGCCTGAACCTTTTCCTGTGGACTATTTCTCCAGTTATTTCAAGAAGATTTTTTGTGCTTTATGTCAAGTTCTAGGAGTCAGCTTAAAGAAAACCTTGCCTACCGATATTATGTATATGGAAATAAGTCTCTAGCACCTGAGTTTTAATGTAGTATATGATTTTTCCACTTATTTGGCAGAGAAGATGCACACTAGTCTAGTAGCCCTAAAGGAGGGGAATAATTGGGTTGGATTCATATGGTGATCCTTGTTAATCCACATGTTTCTATATAGGGGTCAGACTTTGTTCGAAAAAGATATGGAATTAAAGAAGGAAGGAAATATTGAAATGCCTGTCCAATATTGGATTAGGATTCTTGACATGCATGATCATAAGTTTGATTATGTAAATTTCCATAATGTATTTGGATCTAAATTAAGGAAGGCTCTGGTTCATGACCCCCCAAGGATCCCAAAATAAATTCATGACTTCTTGAGGCCGATGGAGCGAAGGCCTGAATTAAACATAATGCACAATTGGGGAGACATTATCCCCTATCATAATACCACAATTTTCAGGGTTTTTGGCACTAATTTCAATCCAAGGGTTCTTCCAAGGGAGGTGCCCCTTAGAATTGAATTCTTGGAAATCATGAGGCAATTGGGAGGTGCTCAACAACTACACTTTCTAGCTGAATAGAAGAAAGGTTCTTTCTTCCCTGAATATCCAACATTTGTCGATTTTGTTATGGCAAAGGGAGGATGGAAGGAGTTGCATACATTACTTGGGCCTTACAGGCTAAGGACTATGTGCCCCAGGAATCATGATCTTGAGGGTTTTATCTCTCAAATGAAGGCAAAACATTGGACATGAACCTTTGTCCACAACTTCTAATTTCCTGAGGACATCATCATGAATATTTTTGATTTGGAATTATGAGATGAGAGAAAGGCACTATACATTGCCTATTCTAAAATGGTAAAAAGTAAGCAAGAGAAAATACATGGTTTCAATCCCATACCTAATACTAAAGATGAATTAAGCAGGGGAATGTATGTTATTGATAATTTTGAGAGCTTGGTTGGGGTTTTGAAAGATTAAAGGGTTGTGGAAGAAAGAGGAAAATCACAAACCATTGAGGAGTACCCTAAAGTAAAGTTAGAGGAGAGGCCTGCTTATCAGCTGCAAAAGAAGATAAGGGTTTTTTCTCGAAGAAAGGGAAGTAGGGCTGAAGATGTTGCTAAAAATGCACCATCTTCTTTAGGGCAGTCAGTACCAAATATTATTAATTTGGAATCTCCTCCAATTTTTTCAAAGAAGGCCTACCCACCATCACCAAAGAGGCAGAAGGTTGAAAGAGTCAGAACAGCTAATTGTGATGGTGATGATGATGACATTATTGTGACTCCAGATGAAATGCATCCTGAGATGCCATTAGACCCAATTGGCACTATAATAGGTTCAGGTGCAGTTACTTTGAGATTAGGAAAAGATGAAATCAAAGGAATAACAAACAATGATGACTTGAGGATAGAAGCTTGTAGAGAGCTCATGATGGATGACTTTTTTATTCAAACTGGTGCTTTTAAAGATTTTGTGTGGAGAGAACATACTACATTATATGCTGAGAAGGTGGTACATGAGAGAAGTTTGCATTCAGAGCTCCCAAAGAAGGTAATTCAAGCTAAGGTCAAAGAACAAATGAGAGACAAATTCAAAGAAATAACACCAGAGCAGGGCCAAGAATTGGTACAAAAAAGTGGAGTATTGCTACTTCCTGAATGGGATATCGTTTATGTTGTGGTGTTTGGCACAATAATAAGGGCTAATAAGCCACTTCTTGCTACTGAAGAGGAGGCTACATTGGCACTCAAAGGATTAGCCTTTAGTGAGGAATGGGATGCTTTAGCAATCTTGTCCCTATCCACTAGCTCTAAAAGGCCAATTGTTGTAGAACCATCTGATTTCAGTGGTCACTTGGTTCTGAGGAGAGTTGCTGACACCCTAGCATTGGAAGCTACTGATATGGTCGTGAATGTTGCCAAATTCACCAGAGCAACTATTGAAGATTTGACCAAGGACCGAGATACTCTAAGAGGCCAATATAATGAAATTATTATTGAATATAATAATAGTCAACAAAAGGTAGCAGAGTTAGAAATTGAATTGGATTTATTGAGGCAACAAATGGATACCATGAGGTCTCACAAGCAAGCCAGTTCTAGCCATACTATTTCTGACCCACCAGTATAGCATTCCCAACCTCCTACACAAGCACAGTCTTTGGCTATTGTTCCATATAATATGGGACAAGTTCCTATCGCTATTGAGGGATACTAGCCCTAGAGGGGGACTTTATAGGGAGAAACTAATTCATCAAGTTGAATAATATAAGGAGATGATAAATAAAATCTAGGATGTAGTAGGGAGAAGCAATTCAGTGATAGTGGACACTATTTTGAAACATTTAAATAGAAGGGTCCAGAGTAAACTAAATAGTGTTCATGCAAATTATGTCCTAATGTTGCAAGCACTAAAAATGTTTCCAAGTGATAAATAATTGGCCATCCCATTGCTAAAAAAATGGAGACCTAGAATGGAGAAGTTGAAATTCATGGAAGTAGGGGCAAAATAGCATGGTCATAAATATCCTTCTATTATAGAAACATATCAATTGTTCAAGGGAATTGTTGAGAAGAAGTTTTAAGGATTCGCCGCCCCTATGGAGTCCAAGATTAAATTGCTGAAAGATGTGTATGATGGAAAGGACTTGACCCCATTGCCTCATATTTTACATAGTCAAGATGAAGTCAAACCCCTCCAAGTTTGGAAGGAGAAAATGAACAATATAATGATGTCTCAAACACATGAGATATGCAAAAATGTTGACATCCGCATGCTAGAGAATACATTGGAAAAGTTGTCTTTTTTTATAAGTTTCTTAGAGAACTATGATAAAAAAGCCACATCGATAATGTTAAAGTATGTTCCCTATCAAAACAAGGTTGATTAGGTTGTGGCTTTCCAGTGGCCTTCCAAGGAGGAGTTTGAATTATGGGGAAAGGTGTTCATTGATGAACTAGAATTATGAATGTTATAGTCGAGAATTGCAACTTGATCATGTATAATACAGGTCTGGCCTTAGATATTATATTCCAAAATTGCATTCTCCTTTTGACTCCAAGTATAGGGTGCTGAGGTGGAGTTAATACTATAATGGTTAAGCATTCTTTTGATGTATGGGGAATAGCCTTTGGGGCAATGTTTTTTTTCCTCCTTATAAACTAATGATGATATTTGTCTTATGCTCTCCACTCGCATAAGTGATTTGTAACTGAATTAAGAGTTAGCGGTCCAATCACAAAAGGACATGTGTACTCTCCAGCCTGAAGCTTATTGGGTCCCTTATTTTATATTTGGGAATTCTGGGCTGAGAGAGGTTTTTTGAAATATCCAAAATACGAGAAATAGGAGTCTAGTGATACAGAGAGTATGAATTGTAAATCCAAGTTTTAAAATTTTGAGTCGGATTGGAGAAGTTTGTTAATCATGGGGTTTTTGAGCATGTTTTTATCAAACTCATGAATATTTGGAGTTTATTTTCTCTCCTATTGTGTTATGTTACATGGATTATTAATGAAATATCTATCCAAGATGATTTTCATTGATCTTCACTTGTGCTTTACTATGAAATATGTTTAACTATAGCTCTGGTTCAAAGGATCGGTTAGATGCTTAAGTTAATCAATAAGTTCATGCAATATAACAAATGGGATTCATAAATAGGTAATAAACTCAGGTATAGATTTATGCATTGTAATTCAACTCATAATAGATCTTAAGTGTTCAGGATGAAAGTTACCCTATAGTTCAGTTTTCTCTTTTGACTCTGTGCTTTAGGATATGGCATTGGAATTTTGATCATGTTTTATTCTCATATTTTTGTGTTATGGCCTCGGGATATTTTACTTAATCATTTCCTATCGAGTTACTTTAAACTGAGTTCGTGATAATCTGTTAATTGGACCTAAACCTTTTCAAGGAATAGCCAATTTCTTGAAGGATTTCATCCATTAACAATAATTGGGGATATATTTGTTGCTTACCTGTGTACAAATGAATTGTTTAAATGTTTTATGTTAAGAAAACATGTTAGGGAATACCCTCTTGGATTTTATAGAGTCTGAAGTGTAGGAGAATTAACCTTATTTCTATTCTCGTTAAGTTGGCCATACTTTTCTTGGACTTATATTATTGAATGTGGCAAGTTCATAGAAGCTTCTAAGAAATCCATGTGGGTTGTAGTAAAAAATGCCAACAAGGCGACCGACATAAAATAATGTTTACCACCACGTGGGGAATGTTTGCATATGAAAATATGTCCTTCAAACTGTCAAATGCTAGTGCGACCTTTCAACGAGCCATAGACATTACTTTCAGAGGATTAATAAATTTGATCATTCTAATTTATTTGGACGACCTCGTAGTTTTCTCAAAGTTGAAGGTTGATCATTTTGATCATCTAGAGTAGGTTCTCCAGAGGTGTCAAAAGTTCAAGATTTATGTAAATCCCAAAAGCTGTGTTTTTAGAGTACCCCAAGGTAAGCTACTTGGTTTTGTAGTATTTGGCAGATGCAAGAAGTTGGGTCCACAAAAAGCTCAAAAAGTGGGTGTTTTTGTTGTTTTTCATAATTTGTCACACTTGGCCTGAAAATTTGAGGCACTTACACAATGAATCTTAAAAAAAGTCAGTAATATGAAATTTATCATTTTAAATATAGTTTCCAAATATGTAATGTATTCAAATACCCAGATGATAGAAATTCATTTTTGATAGGGATGTATAAAAACCACTTTTTAAAAGTCCCTATTTTTTAACCATACCATGCACGTGTATGGATGCCACTTTTTGACCCAAATAAAAATATTTTGGTAATTCCTTTTGGGGAAAGAGAGCTAAAAAAATGAATATTGATGAGAAATTTTTTTGTAATTTTTTTTTGAATTTTTTTTAATTGAATTTTTATTGGCCTTAATTGTTGTTTTTAAGAACGTATACAGACAACATAATTGGACCAAAACTAAACATTTTTTAAATATTTTTTTTTCATTGTGTAGATAATTTTTCTAAGATTGATGGCATATAAAAAAATTCACAAGAAACTTAACCAAAAAAAGTTATTAAAAAACAAAGAAAACACTGATATTTCAGGTTTTAGGACTAGTTTTCTTTGAAATTAATTAAAAAATAACAAATATAATCCAATAAAAATAATACATTTAGAAACTAGACATCATGTTCTCTAATGTGTTTTAATTTTATAGATTGATTCAAAAAAAAAGTTCATCAAACATATTGCCAAAGTTGGACATTCTTCTTCCATTTGCCTTAGTTTTTTAGTTGAGGGTCAAAGGCTAAGGGTAAGATTTCCAAGCCTTTCTCGAGCCTAAAACCAAGGCTACATGTGGGCTGGAAATTCAATTCTTTAATAACGTGTATGCATTTTTACAAAAACGTATGCATTAGAAAATGCATACACGTTGTTTATTTGTTTGATTATTTAAAAAATTAAATGATTTTTAGAAACGCGTACACATTTCAAAACGCTTACACATTATGTGTTATAAAAGACGTATGCATTTTAAAATGCGTACACATTCTATGTTAAAAAACATGTACACGTTTTAAAATGCTTACGTGTTTTTCATTTCAATACGCGTACACATTTCTAAAAGGTATTTATTGTTTAAAATAAATGACTTGTACATGTTATAAATCACGTACATGTTATATAACACGTACGTATTATAAAGCTTACACGTTTTTTAGCGCATACACATTTTTTAGGCTTAGGTACCCGATGCATAATGCATATGCATTTTTTAATAACATTTACACATTTTTTGCGATGTTTTTATTTTGGCTGAAACTTCCTCTCTTCGTGGACCCAGCTTCTTGATTTTACCCTATCCAAGGAGGGAATTGCAATAGATCTTGAAAGAGTGAGATCTATAATGGATTTACCCTTATCGGTGAATTAGAAAGGGCTATAGTCTTTCTTAGGAAATATTAATTTTGTTAGCCGGTTCATTTCAGATTATGTAGGCATCGTGAGACCCATCATGTTGATGCTCAAGAAGAACTTGATGTTGAAATGGACCACTGAAGTGTTAGATGTTTTGGTTATTTTTCTGATATGTGTTTTTCATTGATGTCAACACTATAAGAATTGGTGATTTTGAAGGTTGTATATGTCGAGGAGATTGAGTAAATTATAATAAATATATTTTAGGTAGCCAGTGAAGCTGAGAAGGTTAGAGTGATGAAAGTTTTTGTACGCTGATTTTTAGAAGGTTCACATTAAAGGTTCTATTTTTGAGCCTATCTATTATGTTGTCCGCAAGTTTCAAAGGTGTACATCAAGAATTGAGGAAGTTATGAAGTTTTGTGTTCCTACAGTTATTCAGTTACTATAGCAAGTGTTTCTAGAAGTTGAGATTTCAATTTTGGTGAAGTGAGTTTTTGTGTACACTCCTAAGGTGTTCAGTGATGTTTCCAAATCATGCTCTATTAGTGTGGTATGTCTGCATTGATTGGTGTGTTCGTGATTGAATATTTTTTTGTATGTTTGAGTTTTCATGTTCTTGGCCAACATGATGGTGGTAGAATGTTGCAGATCCTTATGGATTAATCTTGTATTTTTTTGCATGTTCAAGGATGTTGATTTAGGTCCTCACTATGTTGTGACCGACTTAGGTTTGTGGGCATTAATATTTGTTCATGTGTTGAAGCTGGCATTTGTAATTTATTATTTATTTGTGGCCAACAAAGTTGTTGACGTAAATTTGTGTAGTGGATATATAAGAGTGATTGTCTCTTCATTTTAAATGTATGTATGAAAATTATATGCAAGATATGTTCGAATAAAGATCAGATCATTCGAGTACAAAGAAGAGTGTGAAGAAGTGTTTATGTGCCTAACCGGAACTATAATCAAGCTTTTGTAGAAGCTAATTTCTCAGTTCAAACTCATCAGATGGATTTAATCTGATTGTTTTATGTAAGGTAGTGAGCCTTCCCTTTGAGAAGTGATCTCTAGGTAGTGTGCATGAATGCATGTTCATTCCCTATTCATTTCTTTCATTATACTTCTAATAGGGTATAATCTTGTGGACTAGCATCCATCGTGGTTTTTCCCCTAACAGGGTTTCCACGTATAAAAAAACTTGGTCTTCTTTGGTCTTTGATGTGTTGTTGATTTATGCTTCCATTTTTAATTATCAGATCTATGATTAAAGGGTGTTTAAAGTTGAATAAGTTTAATTTCTATAACAATTGATTCACCCCCCCTCTCAGTTGTCTATCTTTGTTTTTCCAACAATTGATATTATAGCTAGTTCCTCTGAAGAAGTCTAACAACTTGAGGTGATCTGGTATGGCATCATACAAGAATGATAGTCCTATATTTGATGGTACAAACTACTCTCTATGGAAATTCATAATGGAGTGTCATTTGAAGTGAATTGGTGAGCCTTTCTAGAAGATTACAAAGAATGGAAATATAATTCCTTGGAATGGCCCCTCTACTATTGATGAGATCAAAGAAGTAGAAACTAATACTAGGTCTATAGAAGCATTGCTAAGTGTTTTGACAGATTCAAAGATGAAAAATGTGATACGTTTGAAGTGCACATGAGATTTGGATAAAGTTGGAAACATTGTATGAAGGAGATGCACTAGTAAAAGTTGCTAAGCTACAAATTCTGAAAGGAAAATGGGAGAACATGAAGATGAGTGAAGATGAAAACATATTTTCTTTCTCACAAAAGGTAAATGAATTAGTGATGGACATTAGATGTGTCAGTGGAACCTTGGAAGAAGATGAGATTGTGGCTAAAATACTTATATTTGTGCCTACTTCTTACAAAACAAAAGCTCATGCTATTGAAGAGCTCGGGATAGTAACAAATTTGACAAGAGACATGATAATTGGAAAACTTGTTGCCTTTAAGTAGAGTGAATTTGGTGAATCTTCTCCAAAGACAATGTTTTCATTCAAAGCTACTATATCCGGGAAAAAATCGAACAAAGTTATGATCCGAGAGAGAGTTCTAGAAAGATGTCCAAGTATGAAGAGAAGATGAAACTGATTGAAGATGAAGAAAGAGACCTAGAAGAATTGGAAGCATTGATTGTGAAAAGAGAAGCCAGAGGAAAAGGTAAGTACAAAGGAATGTTTCCTATTAAATGTTTCTCTTGTAGTAAGATAGGCCATTTTGCATCAAGATGTCCTCAAAGAATTTCTAAGTATAAACTTGATAAAACTAGATTTCAAAAGAAGTGTTATTATGTTGAAGCAGTTAGTGACGATGAATTTGATAAAGAAACTAGAAATGACGATGAATGGGTATTAATTTCTATCAAGGAAAATGGTCTACTATCCATTGAATCAGTTGGCAATCAGAATATTAAGAAATCTATTGCAGCCAGAATTGATGAGAAGGATGAGTGGGTGATTGATAATGGATGATCACATCATATGACTGGTGATAAAATCAAGTTTCTAAGATTGGAAAAGTATGATAGTGGTTTTGTAATATTTGGAGATAACAATGTTGGTGTGATTTGTGGTAGAGGCACTATTTCTCTTGGTGGAAAATGTAATACTGTTGATGTTCTTTACATGTTGAAGGATTGAAGCATAATGTATTAATTGTTGAAAAAATGGTTGAAAAAGGTTACAATATTTAGTTCAGAGGTGGTAAATGCAGGCTACTGGGAAGCTGATTAAATGTGATTGCTCAAGGTACAAAGACAAGAGGTAATATTTTTCATTTATTTCTGCTAGGGAAAGTTGTCTTATTGCTCAAGTTGATGTAAGTTATTTATGGAATAGAAGGTTGTGTCATGTGAATTTTGATAAAATTTTCAAAATAATCTCCCCACAAGAAGTCAAATATCTACCTAAGTTAGTGAAGCCTACTAACACTATATGCAAGTAATGTCATATGGGAAAGCAGACAAGAATTTCATTTCAAGGCAAACACAATAATTCCAATGGAGTACTAGATTTGGTACATATTGATATATGTGTTCCATCCAGAATCAAAAGTCTACAAGGAGAAAGGTACTTTATGTTGCTTATTGATGATTATTCTATAATGGTATGGGTTTCTTTCTTAAGAGAAAATCATGAGGCATTAGAGAAATTCAAAAGCTTCAAAACTTTGGCAGAAACTGAGACAAGTTTGAAGATCAAATGTTTAAGATAAATCACAGGTGGTGAATTCACTTCCTGGGAGTTTGATTCATTATGTGAAGAGGATAGAATGAAAAGATAGTTATCTGCTCCTCATAACCCACAAAAGAATGGAGTGGTTGAGAGAAAGAACAAAAAAAAAAATCGATATTGCCAGAACTATGATGTTGGAAGTTAATGTTCCTCAGCTCTACTGGAGAGAAGTTGTAAGCACTATTGTATATACTATCAGCTAGGTGAATGTCAATAGTAATTCTGGTAAGACTCCTTTTGAACTATGGTTTGGTTATAAACCTACTGTTAAGTATTTCAAAATCTTTGGAGGTAGATGTTATATCAAAAGAGATGAAGATATAGGAAATTTTGAAGCTAGAAGTGATGAAGGAATCTTTCAGGGTTACTCTACTAAGAGAAAATCCTACCAATGTTACAATAAAATATTGAAGAAAATGGTTGAGATTCCAAATGTCAGGGTTGATGAAGACACTATTAGATCATCCAAGTATTGTGGATATGATTCAGATGACCAAAAAGATAGTACTAATAATGGGAAGAATGTGAAGACACATAATCAAACTCAAAGTTTTCCAGTGAATCAGGAAAATCATGAAGAAGAAGACAATGAAAATACAGAAGAAAGAAAAAAACCCAAAACTCCAAGGTATGTAAAGTGAACTCAGTCTGAAATTCAGATCATAAGAGACAAGAACAAAGGTGTACAGACTAGAAAAAGAATTGCAAAAGAATATTGTCTGATTTCCAAAATTGAGCCTAGTAATGTCAATGAAGGATGTAAATATGAGCATTGGATGGAAGCCATGAAGGAAGAACTGATGTAGATAGAGAAAAATGATAATTGGATTCTTGTTCATAGACCTCAAGACAAAAATGTGATTGGAACCAAATGGGTCTTTTAGAATAAGTTGAATGAGAAAGTTGAAGTAGTTAGAAACAAAGAAAGACCGGTATGTAAAGGATACTCACAAATGGAAGGTATTGATTTTGAAGAAACGTTTTCCCCTATTACTAGAATTGAAGCTATAAGGTTATTTATTTCTTATGCTACTATCAATAATTACAAAGTGTATCAAATGGATGTGAAGTAAACATTCTTGAATGGTGAATTAGAAGATGAAGTCTATGTTGAACAACCAGATGGATTTCAACCGACTGATGAAAAACACATGGTTTGTTGATTGAAGAAAGCACTATATGGACTCAAACAATCCCCTAGAGCACGGTAGGCTAGATTGGATAAATACTTATTGAATCTTGGATTCAATAAAGGTACTGCTGACAATAATATGTACTTTAAACTAGATCAAGATAAATAATTGATTATTGAAGTCTTTGTTGATGACAATATGTTTGAAGGTGATGATAACTTATGTATGAAATTTGTTGATGAAATGAAAAGTGAATTTAAAATGTCAATGATAGGAGAACTGAAATTATTTTTGGGATTGAAAATTACTCAGTTAGGTAATGCCATCTTTACTTCTCATCACAAATATGCAAGAGAGTTATTGAAAAAGTTTGGCATGGAAGATTTAAAGCCAGTTGGTACACCCATGGTAATCAAATGCAAACTAACATAGAATGACGATTCTCCTAAGGCTAATCAAATAAGATATAGGTCAATGATTGGTGGATTTCTATATTTAATTTAGACTAGACTAGACATTATAAATGTTGTTTGCATGGTTGCTAGATATCAAGTTTATCCAAAGGAATCACATGTGATTGCAATAATGAGAATTTTTAGATACTTGAAAGGAACAATTTTTTTTGGTCTTTTGTATGCTAAGGATGATGATCTTACTCTGAATACCTTTACAGATGCAGATTGGGTAGGAGATGTAAATGACAGGAAAAGCACAAGTGGTGGTGTGTTCCTTTTGGGAAAGAAATGGGTGTTAGAGTTGAGTATGATGAACCCATTGCTATATTTTGTGACAATTTAAGTGCCATAAACATTTCTAAGAATCTGGTGCTACACTTGAATACAAAACATATATCTATCAAGTATCACTTTTTGAGAGACAAGGTGAGTGATAAAGAGGTTAGATTGGAATATGTTTCTAAAAAGGAACAAATTGTAGATATATTTTCCAAACCGTTGCCTAAGGATATTTTTGAGTAGCTCAGAGGCAATTTAGGGGTTATTTCCCCTCTTAAACTGAACTAAGATGCAATTCTTTGAATCAATCCATGGACTTACAGTGAGATCTTGTTTTGGATTGATGTTGTGGTGGTTGCTACTCTTGGAGAGTAGTCAAATGATTCAGATGATATGTGGATCAGAGAATGTGTACCTTTTCCATTGATGTAAAAGGAGGAGAAGATAATGTGAAAAAATCTTGAAGAAAGGGGGAGAAGAGTCAAGAAAAGGAGAGAAGAGCTATGAGAGGAGATCTGCAAAACAAAGGGGGAGAAGTGTACTATGTAAACAACTAGTTGTGTTGATGGTATTATTTTTCACATCATGTGTTTCCATCAATTCCAAAGGGGAATATTGTTGGATGTTGTGGTTGTGTTTCTGATATGTCGTTGTCACTGATGTCAACACTATTAGCATTGGTGATTTTGAAGGTTGTATATGTCGAGGAGATTAAGAAAATTGTAATAAATATATTGCAGGCAACCAGTGAATTTGAGAAGGTCAGAGTGATGGAAAGTTTTGTACATTGATGGTCATAAGGCATGCATTAAAGGGTTTGTTTCTAAGCCTATCTAGTATGTTTTCAAAAAAATTCAGAGGTGTGCATCAAGAATTGAGGAAGTTATGAAATTTTGTGTTCCTACAGTTATTCAATTACTATAGCAGGTGTTTGTGGAGGTTGAGATTGCAATTCTGGTGAAGTGAGTTTTTGTGTATGTTCCTGAAGTGTTCAATGATGTTTCTAGATCATTCTCTACCAGTGTGGTACATCCACATTGATTGATATGTTCATGATTGAATATTTTTTTTTGTGCTCGATTTTTCATGTTCTTGGTCGACATGATAGTGGTAGCATGTTATAGATCCTTATGAATTAGTCTTGTATTGTTTGGCATGTTCGAGGATGTTGATTTAGGTCCTCACTATGTTGTGACTGACTTAGGTTGGTGTGCTTTAATATTTTTTAATGTATTGAGGCCAACAGTTGCAATTTATTCTTTATTTGTGGCCGATAGAGTTGTTGATGTAAATCCATGTAGTGGATATATAAGAGTGATTGTCTATTCATTTTAAATGTATGTATGTGAATTATATGCAAAATATGTGTTAATAAAGATCAAATCATTCAAGTACAGAGCAGAGTGTGAAGAAGATTGAGCGAAGAGTGAAGAAGTGATTATGTGCCTAATCGAAACTATAATCAAGCTTTTGTAGAAGCTCATTTCTCAGTTCAACCTCATCAGATGGATTTAATCTAATTTTTTTATGTACGGAAGTGAGCCTTCCCTTTGAGCAGTGAGCTCTAGGAAGTGTGTCTTAATGCATGTGAATTCCCTATTCATTTCATTCATTATACTTCTAATAGGGTATAATGTTATGGACTAACATCCACCATGGTTTTTCCCCTAACAGGGTTTCCAAGTATAAAAATCTTGGTGCTCTTGTATCTTTCATGTGTTGTTGATTTATGCTTCGAGTGTTAATTATTAGATCTAAGGTTAAAGGTTGTTTAAAGTTTAATAAGTTTAATTTTTTTAACAACTGATTCACCACCCCCCTCTCAGTTCTCTATCCTTGTTTTTCCAACATTAAGGTAAAGTGAATTTTGAGGAGATAAAGAAGGCTATTTTCATTGCTCTAGTGTTGGTGAACCCAAACTTTTCTAAAGATTTTATACTTTATTTTTACAACAGCCAACATAGCCTAGCTTTGGTACTCACTCAGAAGGATGAAGAGAATAACGAGGAGCATCCAATTTCTTTTCACTCAAGAACCCTCAAGGGTTATTAAAAAAGATACAATTTTGTAGAAAAGTATGTTTTCATTATTTTTAAGAGCCATAATAAGTTCTGACACTTGGTGTTCGCCAATAGAATCATCATCCTGGTTTCTCACCTGATTGTAAGGGAATATATTACCAAAGGAAAAATAATTGAAAAAAGAGACAATTGGATCACCAAGATCTTGGAATACGATATAGACATCAGATCGGTGACTAAGCTAGTATGGGAAAGAGGCCTTTTTGAGTATCTTGCATAGGAATTGAGATCCAAAGCTGACAAGGAGACTGATCAATTCTATTCAAATTGGTTTGAGTCCAAAAATTCTTGGGTGGCGGGTCAGATGCTATATATGCAAAATGGGAACTACTCAATAGCCTTCCCATTCCACAAACAAAGATACTACCAACTGCAAGGCACTAGGTATGTATTAGTTGATAGAAATTTATTCAAAAGAAATTATGACAGTGTATTGATCTGATGTTTAGACAAGCACTAGGTAGAAAAGGATATGATGGAATTCCATAGCAGTCCAGAGGGTGGATATTTTTTTGCTAAGACTATCGCCTTAAAAATCATGTGAGTGGGATACTATTGGCCTTCAATGTTTTCTAAAGTGCACCATTTGGTGCAAAAATGTACTCAATGTTATTTTTTTGTTGGCAAGAGAAAAAATTATGCTTTGCCTTTAAGTCCCATCATAACTGAAGAGCCCTCTGCTCAATGGAGATTGGACTTTGTCAGAATGATAAATCCCATCTCCAGTGTTGGACACAAGTGGATCCTCATGGCGACTAATTACTTCACAAGGTAGACAAAGGCCATCACCCTAAAAAATGCTACAGAGGGCGAGATTACTAACTTCCTCGAGGAGATGGTGAGTAGGTTTGGTTCACCAAAGACTATCATATCTGACAATGCTCGGGCCTTTGTAGGATCAAATATGTCAAGTTTTTCTATTAAGAATGGGATCTACCTCAAGACTTCATAAAAATATTACCCACAAGTAAATGGATTAGCAGAGTCAACGAATAAAAACCTAATTAGGTTAATCAAGTGCATTGGGTCTAAATAATAAAGAGAATGGCACAAACATCTATGGGTAGATCATATCATGTTGAAGAAGATCCTAAACACATCCCTATAAAAAATTCTTAGGGAAAGAGGTAGTTTTACCTATTTCCATGGAACTCCCTGCTCTACAATTACTAAAAGCCCTATAAATAAAGGAAAGCGATGGAATGGAGGTACGGATAAAAGAACTCCTCAAGCTTGAGGAAGATAGAGAGAAGGAATTTGGAGCCATGATTGGTCGCCAACAGACAGTCAAATGATAGTTTCACATGAAGACTTCCAACCCAGATTTCTAGGAAGGAAGCCTAGTACTAAAATATGATGAGTGTACTACAAAACCAGGGCAACACACCAAATTCAAAGCATTGTGGAAGGGACCCTTCCAAATTAGTGCATTTAAGGAAAAGAATGCATATGAGCTGGAAGACATGGAAATAAATTCTTTAGAGATACTGTTGAATGGTATTTATCTAAAATTGTTCCATTGAAGTACGACATTCTATAAAAAAAATTGTATTTATGTACCATATGTAAAATTTTGTAAATATGTTTTAGTTTTAGAATAATCCATCATGGAAATGAAGAACATAAAAGAAGTAACAAATACTGCATTATATTATATATTTAAAAAATTTACAAGTATAATGCAGTGCAAGGCTCAAATTTTTCCATTAAGCTTTCTTGAGAAAACCCCAGAAAGCACCTTTGAGAAAAAAAGTGCAAAAAAGAGAAAAATGGAGGCATGTTACAAAAAATCAAAAACGGTAGGCCTCCAGCCATAGTTACACAAGTGTGTTTCCCATAGTCATTCTTTTTTTCTTCTTCTTCTTCATTGGTAGGAAAATGGGGAGCACACAACACATGGCGCACAGACCTCAGCCCTAGTCTCTATGATCATACACCAGAAGCTCAAAATTATTCCTGAAGTCCAACCTAGGAATGACTTCAATGCCATACTCCCGCAGGAAGTAGCTAGCCATAGGAAAAGATAGAGTGCGGTGACTTTCAAGGTCCATGGTGCAAAAGTCACTCAGAAATGGTAGTGGGGGCATGCCCATGCCATGATCAGTGTACCTAAGAAGGTCCATCACACTTGGAATGCCAAAACCTAGGATGGAAACATGCACAAACTCGTCGAGGCCTTCCAACAGAGAGGCATCAAACATTCAGTGGAACAACTCCACTTTCTAAGGTTTAGCGATATTCAGGTCTAGGAGGGAGGCCACAAAGTGGGATAGGACATTGAAATTTCTCCTCATCTAGTTCTCATCCTCGATGAAGTCCATGTCGATGACCCAGCAAAAGGAAATTACCTTAAGCTAGTTGCACCTCTTTACCAAGTGCTTGATTCTGTCAGTAGTAATCTCCCCAGTGAAGGCGTATTGTGGCCTTCATGGAAGTAGACAAACAAGAGTGCCTAGAACAGAAGACATGGCTAAAGAAGTAGAGTGAAAGATGATATGGAAATGGAGAAAGGATAGCTTAACTCAAAAGACTTAATTTTTGAATGAATATAGCCTTAAGGTGGCATAGCTATTTATAGAAAAGAGGTGTCAAAAAACCCAAACAGTGGAAGGTCTATTATTGGTAGGACGACAACTAGAAAATATCAAAATAGCTAGGGAGCGAAGAATAAATCATATGGAGAATCTAACATGTAAGGTCTAAAAACTCATTTTTGGCCGTTGGGAGTAAATTCTCACATAAGTCGATCATCGATGTGTGTCCTTTTCAATCATCAGCATCAGCTAGTCCATGTAAGTGAAAATACATGGATTAATGTGCTAATATCTAACAAATTAATGAGCACATATTTTCAAAGGTACTTTGTATCACCTAAGCTAGATTGACGTTACTAAAGGTAATGTCCCTGTGAAAACAATCTTCTTTTTGAAAAGAGGTGGCAAAGGGAATGTACTAAATCCATTCTTGCAGATTTTTTAGTATTCTCGATAGATACAGATCTCCAACCCACATGTATCACCTCGTTGGCAACATTTAATGGACCAGCGGTAACAACATAGCCTTAATTGCATGTTCTTTCTAAGGGAATTAACTACACCAAAAGGTAGATTTTTCGAAAGAAGAAAAAAGCAAGTAGTCATTTCAGTGAAAAAACTCTCTGCAACTTTTGAAGCAGCCATGGCGGAGCCATCAATGACTAGTAGAAGGGTTGAGTTTGAATCAAGAAAGTATATTTTCACTAAGTTTGGGTAAAAATTATTTGCTAACAACCCAATGCCTGAAGATTGACTGTTCATTTTTTGCAAAAGGGTGCTGGTAGAGAGAAATTTTCACAGAGAGATGGTGCGAGATGTTTTCAACAACCTTTTTTCATCCAAAATTGGTGAAAAAACCTCAAAGTCTTAGGGAAGAAGCCTTTCAAAGAATGAAATAATATGGCGCCTCAGAGGGTTTTTCCTCTTGACTTTGGAATTGTGTTTTGCCACATTTTTTGTTACTTGTCATACACCCGTGCCTAGAGCTAGTAGATGCATGTGCCAAAAGGCTCGAAGGAGAAACTAGGACCATAACATGCAATAATATCAAGGTTACAATTTCTACTACAACTATAAGGGATATGTTGTGTATCCCTCCCAACTGGAATGTTGATCCATTCAATGAAGAAGATATGGAGATTTTCTAGGAAGAAGCAAATGAAAGAGAAAGTTTATATCAAGATGAGTTAGGAGAGAGGTTGCCAAGAGGTTGATTTACTTTTCCTTGGGTACTCAGAAAGTTTTAAAACAACACATAGGATCTTTTCTTGATATTGGCTTGTCTTTTTGACCTGGATAATGATGAAGAGGTCCATGCTTTCCAAATGGCCATGGCCCTAATACTCAAATGAGAAAGGTCATAGAGATATTTTTACTTTACTAATGTAGTAGCTACAAACATGTTGGAGCAACTGAAGAATTACCAAATTGAGTCCAAATTCATGTATTCTTCTTTCTTGGCTCACTTAAATTTGCATCAAAATTTTGGGTTTCTAGAGAAACATTTGTCGGTTTTTAGGTTCGATGAAGATGGTTTATGTCAACTATTTTCTGTATGGACATATGTACTATCAAAAACATGTAATTATTATTGGTTTGTGAACCACTTTCAAAGACCGATGCTTCAAGAGCTATTTCCGTATCTGATGAGTCGTTTGTCCCATGAGGTTGAAAAATGGATTAAAAATGCATCTACTCAGGTGGATTATTTCTTCAGAGAAGATTTCAAATTCATCAAATTTCATGGTTTCATTGGAGAGCCTTTTCGACTCCCCAAATTTGTAATGGATAGGGTTTTTTCATTGGAGGCATGTCGTCATGCAACTCTTTCCGATAATTCATAAGGTAGAGGAAGGAACAAAACAAAGCTATATATTCTTCCCCTTTTCATTGCAAATAGTAGGGCGATACTGGAGAAGTGAGAAGCACAAAGGGAGCTTACAAATCTGATGGTTTCCCTAGGTTTAGACCTTATCTATGACACATGGGACTAAAATTTGGTGAATATTTTCCCTCTAAAACATGAGAGTCGAGACTATGTAGAGTCTAGGAAAAATCCGACTCAAGAAAAGCCAAAATTATACATCAACCTGGTCCTCATACCAACCAAAAGTCCATGTTGGCTAAGTTTCTATACACTGCAGGCAAAGTATCAAAGGGACCTACCAATAAAGAAAACCCGCAACAATCAAATGAAGTGAGAAGGGTCGTGAGAAAGAAAGATGATGGATTTCTGGAGGTTCGACAAGAGATGGGAGGTACACACAAGATGTTCAGAGAGTTTCACCCATATGATGAACAATTCAAGGATATTTACTACCAAGCGGTTGACTCCAACAACAACAACCTAGATTTTGTAGACAGATAAAAATGACCAAGGCCTGCAAGCACTATTTTACCACTTTGCGTCCTAACATAATTATGACTTCTAATTATGTTTCTAACCCACTTTCAACTATTTATTAAATAATTCACAATTATTTAATTAATTCATGATTTTCTATTCTTCATGATTATTAAATAAATAAATCTTATTTATTTATTTAATGTGTCACTAATTATCAAAGTCGTCTCATAATTAAATAATTCCTCAATTTATTTAATTAATCTTTATCATTAATGTCCTCTTGATTATTAAATAAATATATTTTAATATATTTATTTAATATGTCACTAATCCCTAAATCCTCTCTTAATTAAATAGATTCCTTAATTTATTTAATTAATTAACTACCTCTTCTAAATTAAATAATTATTCCTAATTATTTAATTGCTTTATGTAACATTCCCTCTTTTTAAATAAAACAATTTATTTAAAAATGACTTCACATAGTTAACGGATTCTTCTTTTAGTAATTTTAAATTAATTACTTATTATCTCACAAAATCCATATTTTTGAATTAATTTTAATTCAAAATGGAAATATTCTTCTACAAATCGAGTAATTGCTAAAATTACTATTTTTCTAAAAATCTCAATGTCACATTTATTCTCCACCATTGATTTAATTTCCTAAATTAAATCTTTTCACACATTTGGGAATTTTACCCTAACCCTAATTGAGAGTTGCCATTTTGAATCTTGACCTTTGATTCTAGGGAATTTTCCAAATCTCTCATCTCATCCATTCGTTCAAGATTGCATTTTCTATAAAATGACAATCTTGTTCTCATTTTCAACATCTCTTATTATTATCTCTTAATCTTATCGCTTAATATCTTTTGCATTTTTCATCTTAGCTACTTGCATTCTAGAATTAATTTTCTTGTGCAACAATATTTAAGAAATCCTTCAAAGTTTTTCTTAGAACTAGGCATTATAGAACTTGGTCACACAAAATCTGAGGGCATACTCTTCATCATAGTAAGCTAAAGAGGTGCAATGGAAATCAGCCATGGAGGAGAGAAGAATGGGTGAGCTTGTTCTAATTTAATTTCTTTTCTCATTAATCTATGCATTTCATTGTTTGTTTGGATTTATTTTGAATATGCATGGTATGTGATACTAATTTACTCTATCTTTCAAAAAATCCATCATTATAGATTCCAGCCATGAGATAATAGAGGAGTGGCTTCCACACCATGCTTCCTAACCAAAGGAGTCTGACAAGGGAGAAGCTCTAAGAAAAAGGAATCACAAGCTGCATCCTCCGCTAACATCCAAAGTAAGGGGAAGAGAACCTGATGGTCCCCAAGAGAATCTGTTGCAGAACAAGAGGGCCAAACTTCAACAAGATCATCCGCTAAGGGATTGGGATGCTATAGTTTAGTTCAAACAAAGAAAAGGTGAGTCCAAGACCTAGACATACTTGATTCAACCATCAGACATGAAGAAGAAGTATAGTCCACTTTGTAGAATGTTCGAACGGTCGTGATTTAGGTAAGTCTTTCTCCCCCTCTTCTTCCTACTTTTGCATCTCTGGTTAATCCTTTTCCTCCATCCATTAAAGATATTCATCCATCCATAGACCCCAAAATTTTGGTTCTAAATGAGCCCCCTTCCATTTTCAACAAACCATGTGATATACCCCTACATGTTGAGCAAGCGGTGTCTGCTTCAGCCACTATTCACTCTTTGGTCACCCTATCCAAGTCCCCTATCGATAAATCTTAACCATCAATGCTAACCATTAGCCTAGGTTCATCCGCATTTGGACAAAAATCACCCACTACATTTGCTTCTCTTTTTACCCCAACTAGTCCTTTTGGTGCCCAATCACAATTAAGCATCCCACCATTTTCAATGATTACTCTCCCATCCACCTCCCAACATGCTCATACATCTGAAGTCTCCCCTTCTGTCACTCTTTACAGTCTGCCCCCTAGTGCTTCTCTTGCAGCACAAAGCATTGATTCCCTGTAGACTCTTCAAAAAAAAATCGACGTGACTAAGTGGGCCCGACAAGCCATGAAGCAGAAAATAAGGATGAAGAATGTTGAGTTTTCGTCCACCAAGAGGATTCAAACGTGTTTCAATGAAGAGAAGAATTATCTATGGATCACTACCATGAAGCCACTCACATCACGACCCGAAGGACAAATGTAGATGAAGTATTATGACATCAAAGCTATGGGTCTATATTTAAATTAATTTTTTTCATGCGACAAGGTAGATCTAGCCAAGACCACTCAGAAGATAGTGTATACGGATTATGAGAGGCTAGATCAGAAGTTAAGGAAGCATGAGGTTGGGCTAGCGAATGTAAAGGAAATAGTGAATCAAATGTAGTTAGAACTCAAGGCCTAGAATAATGAAATGACTCACATAATGTAGATACAAGATCAACAAGAGGAAGCAACAAGATACTTTGTAGAGATTCACAATGAGCAGATTCAACTATATGTCGAAATTGACAAATTAAAGGGTGAACTTGCAGTTGAGCATCAATCGAATGCAGAATACTAATGTTTTCAAGAGAGCATAAAGGAGTTGGATGGTGTTTGATCTCAGGCCTCCGAAAATTTGCAAAAGGCTTGAGAAGAACCGAAAAAGCTAAGAGGTGACAAGCAAAAAGTCAAGGCTACTCTGCATGCTCGTGATCAGGAGGTTGGAAAGCTAGATTCCAAACTAGTGAATTCTCTCACTGAAATAAATCAAATGGGAGAGAGTATGAAGGCAAAGGAGGCTCAGCTACATGAAGAGCCAATAGTTGCACAAAGGTCTTCAACCCTTCTTGTAAAAAGAAGTTTGGTATCCACCTATTGGGAGAAAATTATTATTTTCCTCGCCATCCTAAAACCAGCTCTACAATATCTAAAGAAGTCTCGAGAAATAATTGAAAGGGTTGGCCAAATTCTACAAGAATATGCCCCCCGAGTGGTCGAGTCTTAGAGTTTAATTTCCAAGCTATGTGTAGAAATAGATGAGGCTTTGAGGAATGCAGGAATTCTAGATCAAAGGGCTTTCTCTAGAAAAGCAAGTGAATTCACCCACTATCATAACGTAGCAAAAAAGAGAAAGGAACATTAGGTGGTGCTAAAAAAAAGGGTCAAATAAATCAAGAAGGATTTTGGTGTCTTGTATAGCTTCGAATTACCTCCCTTCTTTTCAACAAATGGGGATGTGTTATCAGTTGAGTTGATTATAGATGAAGTTAGGAATAAGGTTTAGACTTTAGCAGAACTCCCAAATTCAAGCACAACATCCACTACTGAAGAGGTTGAGCATGAGATTCTTCCGTTGTCTCATCTATATTATCATCTAGGAGTTGTTTCGAAAAGATGGGGATTTTTTTCTTTCAAAGAAGTCTTCGAGTTGGATTAAGTGTACATAGCCTTTTATAATCTTTCCTAACCGACTGATGTGGATTGGGAAATGTTGCACTCTAATTTCCTCAAAATCCAATAATAGCCAGAGGTCTAGGTTCATGCCTTCACAAGCGAATCACCACTATAAATCACCAAAACTATGAGGCAAACTCTTTTCCTTAGTCTTTTAATTTTTGGCTTTTAATTTTGGCTTCGGGAAGATCAGCATGTGAAAAGGTTGTGTTTTTTATGGGTGTGCAATGTGCCATGTGGTGGTTGCATGAATTTTCTTAATCGCTTTCCTTTTGGATGGACATTAGATCACATGTCAGCTTGGCCAAAGTTTTCTCAAAAGTGATTTTTACAAATCTGAGACTGTTCGCCCACTCAACACATCATCTCTTCGCTACAAAGAATTTTTAGTAAGGGGAGCCTTCATTTAAAGTTTTTTGGAGCGCGCCTTAACTTATTTTTCAATGGAAGGATTTTATTTGATTCCACCAAAGCCACTTGATTGGTTGATAAGACCTTTGTCAGGCTATTTTCTAGGATCCAAGTGTTTACGAAGGGAAATCCTATTAAATTATCTAAAGGGTATTAATGCAGAAATTGAAAGTTGATGAAAAGGATTATAGTGACCTAATTGAAGATCTAGAAATGGATTCCAAGATGTTAGGTATAGACACTTGGAATTCATTGCTTCTGAATGAGGTCAGTGTTTCTCTCTCTTTGGTGGATATAAATTGGAAACGACAACATACAGAAAGGGGTCCTAAAGTTTTCCTTTAGGAAAAAGTTTATTTAGTATTCATAATTATAGGAGTATTTTCATTAAATTTTATAGAACATTGCTTCACTCTTTTATGTTATATCTTTTTTTAATCAAAATGTTGGATTGGAATCTGACCTCTATTTTAAGTTCATTTAATATTTGAATTATGAGTTATTCGAGAGAAATAATTTAAACTATGTATGATATTTCCTTTGTCAATATTTTCTTCTTCATATCTTCATCCATAATAGAACACCATGTCTAGCTTAATCTAAATAGTTTGATTATTCAATTTCCATTTTGTATGTATGCATGATAAAGTTATAATCTATAGAAACTAGATTATTTTATTGGACTTCTCTATTTTCCTTATAGGATATTATTTCTTCATGTTATGTTGTATTAAGAGAAATATTTTATGTGGCTTTTCAATTTTGATACTATTGACTCTTGAAACTTCTATGCTTGGTTGGATCTTAATGCACACTTCTTGTGGGTGGCTTGAATGACTGCATTGTGCTTGTATCTAGCCTTTGTTGCTCATTCTCTTCCCAACAATGAAGGGATGTGGCATTTTTTTTCTATCATGCCATTCATAGAAAATAAATTGAGGTTTTGAAATGTTTTAAAAGCGTTGGTGCATCACCACTTTCATTTTTTTTTGTTTACATTTCTTTCTACCTTTTCCCAAACTCACAGAAGAGCCAACTTTCTATAAAAATCTTAGAGGTATTCAGTGAGGTGCATATTGTCCACCCACTCACTGAATTTCCCATAAGACTCTCAGAGAGGCACAAGCTTTGATGGTCAACAACTTCCTAAACAAAACCTTACCTAGCTTCTAATAAAAAATCCTCTTAACAATATATGCTTGAAGAATCCATATACTATCCCAAAGTCTTACCTACTTATCCTCACCAAAATTATACAAGGCCTATCATACCATTAGTTGATTTACTTCCATCCTCTCACAAATGGATTCTTTTATAATGCATCTCTCATCCATTATGTCTACAAAGAAAGAAGTCTCTTTTTGATACCAATATGGATACTTCTTTTTGAAATGATACAAATGGGTGATGAAAGTGCTACCATGGGTATGTGTAGGATCATCATGGAAAAAATAGGCCCTTAAGTGGTGATGAAAATTCTGAAAATCAGAGTTAGGAAATTTGACGTAAAAATTTGAATAAGTTATATATATTATTTAAAAAATATGTAAGAATACAATCTGTAGCAAATTAAATTTAGTTTCTAAACTACTAGTTAATTTTATTTTTTAAATATATTTGGTGAAAATTTGAAATTTCAATGCAGTAGTACTTAAATTTCAGGGAAAAAATGAGAATTAGGTGTCTATCAGACCACACTAACCACAATAAAATGATAATATTTTTTTATAAGATTTTAGATATAACTTGAAGACTCATGTCTTGATCTGATGCATATTGTTTTGTATTTTTTTTCCAAGTAAATAATTAATTATGATTTTTTTATTACAACTTTTAAAAAATATTAAAACCTGTATGTCTGACCACCTTAACTTGGTCAAAACTTCATGAAATTCAATTTTTTTTTCAATCCTATAGTATGCAAAGCATACAATGTGACGCATGTTTCGGATTAAAAAATATTGATACCGTTTGAAATCTATAGATGTTTCAATCAACCTATCCATCAGGAATTTATTCATAACTCAAATAGAAAATGAATAATAATTATTTATTAAATTCAAAGTAAAGGATAATTTATATTTGTGGAAATTTGAGAATCTCATTTAAAAACCCTTTTTGTTTCATCAATTTTGGGTAAAAAAAAATTCGTTAGCCACATGGGTCATCATATCATTTACATATCGCCACTTTTTGGCCCATCATGATCCTGCACATACCCTTGTATGGCTTAACACATAGAGAAAACCCACTTTTCCAATTTCATTCAAGGATATCCCTTGTGATCTCAACACAAAGGGGAAAGAGATCTTGCAAGAGGGATATTGTAGACATAAAAAATATACAATTCAATCCGACACACTGGATCCTAATTTACTAACACTATTTCATCTTGAATCATCTCCTTCGCTAGTCATTTAATCGAATAATTTGTATTTGATTAAATTCATCACTCTTCATCTCTTAATTAAATAAATCAACTTTATCTAATTAAGTCATCATCTCCTATTAATTAAATAAATCAATTTTATTTAATTAATTCTATAAAACTCCTTTTAATTAAATAATTCATTTTATTTGATTAAATCCCTTAAGTCTTCTTATTAAATTGAATAAATTAAACATTATTTAATCTAACATTATCCCCTTTAGTTAAATAAATCAAATTGTTTATTTAATTAAATCTTTCCTCTCATTTTTATTTAAATCAATCCTAAAATCTAAGTCAAAATGGTCAAATCATCTAATCTCTCATTAAATTGATCAAATTTTGATTAATTTAATCTCAATCACTGAAATCCTCTAGAGAATACAACTTGCACAATAAATCAATTACTTTGATTTATTTAATTGCCTATTTTCTCTCAACATGGCATCAAAAGGGAATATTCCCTCAATTTGAATTCAAATTCAAATAGACTTGGTCCTTCCAACAAGGCATTTAATGCATCTTACATGTCCTTGTGCATTGAGCCAAGTGACATTAACTCCATTATTCTCTCCCCCCAACATGTCACATTCAAAATTCAAATTTGAATCCAATGAAATTTATCATGCACATTGACCAAAATGTGCTCATTCCTCAACCAATCATATGTGGACAAGTGGCCTCTTCTCATTGGTTGGTCTTTTGTCCCACATTGCTTATTTTCACTCTCTCTTCCATTTTGTAAATCTATAAATGAGATACTCTTCCTCTCATTCACATATCCACAATTTTAGTAAACTTATTATACTCAAATCCATCCAAATCTACAATCTTCATGCAAAGTTATTCTCTTCAAATTGAGAGCTAATTTTGCCCATTACACACAATCATTCACCATTTTCATAAATTATAACAAGGTTATGCTCAAATCTCTTTGAAGATTTGACCATTGTTCAATCAATCTACACTGCTACTTAGGAATTGGGAAAGGGCCAATGGCAACACCTCATTGGCACCAATTCTCCCATAAGATCATCATGATGTTAGCTTAATTAGGATTGAATCTCTTTTGTTTCAAGTTTATTGTGTTCTTCATTTTCCTAGTTTAGTTTGAATAGATGGATTTTATGGGGAATCCCTCATACTTGTTTGCATGCATTTGATCTAACATTTAACCATGTTTGTTGCTCTCAAGCATTTGCAAGTTTAGGGGTTCACATTTTGGCACTAGAAGGAGGGCAGCAACCATCTCATCACATTTTTTGACCACACATAGGAAACTGCACTGCGGATCAGGCATGTAGTCTTGTATTGCACCGCACCCCTTGAAGACCACGCCACTATAAAGCACCACAATTGCTTCCCGTGTTTGAAATTTAAAAATTTGCCAAGCTCCGTCACTTCCAAAGTCCACCATGTGCCAAAGTCCACCGCACTCGCAGTCTCTATTTCTACAGAGCACCGCACACAGTCAATCGTGTAGCACTGTATGGCACTGCCTATTTGCTAAATAGCACCACACCCACTAACTCCGCCATGGGGAACAGTCTGTTTTTAAATTTGGACACATTTTTTTATTTTTTTGAATTTTTTGAGCATTGACTTTGCTTGCTATATTATTGCTCTCTGGTTTTCTATCATTTTGCAGCTTGGAAGTAAAGGGAGAAGTTTATCATGATATCATGCTCACAAACCAAAAGTCTTTCTAAACACTAAAAGTGTTCTTTAACACTCCTTAAAAAAAAATTTAAATATCTTTGGCCTTAGGGAAACTAAATTTACTTTGGGTCTAAAAAGAACAAGCAATTTTTATTTTTTTTATGATACCATGCCTATTTTGTATAAAGTGTTTTTCAACACTCTTTAAAGGATTTGATAAGTTCATTGATCTCAGGACACTAATTTTCCATTGGGTTCTAAAATTAATAATCAAATTTCCCTTCAAAAGTTGCCAAGGGGCTAAAAAGAATCTTAGACAAATATACTAGATTTTGTTTAAAGGTTAACAATTGAACAAGGCAAACTCACACTTCATTTGGTGCTTAAAAAGAATTCATTATTGCTTTGAGGTCTAAAATGAACAAGTGTTTTCAATGTTTTGAAATCTTTTTTACAATTTAATACCATTCAAAATGTGTATGCGCTTCTCTCGCGTTTCATTGTGATCTTGAATATCAAAAACATTTTTGTGATATTAGGTTGTTAAAAATACTTTCTCCACATTTCAATTCGGGCACTTTAAAAATTGAACAAAACATGCGAGTGTGAGCACAACATATTGCAAAGGTTTTCCCCTTTGTTTTTCAACAAAGGTTGTGTAAACGATGAGATATGTTAGCTCACTTTTGTTTATCTTAGAGGGCATGCCCTGTGGGAAAAAGTAATCACCCAAGGGAATGACCCAACCGGGAACACGCTAAAGCCAAGGGACTTCCAACCGGTATATAAGTGTGAATTCTTGAGGAAATTTCAAGAATCACAAGGATTATTCTGATGAGATGGACAAAAATGGACTATCTCCGATGTTGGATAATCCCCCATGAATGGAATGCCCACATTAGAGCCCTTTGTGTAGAAAAGGCCAAAACCTTGTCTATCTTGTTGGTGCAAAAGGTCATGTCCTTTGAAGCCGCCCCACATTATACATGCGGTCTTGTTGTAGAAATGGAAGGTATTCCATGAGAGATTCATGGGTACTAATGTTTGGCTGGCCCAAATAAGTGAGTGTCGTGGAGGGGAGCTAGTGTGGTCAAGCATTTAGCCATTCACACAAGATATGCACAGCTGGATTTATCCAAGTAGGAACCCAACAAGATATTGTTTCATCATCCTAGGGTTGTAAAGAATTGCTTGGAAATATACATTGCTTGGTCTCCAAAACATTTGCAAAACAAACATTCAGAAGACCTTCAAATTTTAAACCCCTTATAGGAAACAAATATCTTTGATGAATTTAAACACTCTTGATTTCCCTAAGGATCATATCCTTAGAGGTTTCTAAGTGTTTATATTTCATCATCATTTGTTTTCAATAAGGTTAAACATAGGAAACTTTTGCCCTATTTTCCTTGATTTCCACATAATGGACTCTGTGGGATGAAAAGAAAGTAGGGACATTAGACATGAAGTTTGAAAAACATAATCAAGAAAGTGTTTATGGTAAAAAGAACCAAATCTAAACAAGATAACCAACAATTGAACCATACATGTGCTTGATCCATTTTGATTCATTTGGTTTCCATTCAAACATTGGTCTTTTGGTATGAGTCACTCCTAGGAAAAAGCATGTTCTTCATCACCTTGGTCTTGAAAGTAAGTCCTCATAGGGTCATCTAGGATCAAGTCAAAACAGTTCATCCCCATCATCCCCCTTCAAACAGTTATCAAAATCCATTTCACCAACAACTTTTGGAACCTTGGAAACATCATTCATGCTAGACTTTTGGAAAATTAGCATCACCTTGTTTGACTTAATGTACCTAGTCAAATTATCGATCTTCTTGAACAAATTTTCCTCTAGGATAACATAACCTCCTGAGGTCTACTAATTCATGATCACTTTGATTGGCTTAACACACTTAGACAATTCATTCTCCTATGCGAGTTTTCCCTAGGATAACACAAATTCCTAGGGTTTACAAGTTCACCATCATCTGATTTGGCTTAACACACCTAGTCAAACTATCCAAATCAAATCAAATCAACTCCTAAAGTCTACCATTGATCCAAAGTTCCTAAAAAGCTCAAAACACCCATATCATCACCACTTGCATCCTTCATTTCATCTTTGCTCCTAAACCCCTCGGAGGTCAACAAGGTCAAAACACAAGAGGAACATGGAATATAAACTTGATTCCTCCATCGTGAGTAATCTGATTCAAGCAGACTATCCAAGTTTCACAATGCCAATTGTTTATCGAAACTCACATTTATACATGGCATCATCATCTCCTCCAAACCTCAAAAGTACAATGAATGTGAGTATGCCAAATCCAATGTTTGGAACAAATTTCCCAATGGTAGATTTAAATCCAAGTCCAAATTTACAAATCTATCAACCAAATGCTCAATGCATGAGTTTTCCAAACAACATTATCCCACCAAACCCATACATGCCAAGTACAACTTTACCAAACATGACCATTTAAAATCCGCACTTGGAAAACTTTGGGATAATGTGTTTGCAAATCAAACCAATTTTGTTCAAAATCCCAATAGCATGTTGGCAACTCCATATGTTGATCCAAGTTGGGGTAACAACATGAAAAATCAAAGTTACCTAAATCAAACCAATGTGTTTCCCAATCACAACAATTTTCAATTTCAATCTATCATGCAAAATCTACAAATCACACCAAATCAAAACATTGTTCAAGACCAATCTATCCATGATTCCATGCAAACACCACAAGTATACATCCTAGATATGCTTGTTCAACAGCCAATTCACCCATATCAAGGGTGTCAAGATCAAAATCAAGGACGAATTTTGCAGGATCAGATTGCTTCACTTGCCAAAGTAGTTGATCCATTGTGCCAAGACACATCCCCACCCCAAAATCAATACACTCTTCCATTGGTTGAACCATGTCATCAAAGCATTGAGTTGTCTCCACAATCACATTAGGAACGATGTTTCCAATGTCAAGAAATTGGATATCAAGATCAACGACATCAACAACAAACTCAATCACCACATCCCAAAGATCAATCACCAATCCCACCAAAAGCTAATGGGGTGAATTCAATAAACACCATTCCACCACCACCGCCACCACTACCAAAACACAACATGAAAAATTCATTCTCCATCATGTTACAAGCTGCTCAAGAAGCTTCCCGCAAAAAGGCGCTCCAAAACCAACAAGCTGCACAACTAGCTACTCAGCAAGCGCAAGCACAATTAGCCACCCAAAAAGCCGTACAATTTGTGCAAGCGACTCAAGTAGCCCAACAAGCACATGCTCAAGCTCAAGCCTAGCACTAGGCTCAACAAGCACAAGCACAATTCTGAGCACTATTGCAAGCAATCCATCAACAAGTGCATCAACAAGTAGCTCAACAACAAGCCCAACAAAAAGCATTGTTGGCACAACAACGACACGACCAACAATAAGCATTGTTGGATCAATAGGAAACACAAGCCTCACTCATGTAGCAAACATTGCAATAGATTCCCACCATAATTTTTGAAATAAAAAATCAAGATCAATCTATCGATGAGCACATCGAAGATGTTTCCACCTCAACCAATAATCAAATAACCACACACCAAGAGCCACTTTTCAATCATGATCAAAATTCACCAACGATACCTAACAATGATCAAATTCAAGAAATTTCGACATCACTTGATCCTACGGTTGAAGACATTAGTAATCTCTCTTCCTCAATTGTTGAAAACAATGTTCAAGATCTTGAAGATGCTTCTATCCCATCCAGTGATCAACTCAACATTCATCAAGAGCCACTTTTTAGTGATCTATTTGAAGATGTGTTAACATTGTTTGATCCCATTGACATAATCCATGATCCATCAACCAATGATCACATTGAAAATGTCTCTACATCACCTTATGAGTTAGAGGACATATCTCAAGAACGTATTCCAAAGCATGATCAAAATCTTCCATCAAGGTCTAGCAATGATCCCTCCCAAGGCATATTGACATCCTTTGACCTCATGGTTAAGGATATTGAAGGAATACTAGCTCAACATTTGATCCGAATCCACTCAAATCTCAAGAGGATATTGAGCCACTTCCCATGCCTTATGACGATGTCCAAGAACCCTTTGAAAGCAATCCATCCTTTGAAATTGACCCATGTCAAGAACATGATCCAAAGCATGTCAAAAGTAGTTCTAAAATCACTCAAGATCGAGAATTCGTATCTCCAAGATACTACAATGATCTAATGGGCACTCTTCTAGCTATACAAGATGTCACAAATGATCATATCCATATAGCACACATCCCTCCATCTACCCACAAGATGATTTCTTTGGATGCACACATAGATGATCGTCATTCAAAAAAAGAGTTTCATACTCTTACTGAGGAACAAGAGTCTCATACTCTTGACATCATTACCATGGTACAAGAGTCTCCTACTCTTAACATTTGTACACATGACCAAGATATGGAAAAATATGGAGACATAGAAGAAAGAGGTCATGAAAAAGGCTTCTACAAAAGTTGTGAATCAGAAACATCCTATGAAAGGAGTCAAGAGGAAGACCTGTATGTGGATAGTAAATCACCAACACTTCTTGAAGAAGCATTAAAATCTGATATCTCACAAGATCAAGCTAAAGATATCAATCAGGCATTCATCCCACTTATGGTAGATCCTATCACTTATAAACTTGGATCACTTACCTTTTTAAGGGAAAGCTATCTCATCAATAAATAAGCTGACACTTTTGAAGGTCCATGATAGAGCAGAGAAAGAGTGACACCTTGTTTGCAAGGTAAATCATATCCCATGGAAAATAAATTTTTTCAGCAAATGAATTGTCAAGGTAGAGGATTAGGTCTACATGAAAAAGGTATCCTCGAACCAATGCAGATCGTAGGCAGCCCTAAGCATCAAGGCCTTGGTTATTCGACAATCAAGGATACCCCCACAAAACTGGGGGCAACTTTGTCATGAGAAAACGTCAACATAGGGGGCACAAAGGATCCTTATGATGAAACCAATGTCAATACTACAACCCACCGTATCACGAATCTCCATCCACCCATCACCCCATCCACAAATTGGGACCAACATCAAAATAAGGGATATTTGAATCAAAACATGAAGAATGTCATCAAAGAAAAAGAATCTAAGAAGCATATTGGACAAATCAAATACAAGTGGATACCAAAGAATACAAAGAAAGATTATCCCTATCAAACTCCACTAGTCAAATAAACTATGGGGCAAAATAAAAAAGGGAAAATTATCCATCAAAGATGTCAACAAAACAGAAAAAAAGCTTCTCAAGCAACATAAAAAGTGTATCAAGCAGTTGGTCCTAATTCCATGCACACTTCCATATCCACCCATTATTGCTTATCTTCCCATGTTTGGAGAGTCAAAGGTTCCAAACTGTCGACCAATCCATCTTTAATTCCTAAAACCACTCCATCCATGCCTTCATGCATGATATCCAATTCTCATATTGACCATGTGTTGGCAACAATGCTTCATCATAAGGATTCAAAAGGAACTCTATCGCGATGTGCGCACAAAGACAGAGTTAACTCCAGTATCAACAAAGCAGATCAGGGATCTCAAACGTTGCATTCAAGTCCATGTATCTTGGCAAAGAAGCTTCTTCAAGTAGGATACTGATGGAACGTTATGACATAAGCATGTAGAACAACATCACCAGGTGGTTCAACATCGGCTTAAAATCTCTCAGAAAATAAATATTAAAAAAAAAAAAAAAAAATCAAAAATCACAAAATATAGAAAATCCAAAAAAATCAAAAAATGGATTATAAATAGTAAAGAGAAAAATTGTCCTCTAGCAAAAACCATTTCGGTGGCACTTTGGACAGGTACCATGATGAAAACTTGGCAAATAGGCATCATGTGTAGAATCGGGAATCTACGTGCACTAGTTCAAGAGAAAGCATCTTATCACATCCATAATAAATCCAACATCCCATCCATAATAAATCCATTCATCCATGAACCATTTATCCAATCCATTTTCATCCATTTGCATCCATACTCCAAGCTATCTTAATCTTGATGAAATTTTGGTGCACATTTTACACTTGCTTATGGTAAACATCTTAACATGGGTCATTTTCATTAATCCCATCCTATCCAAACATTATCTGAGCCTTGAAGCATTATCCAAATGAGCATTCCTCTATTTTGAACACATTATCTTGTCACAAGATAATCCTTAGCATCCTTTGCATGCTTACCGTATCTATCTATACATTTATCCAAGAATCCACCCATGACATTCTGAACATTGCTAGACACTGGAGGTAGACAATTACGTCTTGCTTCAGGAATAAATCTTGATCTATATCTTCACACTTATGTGGTGATCCAAACATTGGAAAATGTGAAATCAAATTAGTTGAAGAACTTGTGATCCAAAATCCAAATCACTAGCCCATGGCATATTTTGACAAGACAATGTTCCTTATCAAGTTTTATCTTTCATCGAATATCAATCCAAAAAATCAATATCAGTTGTATCTAATGTATACTTCAGCATCACATCATCAAAGCAATTTTGTTCCAAATCAAGCTTCTTCAATCTTGATCAATCGAATCCAATCAATTATCACCTTGTTTGACTTAACACACTTAGTCAAACCATCCACTTTTGTACGAGTTTACTCTAGGATAACACAACTTTCTTGGTTTACAAGTTAATTATCATCTTATTTGACTTAACACACTTAGTCAAACTATCATCTTGTGCACGAGTTCACCCTAGGATAACACAACCTCCTGGAATTTACAGGTGCATTATCATCTTTGTTTGGCTTAACACACTTACCCAAATTATCGAATCCAAAACCATCTCATTTGACTTAACACACTTAGTCAAACTACCCCCTCATGTACAAGTTTACTCTAGGATAACACAATTTCCTAGAATTTACAAGTACATTATCACTTTTGTTTGACTTAACACACTTAGTCAAACTATCAATCCATTAATCTGATTGATCAACATTAAGCTTGGTTCTCAACAAAATCTCAAAATAGAGCACTGATATCATCATGTATCCATATCCAGATCGTCAAAGTCATGCGAAAAATCAAAAACATTCAAAAATCCAAAAATTCAAAAAACATTCAAAAAATCCTCAAAAACCCAAAAACATGTCGAAATATCAGAAAATCTTCAAAACATTCATCATTAAGTCTTGTCAGTCTTTCACCTTGTTGAACTATGTCATATTTGAGCTTGAACATAGGCAAGTTTGATCTTTGATCATCCCTCGAGACATTTAGTTCAGTCCTTTAAGCGTTTATCCCAATTAAATGGCAATATGTTTGCCCATCTATCTTTTCGTTGAGTCAAGTCTATCGTCAGTCAAACTACATGGTCTCTGCGTGTATAATGTAGGCAAGGCTAATCTATGGATCAGCTCTCGAGACCCCTAGGATAGGTTTTTAAGTTAGTTTCTTCGTCTTAACTCTCAAAAATCCAAAAACATTTGTAAAACATCTTCAAAATCCAAAAACAACCTCAAAATATCTGAAAATCTAAAATGGTGCATCCATTTCATCTCGCTTTCACCCAACTATTTTATCACTCATAATAAAATCAATCGTTGCCTTCACCCTTTGGTGGGTCAGTTAGAAACAAGTTTAGTAGGTTATAAAGTGAACACCCTAAATGTCAAAAGTCTTGAAAGTCTAAGTCAGTAAGAAAGCAAGTTGGTCAACTCAGAGTATCAATAGCTTATCACCCAAATCAGTCCCATCAAAACCCTGATCACTACATGTCCTAGGATGAAGCTTTCCTATGATGGACATAAGCATTAGGTACCCCACAGTAGTTGACCCTTGGCTAGCGGTATGAAGAACATTAGCTTGCTTGTTTACTTTATTTGGTCTTTGTTGACCTATCTTAATTTGTGCTCATTCCAAGGACCTCTTCATGATGCCTAAACAAAATAGGTTTAGAGAGAAAGGAATGGGGCAATGATCATTATCTTTTTTATCTACTGTTCTTGTGGGATAAACTTGTAAAATAACTTAGCCATGCATCCTTTGTTTGGTTTGTAGGGAGGATGTTTTAGATATTTTGTTGACCACATACGAAGGCTTGCTTTTCCATGTTTTGGACCGAGATTTTTAGAATGTCTAAACTACATCCTGAATGAAGTATGCATGCTAAGTGTGAACAAGAATACTCCTATTTGATTGATGAGTCAAAGTCCATCACACTAGGTACAATGCCATCCTAGTCCTTTATACCTTGATGCATCGTACCTATGTGTGTTATCAAGCATAAAGTAATTGGCCCTTTGAAAATCCCAATTCCTAGCAATGCAAATCATCATCATCGTTAATAATGTGAACTTGTTTGGATCCTCCTTCCATCCATCTTATTTCTTTTATTCTTCTATCTTTACTAACATTTCTATCTAAAATCGGTGTATTTTATCAAAATATACACAAGGCTACCCATGGTCGATGACTGTTTATACATCATCAGAATTGTCTATATCAAAGAATTATCTTCCATCATCTGATCAATAGAACCACTCCTCTCACATTTTATCATGATCTCGATCAAAAAATTGTACATTTCCACTCGATCTCTCGAGGGGGCAGTATACCAGCGTAATCCTTCTGTTGGGGCAATAGTGGGGCATCTGAAAAGCATCTAAAAAATTGAGAAATTTTGAACTTTGATCACAACAGTTTATTCTTTGAATGAATGCAACAAGTACATTGCTTCAAAGAGGGGCAAAATGTAGACATAAAAAATATACAATTCGATCCGACACACTGGATCCTAATTTACTAACACTATTTCATCTTGAATCATCTCCTTCGCTAGTCATTTAATCGAATAATTTGTATTTGATTAAATTCATCACTCTTCATCTCTTAATTAAATAAATCAACTTTATTTAATTAAGTCATCATCTCCTATTAATTAAATAAATCAATTTTATTTAATTAATTATATAAAACTCCTTTTAATTAAATAATTCATTTTATTTGATTAAATCCCTAAAGTCTTCTTATTAAATTGAATAAATTAAACATTATTTAATCTAACATTATCCCCTTTAGTTAAATAAATCAAATAATTTATTTAATTAAATCTTTCCTCTCATTTTGATTTAAATCAATAATAAAATCTAAGTCAAAATGGTCAAATCATCTAGTCTCTCTTTAAATTGATCAAATCTTGATTAATTTAATCTCAATCACTAAAATCCTCTAGAGAATGCAACTTGCACAATAAATCAATTACTTTGATTTATTTAATTTCCTATTTTCTCTCAACATGACATCAAAATGGACTTAGTTCTTCCAACAAGGCATTTAATGCCTCCTACATGTCCTTGTGCATTGAGCCAAGTGACATTAACTCCATTCTTCTCTCCCCTCAACATGTTGCATTCAAAATTCAAATTTGAATCCAATGACATTTATCATGCACGTTGACCAAAATTTTCTAATTCCTCAACCAATCACATGTGGACAAGTGGCCTCTTCTTATTGGTTGGTATTTTGTCCCACATTGCTTATTTACACTCTCTCTTCCATTTTGGAAATCTATAAATGAGATACTCTTCCTCTCATTCACATATCCACAATTTCAGTAAACTTATTATACTCAAATCCATCCAAATCCACAATCTTCATGCAAAGTTACTCTCTTCACATTGAGAGCTAATTTTTCCCATTACACATAATCATTCACCATTTTCATAAATTATAACAAGGTTATGCTCAAATCTATTTGGAGATTTGACCATTGTTCAATCAATCTACATTGCTACTTAGGAATTGGGAAAGGGCCAATTGCAACACTTCATTGGCACCAATTCCCCCATAAGATCATCATGTTATTAGCTTAATAAGGATTGAATCTCTTTTGTTTCAAGTTTATTATGTTCTTCATTTTCCTAGTTTAGTTTGAATAGATAGATTTTATAGGGAATCCCTCATACTTGTTTGCATGCATTTGATCTAACATTTAACCATGTTTGTTGCTCTCATGCATTTGCAGGTTTAGGGGTTCACATATATCCTATGGGATGAATATAGATTAATGAGGGGTTCACCACCAAGTTTCGACTTGGAAAAGAAAATGAAATGCAAGATGAAATTAAAAACCCTAATATGATGTAAACTTGAATTAAATGACATAGAAATGCATATAGTGTTGGGATTATGGAGCCTTGCAAGATGAGCATGAAGAATGGATGGTTTGTGTTGGTTGTCCCTATGTTTTCATTCATGCCAACATGGTGATAAATATATGGGAAGTCTAATTGGTTTACCATAAGTTGTTCTATGTTGGTAATACTATTTTGTGATAGATCACTATGGTGGTATGAGTCTGGAATTCACTACAAGATTTTATATGAATCTAATCTCTTAACCATGTTATAATGACTCATAAAAAAAACTGTATCCTAGATCTTGAGATGTTTTTTGTTGTGAGCAAAAAGTTATATGTGATAGAGTTCAACTCTGTATTCTACTATTGTTCTATGTTTGGCATACTGTGTGGGAGACTCTGCATTTTATTATGGTGAATATTCTTATGCTATGGATTTTTTGGTAGTCTTTGTGTTGGTGGTATGATGGGAAATTAATTTGTTCTTAGATCTGGAAGGTTTTTTCTTTGAGGTTTATCTGTTGGTTTGGAGAATTGTGCTCTATTATTGGCCTGACTTAGCATATGCAATGCATTATGGAGACTAGCTATGTTTTATGAATATTATTCGACTTGGTATAATGTACTACATGGATTAAATGTTTAAATCATATATGGTGCCAACAAAGAAAGTCTTGATTATTCTATTTTCATTTAATTAGGCTGACCTAATTGATGAATAAGATATACTTGTATATATATAATATGTTTTGAGGAATGAGAGAAGAGGAGTGTGAAGAGTGGTGTGTGTGTGTGAAGTTGTATGTGCAAGAAAGGTCTAAGCCTAAATGCTTTATCAGTTTTGGATCAATGCAAATTTTTTGAGCGATTGTTGTGTGTGGTAGCACTTCATATTATAAGCTTCATTAGAACTATACCCTACACATTGAAGGTGTATTCCATTAGTTCAATCTTTTGGTAGTGAGCCACTAGCTTGTATCTTGCTGGTTATCTTTTGTACTTAGGCAATGAGAATTTTAAGGATAGTGAGTCCTAGAAATGAGCCTTGTAATATTTTGTATTCAAATATAATATAGTGTGAGTTAACCCTCACCATAGTTTTCCCTTTATGGGTTTTCCATGTAAAAATCCTGGTTTTCATGTGTATGGTTGCATTGATTTGTTTCTATGTTCCTTATATTTGATTTAGTTAGAATTGTGATAATGATAATATGGATTTTATTGTGGTTTTATGGAATACTAATTCACCCCCCTCTCAGTATTCTGGATGTTCAAAATATAAAATAGCATAAAAAACTGAAAAATGAAATGTGTGCACTTGAAAACTTTAAGATAACTGGAAGGAGTCCTGAAATGCTGCAAATTTTGACTTGTTTACCTAGTGGGACTCATTAGCCATTCTCGGTGAATTAGTCCCAATTCTACATTTTTGAATAGGAGTAGGTTTCAGAAAAAAGGGTATCTAAATCTACAAAAAATTATGACATACACATATAGTGGGACTCATTCGCCACTTGTCAGGAATGAGTCCAGTTTGGATTATCTATAACTTAAAGTTTTAAATCTGGTCTTTAATGTCTTCTCTTCTTGTTTCTCTTGATTTCTGAATCTGAGACTACTAATTTTGGACTTGTAGTTGAATTTTTGTGAAGATGACGACCTTTTGATGGCTTGAAAACTTCTCTCAACCTTGCAACCTAATCTTCAAACAATCTTCAAGTCTTCAAAGCATCTAGATCTACAGTTACACAAAGAGAGAGAGAGAGAGAGAAAGTGTTGATTGTTAGGGAATAGAGTTTTGCCTTGGTCAAGCCCTTTGTTGGTAATTAAACCGAATGATGAGATAATAAAATGAAGGCATGGAACATGAAAAAATTAACATGAATCATGGAAAATAATACCTTGAATGATGCCTTGTAAATGATGTCTTGTAAATCTTCAACTCAACATGAAATGGCCATGAAGGATGTAGATCTTGATCTTGACACTAGGAGTAGAATAACTCCTGATATTGGACCTTAAATACTACATCACAACACTATCTCAATAAAATTCTTGATGCTTGATATTCTTGACATGATAATGGATCTTGTATTGTTGAAGAAATATGCCCTTGAAAGCCTTAAAAATAATCTTGAATTCTCTCTAGATGATCTTGTAAAATCTTGGAATTATCTACTCTTGAGTTCTTGAATTGATAACATTAATTCATAATGAAATAATGATTTGAGACCTCATTTATATAGGCAATCCATCTAATTTCTCATGTATTAGATCCCAAAGGCCAACATACATAAGATTTTAAATTAAAACCTAATGTTTTCCCTCTCAAAACCTTGAAAATAGGCCAAATGGGACTCATTCACCAGGCTGGGTGAATGGGTCCCACCTGGATGGGACTCATTCACCCAATGTGGTGAACGGGTCCCACAAGGGCTATTTTGATTGCTAAAGTGTCGAGGAGTGTGCAAATTAAACTTATTTGTTGATATAGTCAGGTTTTTTATTGAAATATTCCCTAGGATGTATAATATAAGGTCATAGGGGCCTATTAAAAGGTCATAAAGTGTAACAGGGCCCAAAATTAATGTGAAAGTGTAAGTAAATACATTTTACAACATTAATTTAAGGTAAAAATAGGTCTATTTTGCTAAAAACTGACCTAAATCTAATGTGAAATTATAGAACACATTACAACACTAGATTAGGTCAACTTAATTCACAAGCCCCCTAAATTTAATGTGAAGGTGTAAATAAATACACTTTACAACACTAAATTAAGGCAGAGTTAAGTTAATTCAGCTTAAATGGTCCCTAGACCTAATGTGGATGTGTGAAACTCATCACAACACTAGATTAAGGTGATATCAAGTCCAATCTATCATTTATTATAATGAAGGAAAAGGAATACCATTTTGTTTCATTACATCTAGCCCCCACTTTATTGAGAGGATGAACTTGCTTCAAACTCACACTAAAGTAGACATTCAAGAGGGGTCCAAGTGTACCAATCTAGATTGTCTAGGATAATAAAGATTGAGGAGGCAGTCAAGCCCCCAAGGTGCAAGACCCTAATCAAAACTGATATAAGCACAAAAGGACACACATGAGATGTATGATATGCAACATCAAGATACAAAAACATGCAATGTCAATAACTAAAATAAACAAAAACAAAAACAAGTAAAAATGAAAATGAGGTGGATCAAGCCTCGACCATCTATCCAACATGGTGTGGATCAAATCTAAGTTGTTTGTCCAAAAATGCACACTCACTTTGAGCAAACAAAAATCTTGGTTTTTGGTTGGGTGAGTAATCAAAGAAAGTGAGACACATACGATCGATATGCACTCACACACACATGCGAGTGGCTAAGGGAAAGTCATGCCCTCATTCAGCTTCAAGTCAAAACCATACCAAAGTTATACCTACTGATAAATTTAATAAGGATCCACACAATAAATGCTTTTCCTGTTCCATGAGACAATTAAAGCTTTGTATGCTTGTAACTCATGAACAAACAAGATGGCTTCACAGGCATGCAAGTTGTATTATGAAAGGTGGCCATATAACGGTTATTATAAATGTGAAATAGTGTAAGGAATGTTCAAAGGGGTTTTTCTTAGTTCATGTAAGGTCTCTTATTAGCGAGCATTGTACGTAATGTCTCCAAGAGAGGACAAGTCAAAGAATTATCACTCTCAAAGGAAATCAAACCCAATGATGCCACCAGGAAAAGGAAACATCACAATAATAAAGAAAACCACACAATGAAACATGAGTGTCAATGATGCCCCCACTTTAAAGTGGTTGCTAACACCATTTATGTGATAAACTTATTTAAAGTAGAAGAAGACATGAAAGCTTATTCAGAAAGCCCTATGCCAAGTCATATGTTTTTGAATCAAACTAAATCATGAATAAGTACATCACATGCGAGCCAACTTAAGGCATGTCATCCACACCTGAAGCTTGCTATTATATGTTAATTAAAGGTAGTCAACTAGCCAAAAGGGATACGAGTGACATATGAGGACACCCCTTGCCCCCACTTAGTGTAGGACAAGGATGAGCCAAATAGGATGAACATAAATGTTAATTTGAGGAAATAGGGGCTTCAACGCAAGGGAGAGGACCACACTCCTTGTGATGTTTAATTCAATTATTTAAATCCTTACATTCATTAGTAGACTGACCATGAACTCTATGATATTCACAAAATAAACTCTTGTAGCATAATTTATTCCATTTTGTTGGAGGAGTGTCGAAAAGATACTCTCGTGATCAAAAGTATAAGATGTTCCTTTATTTGCACAAGATGCCATATACACACTAAATGATAATGCTTTAGATGAAAATGGAGATAAGGGAGGTAAATATAGATCTTTCTTGAAAGAGTATGGTATGTCAGATTTATTCGTGTGTTCATTGTATCCATGTGTAGGAGGTAGATTGTATCCAATTCCATAACAATATTTCAATTTAGATGAAAGGGGTTTATGTTTCTGAGAAGGATTGCCTTCTTCATGAGAACACAAATCCTTTTTGAAGTTATGCATCATCCCCTAATGAGATGATGGAACTTTATTTTTTTTCTTGCCCTTGTGCTGGTCTTTCATATTGTTTCAGAAAAAACCTAAGGTTGGGGTGTTTACTTTTGTCTTTATGAAAAACCCTATTATTTTATCATACGCCTTGGGTGGGATCTATTTGGCTATTACTTTTTGAGGAGGGTTTTAAAATGACTTATGCCCCATTGCTTCATCTAATTCGGGCCCCTTTAGATTTATTGTTTTATTTCCTTCTCTTGACTTTATTAGTTCCTAAGTCTAGGTTTGCCCCATTCTCTCATGTTTAAAAACAACTTAAGCCATTATTTGTTGTCATCCTAGTGATGTCCCCTTGAACCTTTTAATAAATGTTCTATATTTTACAAGGGACAAAATTACATGATTGTAGATCAACCATCATTTGATCTCATTTGTTCCCTGCCATCCCTTGATGACCCCACCATAGGGTCTCGACTGATTGTGATATCATGGGAGAGCACCACGTGTCTCATTTGGTGAAGCCGAATAGATAATAAAAATGTTTAAATACATTTATCAGGTTTTAATACACTATATAGCAGGTTACTAAAGTGGTTATGAGATGCATGTGCTTCAAATCAATGAAGATGGTATAATCTTGATGGGAAAGATGCTTAATGGTTAATTACAACTTTGGCAATTATGTTGAATGAACACGATTACCGATGGTTGATATCATGGGCGAGTGCCATGTGGATTTCCTTGGAAACACATAATATGGTGGGCCCTTATTTTCATGATGGAGATTATGTCAGCTTGATTTGATGGCACTCATTCGATGATTTGACAAAAGTGAAGGATTAACAGCTAGTATTTGAATTTGCATCAAATTCAATTGGAGTCATTGGGGAGGCATGCAAGTAAGCTTTAAAGGCAGACGAGATGTCTACTGGCATGATTTGATCAAAATAAAGTGACTATTATCTTTCCCTAGTGTCTCACAAAGTATTCAAACATATTTTCAAAGCAATTTCAGAGCCAAGGACAAAGTTACAAGTTGTCACAGCAAGGATTTGGATTTCTGCAAAGCACAAAGCCATGAGTTATTTTCTATACCTCCTAGTTAATTTGATTGAGAATTTGGGGAAAATTTTAGTGCACTTGTCAAAAAGCTTATTGATAATTTTTTTAGGGCTATAGGTTAGTTGAATTGTGGGAAACTGTAGGGTTCTATTCCATAATTTCATATTCTAGTTTAGCCTTAATTATGTGAATTTTGAAATAACAAGGAAGCCCTAGTTTACCTAAGATGACACCGTCAATTTTATTTTTGGCCAGATTGATTATTTACACATAAATTTATCTGATGACTTCCTAGATCAATTTCCATTTTCAACTAATGACGGGAAGAAGGGGTTGGTTTTGATGTGTGGAAGAACCCTAGGGGAGAGATTAGTATATAATTGTTCCAATATTGTCGATGCTAGGGTTCCCATCATAGGTTTGGAGATGTTTAGGTTGTGTTATGGACAGAGGAATTCGCCTCACCCCTTATTGAACGGTTGGATGTATGATATGGGGAAGTTGGTGGTCCCAAATTTGTTCCGTGATGTGGATTTTCTTAGGGCAGTGGCTGCACATTATGACCCTGTTACATGGGTAATAATAGATAATGATAGAGGGATTTTGTTGAGCATAAAAAAAGAAGAATTTCAACTATTTTTTGACCTGAGAGAGTATAGCACATTCTTGGTTCCTATTGATCTTGAGGAAATGAAAGAGGAGTATGGGAAGTTAAATTCACTCTTCATAATTAAGTTACTTCCACCTCATTTGGCTAGGGCAGGAGGTTCAAAGTTCTATATCAGCCCTAGTGACCAAGAACCTTTCAGACTAAACTATTTTGCAAATCATTTTTTGGCCACCTTTTACTCATTGTGCCATATTTTGGGTTTTATCCCCAACATAGTGATTCCAATTGCTTACATGTTCATGGGGGCGCAAATAAAATACCCTAACCTCTCAATAATATATGATTTTGCCTCCTTTTTGGCTGAAAAGATACATGAAGGGCTATTGAAATTGCAACAAAAGGATGCAGACACTCCATTCTTCTGGTATTCCATGCCAATGTATAAATTTATTTATAATAATTTTGATTTCTTCTCTAAGAAGATGGAGTTGAGGCAAATGGTTAATGGAGAAATATTGCCAGTGCAAGCATGGACTTCAAACCTATCATATAACATGGAGAGTGCTAGTTTTTTGTAGTTTGACAACTGTTTTGCTTCTAGATTGACGGCTAGGTTGATGGTAAATGTATCCAAAATCCTTGAGGAGTTACATGACTTCCCCAGAATGAAGGGGAGGAAACTTGAATTGAAATTTTTTCACAACTGGGCTGACATTATCCCATACCCAGTTAGTATTGTTTTGAGGGTGTATGGTTTCCAAGGAACCCCGCATATCTTTCCATACAATGTGCCACCAAGAGTAGGATTTGGAGAAGTTATGTGGTAGATTGGTTGTATCCATGAGAACAACCTTACCAGGAAAGGTAAATGAACCTTTTTCCCTGATTACACTGTTTTCAAAGGGAAATTGTGTCCACTTTGGGAAAAAAATTGATGATTACCAATTGAGGTGTGGTCCCAAGCAACAACATGATCTTTCCTGAAGACTTGATTATAAATGAGTTTGATCTGAATAAGCAAGATTTGATCAAGGATAAATGGATAGCTTATGACAAGCTATTGGCCATTGTGCACAAAATGGATCCTAAATGTGATCCATTGATGGATTTAAGTCCATTTCACAAGAAAATTGACTTTTTGATGGACAACTTCAAGGAGATCATGGGAATCTTAATGAATAAGAAGATAAACTTGGAGTTAGATCAAGGTATATAGGAGAAAGATTCTAGGCCAATTGAAGCAAGGCCAGCCTATCAACCTATAGAGAAGTGGCAGATTTATAGAAGGAAAAAAAGTGATAGCAGTGATGAGGAAGAAGAGGATAAAAAAGAAAAAAACAATCATGAAAGCGCCAGCATAGCTAGGTCCAAGGTTCAAGACACCTGGGGCAATCAAAATCATTCATTTGGAATCATCACCTAAAGATATCCCTTCACCACCACCATCAAAGCCAAGCCTAAAGAGGCAAATGATTGAGAAAGTACAAGAGGATATGATGGATGGAATTGTTGTCATAGACCAGGATATGCAGGTTGGTATGCCTTCTCCTCATAGGCCAGCTGAATTGGTCTTGTCTCATTTAGATATGAAAGGGAAGCGTGTACAAGATGCAAGGATGGAGGCATGTAAGGCCTTTTTGGATGATGATGTATTTTTTGAGACTCTAGTTTTCTTGCAATTAGTATGGAGAATGAAACTAGAGGAGTATCAGGACTAGTGCAAGAGGAGAAGAGATATGAGACATGATAGGTTAGATCAAGACAATGACGATGATCTAAAACCTAAGTTAATGGAAGAATTTAAGAGCATCACCCTCGAAGATGGGAGAAAATTAGTAATTCAGGCTAGTGTATTGATTTTTCCTGAGTGGGACATAGCTGATGTAGTAGCTTTTAATGCTATTCTAAAGTCCAAGCATCCCCTATAGGATTCTGAAGAGAAGGTCAAGGCAGCGTTGCAAGATTCTACTTTCAACGAAGAATATGAGACCTTAGAAATTTGGGCTTTGGTTTGTCAAGGTAGAAAGACAAATGTCAATGACATTAACCCAAACCTAAGGGGAGGGTTAATAATAAAAAGATCCATAGATACCTCAACCACAGAGGCTACTACCTTGACTGTGAATGTGGCCAAATTGGCCCAAAATACTGGTGAAAGTGAGGAGGCTGAAAAGAAAAGCCTAATGGAGAAGTATAATCTCATAATTGGCGAGTACAACAAGGTGTAGCAAAGGAATGTTGAGCTGAAGACTGAGGTGGATAGGTTAACAGATAGTCAGATTGGGGAGACATAAAGTGCTCCAGGGATTATGAAATTTCCTTCCACATTAGGACCAGTGCCTACCAATTCTCCTATTGTTTTTGCACCAGGGTCTCCCAGCCAAGATCTTTCCCTTAGTCCAACATTAGAGCTAATTGAGGAGGAATTAGAATGCTTTTTTGATCCCACAAAGAAGAATCTAATGCATAAGATTACAAAGTTACATGAAGCCTTGAGAGAAAGTGAGGAATGAGCATTGTAAAGCATGGGGAGATTGTTAATACAATTTTGAGACATTTGAATGAGAAGGTTGATGATAGATTTCTATCAGTGTATTATTTATATTATTTATTATTGGATGCAATAAATAAAATTAATAGGGATCGGGAGGTACTACTACCATTGATTGAAAAGTTGATCCCTAGGGCCAATGATATAGATATAATATATAAAGCCACAAGGTTTGATACAAATAATAGGCCCCAATCATTAAGGCCTACTCAAGTGTTAGTCAAGGAATTGCAAGGTTTTCAGGCCTTACCAAATGAATTGAGTAGGAAGATCACATAATTGGTAACGAAATTTTATGATTGGAGTGACACATATTTAACTGATATAATTGATGAGGATGTAAATGTTAAATCACTGCAATAGTGGTAGGACAGAGCGATCGAGGTCATCAATGCACAAATTAAATTGATTTGTGATGACTCAGATTATGATTTTTTCTGAGATGTATGGACAACATGATTAGTACCAACTCATTTTTGGAATCTTTTGAGAGAGAAGAAAATCAGGTGGCGATTAAGTACACACCTTACAATGTTAAGGTGAATGAGGTAGTTTTGGCTAGTTGATGAAGAATACGAGAGATGGGTAAATGTATATTTAACTGCGGAAGAGTAAAATAGAGTTGGCTATTGGTGGTTAACAACTCAGCTATTGAAGTTACAATTTTTTAATTTTTTTTGGTGGCTGTCTTGGTACAGGATTCTTGAAGGTTTGTTGATTCATCACCCATTCTCAATGAGAAGGATGAACAAGAATACTCTCCAAGGATCAGCTGTTGTAAAATAAAATTGAAATATCACAAGGCAGTTCAAGTGACTGATGACATGTATACTTTTGGCCCGATGTGTGTTTTCTCCTTCATTTTCTATAAGAATGATTTCAAGGCTAGAAGTATGGCATAGAAAGTTAGATAATTTTTGTCGAGTCTAGGTGAAGTTGCAGAGAAATTGTAAATCCTGATGTTTCTAGTGAAATGCAATTTAGTTCTTGATTCGTCCTGTAGTAGATTTTGAACTCATGCGAATTTGATGTTTTATGACAGCAGTGGTAGTTGAATTAAAATGATTTATTTCAAACTCATGTCTCTCCATTGTATAAGCATATCAGAATTTTGAATAAAATGATCAAGGGTTGTTTCATTCATCTCACTATTGTGGTGTGTATGATTCTTATTTTAGCTTTAATTCAAAGAATTAATTAAAATGCTTGAATGGGATTATAGGTGGATATTTTTTCTATAAGGATTTGATAAGTAGTATTGGGTTAGAGTACATATTGGTGATATTGTAAGGAAATATTATTAGAGATCTTACATGTTATGTGTTAAATCTATCATAAACCCTTAGATGCTTATCAATTTGACTCCTCCAATGGTATATGGAGCTGATCTAGGTTGTACTTATTCTTGAGGTTTGGTATTTGTTTGTCTTTACTTAGAGCTTGCTACAAATTGCAAATCAATGAATATTTTATACCATGAAATGTTTTTTTAGTCATCTCATGCTCAAAATAGTTGATATTATTGATGAACAACCAACTCTATTATGTATTATCATGTTATATTGAGCTATTAAATGATATTATTTTTTTTTGTTAATGTTGTTTATAATATTTGTGTAAAGGTTGTAAACACATTAAGGGATCACCCTCCTAGGTCTTGCAAAGACCAAAGTGTAGGAGGTTTGTTAAAATCCTCGTTAGTTGGTCTAGGTCCTTCAAGTTGCCCTTGATTGGAATTGGCAAGTCCATAGGAAGATTAGAAGATCAACTTGGTTATAGTAAAAACAATAAAAAAAATGGCGACTCTACTAGGGATGTTAATCTAAATATTTCTTGTCAGTGTGTCGGTTGTCCATTGTGCATAGATTTTTCATAGTATTTCTATGATTTCAAGGTCGAGCCCGTGGATTTCTGTTTTGTTTGTCCATTTCTTCTATTGTTCAAATATTTTGAGTTATTTGGTGAATTATTTTTGTACATTTTTAGTACAAGGTTCCAAAGATCTTTTAAATTCCACCAAGTGTCTTTGGATAGTTAGTATTCCCAAGATAATTGGGTGGCGACTTTGAAGTCTCTACACTAGTGTGCTTATTATTTGAAGATTTAATATAAATTGAAGGATCTTTGGACAAGCATGTAGAATGAAGAATACCAGGTCATTCATGAAGAATCATTTGGAACATAAACTGGAGGGTGAATATCCTAAAATGAAGAATAAGGATTAAATAAAGAAAAAACCAAAATCTAGCAATGTTGCTCCAGCGTCACAAAATCCTGTACACAAACGTACAAGTAAGCCTTTACATCCTATACTTGAAAATATTGTACAAGTGTCTAGACATTTAGAATCAGATAGTTGTGGATTTTTCGATGCATTATTTAATACACCTGTTCAAGAGGATGTAACATGTCAGAATAAGGAACCTGTTATTGTCCAATATGTTGAAAAGAGAAGAGGTAGGAGTAGAAGTCGAAGCCATCACAAAGAAAGCACCAATGATGTGCCTTCTCCTCCAATTGAAGATGATGGAGCACCTTTATTGTCTAAACATGTGCTTGAAAAAGTAAACCTGATAGACCTAAGCGATACATCGATTTCTGATATGAATTTTCATGACCCTGATGATTTTTTTGGAGATATTTACTCCTTAAGACGGGAGATCCAAAAACAAGTTGAGCTTAGGATGAAAAAGGATAAGGAGATTGAAAAAAAAAAGATGCATGTTGTAATTGAGAGGGATAGGTTAATTAGATAGTTTGCAACAATGAAGCTCTTGAACCAAAAAAAACCTGAACCAGATGAGGAAGGTCCTATTGTACCTGAAATTTTTGATAAGGAGATAAAGCCTGTGTCTAATGCTGGTCGTGTAGGTCAAGTTGATGCCCAATCAAAACTTGCAGACCCAAGACACTCAAACCCTATTAAGCCTCAACCGAGTAATCTAAACCCTAAGCCTGTTCTAGACAAAGGAAAAAAAAGGCTGAGGGGATAAAGATAAATGATAGGGTGACTTCTCATCCCCCTAAAAGAGATCCCCCACCACATGTATTTTTACAAGCTGGGAGTTCCTTAGAAAATGTTAGGAGGGAGGGTGAGGCTCTTGTAGAAGAGTTAGAGAGGACTGAGATTGAGGCTGCAAATGCAGAAATGAAGAGGAAAATAAGTTTCCTAAAGATGTCAAGTGTGGATGAGGTTACACTTAGCAAGGTACCTCATCAAGTCACCAAGATGCCTTGAAAAATGGTCCTAAAACCAGTCTAGATTTTAATGCAAAAAACTTCATCCCAAATGTTCATGCAACCAAGTTTGTAAATCTACATCAGGATGGCCCTAAGATACAAAATTTAGGTCCTGATGTTGATTCTCAGAAGACTAAAGGAGTATTCCAAAGGACACCTATACAATTGGAAAGGTATAGGAAGTTATTCTTTGATAGTATTCCAGGTTATCCAAACCCCATCCATGATGAGTTGAGAGAAAAAATGAATAAATTTACTAGGAACAATTTTGTGACAGTAGAGGAACATTTAAAAGCCTTCATGGATATGTTAAATGATTGAGGTAGAGCATGAAGATATTGTAATGAAATTGTTTTTACAATTTGTGGTGGAGGATGCAAGAGATTGGTACAGAGGTTTACCAAATGCTAGTATTGGTTCATGGGATGAATTTAAAAAGTGTTTCAAGGAACAATATGGTGATAAAACTAATGCTAGTGTCATGCTAAATGAAATCAATAGCATCAAGAAGTCATTAAATGAACCTGTGACAAAATTTAACCTTAGATTCCAAAAGGCAATGTATAAGTTGTTTTAGGTTTTGAGGCTTGATGAAAATGTTTGTTTAACTACATATTTCAATGCTTTTGATGCTAAAATGGAATATCTCCTCAGAGATAAGGACCCTCATACCATGAGAGATGCTTTCAGGGTGGCTATAAATATTGAAAGTGATAAGAGAGCTTTTGGGAAATATGGTAGGAGAGAGGAACCCACACTTTTGAAAAATCCTAAGGATAAGACTGAGAAGGTTTCAACTACAAAGCCTAAGGATGATGACAAATGGGAAAAAGTCTCCAATACTTTGAAAGAAATAAATTATACTATTTCCAAGCAATAAAATGGTATAGGAAATGAAAAGAAATAGTATAATAAAAATGATAGACCACCTAGGCTGCAAAATTATCCTTATAACACAAATTGGAAAGATGGGAAACCAATATTGCCTAGACAGAAGCCTAAAAATGATCAGCATACACCAGACCCCCTCCAGAAGCATTCAATAAATCTGGTGCAAGATAGACCACGGTGTGAGGTGTGCAAGCATCCACATGATCAAAATTACTATGGTAGTGCTCAATTTCTTGTTGTTGAGGGAATGAAGCAGGATACTCATGAGCAGACCCTAGGATGCGAGAAAGATGATGTAGATGTTTTTATGGCCTGATCATACATTGATGAGGTAGAATGTTCTTCTGACGAGGAATTACAAGAAGCTATTGTGGATTATCAAAGACAGAGAAGTGAGATATACCATCAACAAGTCTTTTTTGATAAGGAAGATGATTTTCACCATCATGCTTGCAATATGGAGGAGGTTGAAGATTTAGTTCCCTTAAGGAGACCATCAAAAGAGGAGATTGGTTGGTTGATTGAGGAAATGGATGCTCAAATGAGGATTTCACTTCAGGTAAGAAACAAAAATGTGGGTGGTGAACTAGGTAAACTTGTTGGCCTTTTTATCAAAGAGTAGAAGGACAAGAACAAGGGTGTTAAGGTGGATAGGAAAAAGGATGTTGTCAAAATCAAGGAGGTTAATAATAAAAAGGTTTGGGAAAAAAATATTGAAACCCCAAAGCCTCAAGAAGATGTTACTTTGTCATTGGTAAAGACCAAGTTGATTACAAAGTTTGTTGAACCTACTCTAGAAGAAAAGAAGCAAAAGAAACTTGAAGGAAATAAGAAACTAGAGAGGAAAGAAAATGATGAAGGTATGGTTTATGATCTACCGATATATACACCCTTAGACATGTTTCAAGTGCTTTCTCAAGTTAAAGTTTTTGTACCTTTGCTAGAAATGATGAGAATAACTGAGCACAAGGAAAAGACAATAGCCTTTTTTATAGGTGTTGCTAGTTATAAAATTGATCAAGGTAATTGTAAAGAAGCAAAGGATGAAGGGGAAAGAAAAGAGAAATAAGTGGTGGGAATTGTGTCACAAATTCCCCCTATATATTTGGGGAATTCTATTAATATGTGTCTTGAAAACATCAACCCCTTTTTCTTAAGTGCTGATATAAATGGGAAACCTTTGAGAAATTATATGATAGATTCAGAGGCATCTAATACTTTTATGCCAGTCAAAATCATGGAGGTGATGGGCTTGACAATAGATACTACTCAAGGTAAATGCTATGCATTAGACTCAAGAGAAGTGCCAGTTATTGGAACTATCAAAGCATTGCCTTATAAACTGGCTCAGTATCCTAAGAAGGATTTAGCCATGACTGTATTAGTTGCAAACATCCCACCTCATTTTGGGATGCATTTGTCAAGAAAGTGGAGTGCATAAATGGGAGGTAAGATGCATTGTGATCTATCATTTGCTACTTTCTACATTGATGGTAAGGGTGTCAAGATTGAAAGAGAATAAAAAGTATCCCATATGATTGAGCATGACCCAACTGAGAATATTACATGTTTTATTGACAGTGGCATAAATGAATTCAGGGTTGAGGAATCCCCTAGAAATTGTGATAAACCTACTGCACCGATCGATACAAAAGTAAAATAATTGTTAGAGTCTGATGAATTGTGGACTATGTACTTTGATGGTGCAAGTTCAAAAGAAGGGTTTAGTGCAAGTGCTTTGTTACGATCTCCAAGTGGAAAGACATTCAGGTTCTCTTTCACTTTGTTATTTGAATGCACAAATAATGTGGCCGAATAAGAAGCCCTATTATTGGGGCAAATATTGGCTGAAAAATGTGGGATCAAGAAGCTCAAGGTAATTGGAGATTTTGAGCTTGTGGTTTCCCAAGTTAGATCTAGGTATCTATCAAAGAACAGAAGGTTGTTCAAAACAATACAAGAATGTTTTTTGGGATGAATTGGAAAAATTTGATGAATTTTGTATAGGTTGGATGGAGAGAGGCCACACCAAGGTGGTAGATTTATTAGCAAACATTGCATTAAAGCCAGATGATATAACTTATGCTGGAATTTCAAAGGTTGAAGTACAAACTAGACCATCCGTTCCTAAGAATATCAAAACTGGCAAGTTTTTGATAGTGATGATGATATACTGAGGTTATTGAATTGTGTGGATAAATATGAAATTCAAGAAATTGACTTTGGAGCCTTTATGGAAAATATTGATGGTAAAGATACTATATTTGGAAATGAGGTCATTCAGTTAAAGACAAATACAATTCCTAAGGGTTTAGTTGTACTAGAAATAGTTTTTGATAATCAGGATAGGACAAAGGCTAATTGTCTTTCTTCTCATCCTGATGACTTGGAGGAGATAAACCTTGGAATAAAGACATCACCAAAAAAGCTGTATATTTGAAAGAAATTGTCACCAAGGGTGAGAAGGATGGTATATATTGAGGAAGTTCATACATGAGTTTACATGGTCTTATGATGATCTTAAGGCATATAGGGAGGTTTTATTTCAACATGGAATTTCTTTCAGTGTCCTGCATGTCAAATTTGGTACCTGTGAGAAATAAAAATGGAGACATTAGGTTATGTGTGGATTTCAGAATCTTGAATGTGTCTTCATTGAAAGACAACTATCAATTACCAAATATGGAAGCCATGTTGTAGAGGGTGATAGGTTGTGAGTTAATGTCTATGATGGATGGGTTCTTTGGCTAAAACCAACTCATGGTCAAGGAGTCTGATCAGTTTAAGACAACTTTCACTACACCTTGGGGAGCTTATGTCTATGTGACTATGGCTTTTGGTCTAAAAAATGTAGGTGCTACATTTTAGAGAGCTATGGATGTGGCATTTCATACTTCATTAATTTATTTTTGTTAATTTACCAAGATGATTTGACAGCTTATTCCAAGAAAGAAGATGATCATTGTGAGCATTTGGAGAAGCTATTTAGTAGAGCACTGGAGTATGGTATTTCCTTGAATCCGAAGAAGTGTGCTTTTGGGGTAAGAGAAGGAAATTTTTTGGGATATATTGTTTCCAAGGGTGGAGTCAAAATTGATCAGAAAGGGTAATTGCAATAGAGAAAATCCCACAACCCCGAAATGTCAAAGGAATATGATGTTTCTTTGGACAGATAAAATTCCTAAGGAGATTTGTGACAATTTTTTATGAAACAATTCAACCGATTTCTAAGATGCTTAAGAAGGGAGCCAAGGTTGAATGGGAAGAGGAGTCTATACAGGATTTTTAGGCCATTGAGAAATCAATAAAGGAATCTCCTGTGTTAAGAACCCCTAACTTTTCCAAACCCTTACATTTTTTTTCATTTTCTTCTTTCCACACAATTGTAGTTGTGTTGTTGCAAAAGAATGTAGAAGGTTTTGAATAGCCTATAGCCTTTTTTAGAAAATATTTACAAGCTACAAAACTTAAGTATGATATAAATGAAAAATAGGCATATGCATTAGTCAACGTAGTAAAAGATTTCAGGAATTATTTGATGGGAGCTACTATAGTTGCATATGTACCTAGTGCTGCCATCAAGGATATTTTTTTCAGACAGCAGGAAGTATCAAGAAGAAGGTGTAGATGGATCAATAGGATCTTGGAATTCAACATTGAGATCTAGATTACTAATTTGGTAAGAGGACAAGTATTGCCCAAGCTTATGGCCCAATTTAATCTAGAATCAAATAAGATAAATTGTTTGGAAGAAGAGAATAGATCAGAAATATGTGATATGGAACATTTTGAATGGTATAGGGGTGTGATCTATTATTTACAAAAGATGAAATGTCCTGATAATTTGAATGAAAATGAAAAGAGGATATTTAAGTTACATGCTATCAAATATTTTATCATAGCTAGAGAGCTCTGATGGAGAAGTGGAGAAGGTGTCATGTTGAAGTGTGTTGACCAAGATCAAGCACAGGGATTCCTGAGTGAGATGCATAGTAGAGTTTTTGGAGGGCATTATATGGCCAAAACAAATGCACACAAGGTAATGAGGGTTGGATTTTGGTGGCCTACTATTTTTAAGGATGCACACCAACTAGTAAGGACATGTGATGGCTGTCAATGTTTCTCTGGTAAGTTGATATTTTCTGGTAACTTGCCCCTAAAACCAGTTGCAGTGCAATCTCCATTCCTGCAAGGGGGTATTGATTTTGTAGGGAAAATAGCATGTAAATATAGTGGAGGCCATTCATGGATATTGGTGGCCACTGATTATTTTACCAAGTGGGTGGAAGCAATTCCAACAAAGAAAGCAACTAGTAAGGTGGTAATTAACTTCCTGATGAGCAATATATTGACTAGGTTTGGGTGTCTAGAAATGATAGTGTCAAATAATGCAGTGTGTTTCAGATCTGAGGAATACACAAAATTATGTGAAAAACATGGCATCCAAATTTATTATTCATCACCATATCACCCACAAGGAAATGGACAAGAAAAATCAAGCAATAAATTCTTCATGAAGATCATTAAAAGAATCCTAGATAAAAATAAGAAGGCATGGGATTCTAAATTGAGATTAGCAGTCTGGGCATATAGGGTAACTCTGAAAAATAAAATAGGTTGTGCCCCATTTGACTTAGTTTATGGGATAAATTCAAGGTTTCCCTAGAATAACCTGATGGAAATGTATAATTTGTCCAACTCTATGATAATGAAATGGATAATGAAATGCAATTAAGAGTAGAAGCTCTCATAGAATTAGATGAAACCAAGAGGGAAGCTCAAATGAAAAATACTAAATTAAAGTTGCAAGTAAAAAAATTGTATGATAAAAGGGCAACTGGAAGGAGCTTCCAAAATGGAGATTTGGTCTTAATGTGGAATGCTTGATTAGAAGATATAGGAGAACATGGAAAATTTGATGCAATTTGGTTGGGTCCATTTTTTTTAATAGTAAGTGGGGTGAAGACTTGAATACTTCCTCCAAGATATGACAAGAGACATTCTTGAACTGTCAGTTCATGGATAGTTCTTGAAGTTGTACTTCACTTGAATTATTTTTTTCCATGGATAGTAGCTTAGGTTTGTATATATGTTAGTGGTAGGTTTCTTTCTTGCTCGATTTTTTTGTCCGAACAATCCCTTTTGGTCATCTCTGTAATTGGTCTGCTCAACCTAAGATTTTGAATTCTCGCTTCATTCTAGTGGAATGAATTTCCCCAACTAGAGCCACTGATGGAACTTCAATTTTTTTCTTTTTGAATTCTATTTTATCTTGCCCTTGTCCCGGTCTTTCATATTGTTTGGGAAAAAACCAAAGGTTGGGGTTTTTACTTTTTTCTTTATGAAAAACCCTGGTGTTTTATCATACTCCTTGGGTGGGATCTATTTGGTTGTTACATTTTGAGGAGGGTTTTAAAATAAATTATGCCCCATCACTTCCTCTAAGTTGGGCCCCTTTAGATTTATTGTTTTCTTTCCTTCACTTGACATTATTAGTTCCTAGGTCTAGGTTTGCCCCATGTTCTCATGTTTAAAAAAAACTCAAGCCATTGTTTGTCGTCGGCCTAGTGATGTCATCTTGAACCTTATAATAAATGTTTAATATTTTGCAGGGGATAAAATTTCATGACCGTAGATCAACAATTTTTTTATCTCAGTCATTCCCCGCCATCCCATGATGACCCCACCATAGGGTCTCGACTATTTGTGATATCACGAGTGAGCACCACGTGTCTCATTTGGTGAAGCCGAAGAGATAATAAAATAAATTAGTACATTTATCGGGTTTTAATACATTATGTAGCGAGTTACTAAAGTGCTTACAAGATGCACGTGCTTCAAATCAATGGAGATGTTATAATCTTCATGGGAAATATTGTCGATGGTTAATTACAAAGCTGGCGATTGTGTTGAATGAAGACGATTTTCGATGGTTGAGATCTATGGTTGCCCGCCATTGTGTGATCAATAGTTGCGAGGTTTTTATTGATCATGATATCACGGGTAGGTGCCACATGGATTTCCTTGGTGACGCATAATATGGTGGGCCCTTATTGTCATGATGGAGATTGTGTCAGCTTGTTTTGAAGGTAGTCATTCAATGATTTGACAAAAGTGAAGGATCAATGGCTGGTATTTGAATTTGCATCAAATGCAACTGAAGACATTGGCATGGCATGCAAGTAAGCTTTAATGTTCGATGAGATGTCTACTATCATGATTTGATTGATATAAACTGACTATTCTCCTATCCTAGTGTCTCACAAACCATTCAAGCATCTTTGTGAAGAAATTTTAGAGCCAAGGATGAAGTTACAATTTGTCACAACAAGGGTTTAGGTTTCTAAAAAGAGTGAAGCCATGAGTTATTTTCTATACCTCCTGGTTAATTTGATTGAGAACTTGGGGAAAATTGTGGTGCACTTCTCTAAGACCTTATTGATAATTGTTTTTAGGGCTATAGGTTAGTTGAATTGTGGGAAATTGCAGGGTTCTATTCTATAATTTTGTATTCCTATTTAGCCTTAGTTGTGTGAAGTTCTAAATAGAAAGGAAGCCCTAGTTTACTTAAGATTGCATTGTCAAAGCAGCATTCTCACCAAATTGATTATTTACGCAAAAATTTACATGATGAATTTTTGGATCAATTGCCATCGTCAACTAATAACAGGAAGAAGGGCTTAGTTTTGATGCATAGAAAAACCCTAGGGGAGGGATTAGTATATAAGTTTTCCAACATTGTTGATGCTAGGGTTCCTATCATAGGTTTGTAGATGTTTAGGTTGTGATATGGACAAACGAATTTTCCCCACCCCTTCTCGAACAGTTGGATGTATGATATGGGGAAGCTAGTGGTCCCAAATGTGTTCCCTAATGTGGATTTTCTTAGGGCAGTGGCTACACGTTATGAACCTGTTACACGAGTAATAAGAGATAATGATAGAGGAATTTTGTTGAGCATAAACAAAGAATAATTTCAACTAGTTTTTGACTCGAGTGAGTCTAGCACATTCCTGGTTCCTATTGATCTTGAGGAAATGAAACAGGAGTATGGGAATTTAAATTCACTCTTCAGAGTTAAGATACTTCCACCTCATTTGGCTAGGGCAGGAGGTTTGAAGCTCTATATCAGCCCTAGTGACCAAGAACCTTTCAGACTCAACTATTTTGCAAATTATTTTTTGGCCACCTCTTACTCATTGTGCTAGATTTTGGGTTTTATCCCCAACACGATGATTCCAATTGCTTACATGTTCATGGGGTGAAAATACAACACCCTAACTTCTTAGTAATCTATGATTCTACCTCCTTTTTGGTTGAAAAGATGCTTGAAGGGCTATTGATAATGTAGCAAAAGGATGAAGGCACTCCATTATTCTAGTATTCCATGCTAATGTATATGTTTTTGTATAAGAATGCTGATTTCTTCTCTGAGAAGATGGAGTTGAGGAAAATGGTTAATGGAGAAAGATTTCCAGTGCAAGCATAGACTGCATAACTATCATTTAACAGGGAGAGTGATAGTTTTGTGTAGTTTGACAACTATTTAACTTCTAGATTGAGGGCTAGGTTGATGGTAAATGTACCCAGAATCCCTGAGGAGTTACATGAATTCCTTAGACTGAAGGGGAGGAAAATTGGATTGAAATTTTTTCACAACTGGGGTGACATTATCCCATACCTAGTCAATATTGTTTTGAGGGTGTATGGTTTCCAAGGAACCCCACATATCTTTCCATACAATGTTCCACCAAGATTAGGATTTCCAGAAGTTATGTGGAAGATTGGTTGTATCCATGAGAGCAACCTTACCGGGAAAGGTAAAGGAACCTTTTTCCCTGATTACACTATGGTGTAAAATTTTGTGTTTTCAAAGGGAGGTTGGGTCCACTTTGGGAATTTTTTTAATGATTACCACTTGAGGTGTGGTCCCAAGTGGCAACATGATCTTGAGAGCTTCTTTTCCCTTTTCAAACAATGAATAAGGGGTGGTAGGTTTGTACATGAGTTCAACTTTCCTGAAGACTTGATTATAAATGAATTTGATCTAAATAAGGAGGAGTTGAGCAAGGATAAATGGATAGCTTATGAAAAGTTATTTCCCATTATGCACAAAATGGATCCTACATATGATCTATTATGGCATTTAGTCCACTTCACAAGAAAATTGACTTTTTGATGGACAACTTCATGTTGATCATGGGAATATTAATGACTAAGAAGATAAACTTGGAGTTAGATGAAGGTATATAGGAGAAAGATGCCAGGTTAGTTGAAGCAAGGTCATCCTATCAACCTACAGAGAAGTGACCTATTTATAGAAGGAAAATAAGTGATAGTAGTGATGAGGAAGAAGAGGAAAAAATAGGAAAAAAAATCATGAAAGTGCCAACACAATCAGGTCCAAGGTTCAACACACCAGGGGCAATCAAAATCATTGATTTGGAATCATCGCTTGAACATAGCCCTTCACGACCACCATCAGAGCCAAGCCTAAAGAGGAAAAGGATTGACAAAGTACAAGAGGATCTAATGGATGAAATTGTTGTCATAGACCAAGATATGTAGGTTGGTATGCCTTCTCCTCCCAAACCAGCTAAATTGGTCTTGTCTAATTTAGATATGAAAGGGAAGTGTGTACAAGATGTAGGATGGAGGCATGTAAGGCCTTTTTGGATGATGATGCATTTATCAAGACTCTAGTATTCTTGCAATTAGTATGGAGAATGAAACTAGAGGAGTATCAAGACAAGTGCAAGAGGAGAAGAGAAATACGACCTCACATGTCAGATCAGGAGAATGATGATGAGGTGAAAGCTGAGTTAATGGAAGAATTTAAGAGCATCACCCCTAAGGAGGGGAGAAAATTAATAACTCAGGCTGGTGTATTGATTTTTCTTGAGTGCGACATAGCTAATGCAATAGCTTTTAATGATATTCTAAAGTCCAAGCATCCCTTGGAGGATTTTGAAGAGGAGGTCAAGGCAACATTCCAAGATTCTGCTTTTAGCAAAGAATATGAGACCTTAGCAATTTTGGCTTTGACTCCTCAAGGTAGAAAGACAAATGTCACTGACATTAACCCAAACCTAAGGGGAGGGTTCATAATAAAAAGAGACTCAGAGACCTCAACCACAAAGGCTACTAACTTGACTGTGAATGTGGCCAAATTGGCTCAAAAGACTGCTGAAAGGGAGGAGGCTGAAAAGAAAAGCCTAATGGAGAAGTATAATTTAATAATTGGAGAGTACAACAAGGTGTAGCAAAGGAATATTGAGCTACAAACTAAGGTGGACGGGTTAAAATATAGGCAGATTGGGGAGACATCAAGTGCTCCAAGGATTATGACATTGTTTTCCACATTAGGACCAGTGCCTCCCACTTCTCCTATTGTTTCTACGTAGGGTCTCCCAGCCAAGCTCTTTCCCTTAGTCCTAAATTAGAGCCACTTCAGGGGGAAGTAGAATGCTCTGTTGATCCCACAAAGAAGCAGCTAAGGCATAAGATTACAGAGTTATAGGCAAACTTGAGAGAAATCAAGGATGGAGCACTTGTAAAGCAAGGAGAGATTATTAATATAGTTTTGAGACATTTGAGTGAGAAGGTTGATGATAGATTGCCATCATTGTATTATTTATATTATTTATTATGGGATGCAATAAATAACATTAATAGAGATCGGGAGGTAGTACTACCATTGATTGAAAAGTGGATCCCTAGGGCCAATGATTTAGATATAATTTACAAAGCCTCAAGGTTTAATACAAATGATATTCCCTAATCATTAAGACCTACTCAAGTGTTAGTCAAGTCATTGCAAGGTTTTCAGGCCTTACCATATGAATTGAGTAGGAAGATCAGAGAATTGGTAGATAATTTTGATGATTGGAGTGACACATCTTTACCTGATATAATTGATGAGCAGGGAAAATGTTAAATCACTACAACAGTGGTAGGACAAAGCGAATGAGGTCATTAATGCACAAATTAAATTGATTTGTGATGACTCGGATTATGATTTTTTGGTGAGCTGTATGGACAAGATCATTAGTACCAACACATTTTTGGAATCTTTTGAGAGAGAAGCAAATCAGGTGGAAGTTAAGTACACACCTTACAATGTTAAGGTGAATGATGTAGTTAGTTTTGATTGGTGATTTGATGGAGAATACCAGAGATGGGTAAATGTATATTTAACTAAGGAAGAGTAAAAAAGAGTTGGCTACTGGTGATTAACAACTCAACTATTGTAGTTACAATAGTTTTCGATTTTGTTTTTGGTGGCAGTCTTGGTACATGATTCTTTAATTTTTGTTGATGCATGAACCATTCTCAACGGGAAGGATGAACAAGAAGATTCTCCATCGATTAGCTGTTGTAAAAAAAAGTTTAAATATCACAGGGCAGTCCAAGTGACTGATGGCATGTGTACTTATGGCCCGATGCTTGTTTTCTCATTTATTTTATATATGAAGGATTTCAAGGCCAGAAGTATGGGTTAGCAAGCTAGATAATTTTGGTCGAGTCTAGGTGAAATTGCATAGCAGTTGTAAAGCCTGTTGTTTTTAGTGAAATGCAATTTAGGTTTGAGGTCATCCTTTAGTAGGTTTTGAACTCATCAGAATTTGAAGTTTTATGATAGTACAGGCAGTTGAATTAAAATGATTTATTTTGAACTCATGTCTCTCCATTGTATAAGCCTATCAGAATTTTGAATAAAATGATCAAGGGTTATTTCATTCATCTCACAGTTGTGGTGTGTATGATTCTTATTTTAGCTGTAATTCAAAGAATCAATTAAAATGCTTGAATGGGATTATAGGTGGATATGTTTTGTATAAGGATTTGATAAGTAGTATTGGGTTAGAGTAAATATTGGTGATATTGTAAGGAAATATTATCGGAGATCTCACATGTTATGTGTTAAATCTGTCATAAAACCATAGATTCTTATGAATTTGACTCCTCCAATGGTATATGGAATTGATCTAGGTTGTACTTATTCATGAGGTTCGGTATTTGTTTGTCTTTACTTAGAGCTTGCTACAAATTTCAAATCAATGACTATCTTATATTGTGAAATGTTGTTGTAGTTATCTCATGCTCCAAATAGTTGATATTATTGATGACCAACCAATTCTATTTGGTATTATCCTATTATGTTGAGATATTAAATGAGATTATTTTTTGTTGTTAATGTTGTTTATAATATTGGTTCAATGGTTTTAAACACATTAAGGGATCACCCTCTCGGGTCTTGCAGAGCCCAATGTGTAGGAGGTTTGTTAAAATCCTTATCAGTTGGTCCAAGTCCTTCGAGCTGCCCTTGATTGGAATTGGCAAGTCCATAGGTAAACTAGAAGATCAACCTAGTTACAGTAAAACCAACCAACATGAGGGATGTGAGTTACATAGCACCCATCACCACCATGGGGTAATTTTGTAGAACCAAGTTGAGAAAATGAAACACAAGGTTTTTTTTCTTTAGATTGTGAGATTTTGCACTCCCCTATTGTTATGTTTCAAAAATGCAGGTTTAAACCACTAGAGGTTTCCAAGCTTCCACAACTCTTTTGGCCAATGTTCAAGGCCAATTAACATAATTCAACCATCTACTCTTTAGGGTTTGCTAAAACTTGGTGGGTGTACCTATATGAATGATGCAGATTTGAAAAATGTGTTCCTTGCTTGAGCAATCTATCCACAATTGCAATCAGAAGTGAATAGATAAAATCACAACTATTACTCCTACAGCATAAAAGAAATAATTTAAAAATGTTGTTTTTTATGAAATTTATCTTCTGGGTTGTGATAGATGAGTGCCTTCTATCCACATGGGCAATGGAGTAAAAAATTAAGAATACTATGTGTTTCCTTTTTCTGGCTTAACTGGAGTTGTTAGGCACTTTAAAAAATGAGATTTTATGACTGGCATAAAACTTCACTGAATTTATGACTTGCATAAATTGTGCTAGAATATATCTTTACTAGGTTCTTCTTTAACTATCCAAAAGAAATCATTAAATCACTGTGACTTATTTAAAAGAATTTAATTCTCACTTGGAGACACCAATTAACTAAATCACACAAAATGAGAATATATTTTGACAAATCAGAAATATACTTGATATACTTATTCAAATGATTAAAAGAATTAAAGTTGGAGACAACCAGATAAAAAATATGAATTATTACATCACAACAATTGAACACTAAAAAGGATTTCAACAGCTTAAAACATTATCTCCATTGCTTTGCTTCAGGAAATTTTGTACATTATTTGCATTCCCCCAAATTTTAGTTTTTGCAATTATCTAGTTGTTATAGCTCCTACCTCCACCCTCTAACTCCTCACATTTTCTATATATTTATACAATACAAATATTACGGTTATAACCTTTCATTGTTCGGTCCAACCATTTCACATTCTTTGACAAAAAATAAAATATTTAATAATTTCCTTTTCAGAAAATTAAATATTTTAAACTATTATCAACATGTCCTTTTATTTTATTTTATGTCAACAATTTGCCTGCTTTCATTTCTCCTTACTTCTCTAAAGCTTCCTTTTCCCTTACTACCTTACTACGCGGTCCACCTTCTACCCTCTCATGGTACTACAGTGACTAGCTCTTCACTGCCATTTTCTTCCACCGCTCTACCGCGGTCTTCGTTTTAACCCCTGGTAGTACCACGGTGATTCAAATTTAATATCACTCTCATTGTCTACCGCACTACCGTGGTCTGCGCCCTGACTGTCTGTGGTGTAGCGGTAACCTTCTTGCACACTGCGTTGACCCTTCACCATGCAATCATGGGCTTGTTGATAACCCTCCGCGGTGTGGCGGTAAGAGTAATCTTGACTACTTCTTAACCACCATACCATGAGCCCTTTTTTGGGAGGCTATGGTAAAGTGGTATAGAGGTGAAGGCTGTGAAAAAGAATGGAAGAGGTAAAAGGTATAAGGTATTTTAGCATTATAGAAGGCAGTGAATGATTTTTCATAAAAAGATAGTGAAATACATGGGTTCAAATGGGTAAAGAATTTAGGATTTTCATGGAAAATTTTGGTTCTAACAATGGCTCTTGTTGTAGATGAGCGATTTTGCAATCATTGCAAGATTCCAAAATATCACTGGGAGAGCAGAACAAGATAGGAAAGGATATGAAAAAGTGAAGGCCACAGAAGATGGAGAAAATGAAAATATGAAGGAGATGGAAATGACCCTATACTACTGTACATGGAAAGAAAACAATGTTTTCAATGAGGGAACTCTTGGATTGTCCATGTACTGGAAAGTCCCAACCCCTTTTAAAATCCTAAACTAGTGTGCATGGAAATGGAATGTTTAAAGAGGTTTGTTAAGAATTGTCCATGCATGGGAAATCCTTAATCCTCTATATCTACTATGGTCTAAAATTAAAATCATAAATGATGGCCCAAGGCCACCCAAAAATAAGAGCCTATACTTTCCTCTATCATTGACTTTATTTTGATTTGAGCTCATCAGTTTCTTTTTGAAACTATTCATTCCAACTTCCCTGTTACATATACTGTCATTGAAAAATTTCAAAAAATCATTTTGTCCAACTTGACTCATGCTCCTTTCACCACTCTGCAATTCATAATTCCTATTATCATATGATAAATCTTTATCACCTTCATCATACAAAGTGTATCCAAATTCAATGGAGCATTCATAATCTTGCTCATTAAAATGATCTTATATTTGTACTCGGACTTGAAAATTTGAATGCTTCTCTTGGAAGTCTGAAAATCTTGTCTCATCAACATCTTTTGAAACAATCAAGTCAAAAATACATTCCATGTCTTCCCTACCACCAGCTGGTAATGACACATATTTTTGATCCATATAGTCATCCTTAAACATATTTGAACCATTCAATGTTGAACACTCATCATCAATGATATGCGAACCAATATCTTTCTCCTGTAGGCAAAAAATGTCCAAGTAACATACCTCTTCTTGGGAAGATATGGATTCTTGATCAACTTCAAAGATCTCTTCATCACTGTGATAAATGCACATGGATTCATATGAATCATTACACAAAGTATTCTCACTATCAAAGAAAATATAGACTTGACCCAAAATTTTAGAATCATCTTTGTCTGCACATCTCTGGTATTCAAGAGTTAACAAATCTGAAACCTGCTCACTACTGAGTGAACATGTTTTTTCCAGATCTTCTACTATTTCTCCCACTTCTTGATCTCCATTTGAACTGCAAGAATCACCCTGTTCTAGATCCACAAGTTTTCCTTCACAATCTGAATCACAATCTATTATGCAAGATAGACTCTCCACATCTTCATTACTAGAAGCCATGATATCCTCTTTTGTTTTAGCTTTTGAAGCATTATTGTCAATTTTATGAGAGTGTACACATGGTTGTCCCTCCATATAATCTAAATCATTTTTGATGTATTCCCTAGATGGTGTGTCTCCAACAATATCATTAATTTTGCAATAATCTCCCAAGGTGGAAAATTGGTCCTCAACAAACTCATCTTCATACTCCTTCAGGATTTCACCATTTTTATGCCTTTTCTCATCTATGGTACCCATTAATTTACTCATCTAGTCTAGAGTAAATGGCTTCAATGACTTAGGCCAATGAATGTAGCTAGGCTCATATACCCTCATGAACTGCTCAATGAATTCTAATTCAAAATTATTAGGTAGGGAACTAATACGTATTCGCATATAGGCACTTTCCATTCTATTCAACAAATCATGTCCCCATTCTCCCTCATGTCTCCTTATATCAAAAAATGCACCTAAGGGGGATATACAATTTTTTGATCTCATGATGTGATTTTGACCCCTTTTCAAAGTGTGTGAATACTCATCTTCTCCTTCATCAAATTGTTGATTCTGACATGCATCTTGCTACAAGTTCTAATTGACATTTCCAAGAGAGATGACATTGTGTTGCACATTTTGATATGGTGTTTGGTACTGATATGTACAATGCTCAGGATATGGATTGTATTGCCGATACTGATAGCTTACAAATATTTGTCTAGGAGGGATAGGATAATTATTCATTTGATGTGATGACTATGATGCATAAATGTTTTGTTGTGAATAGAGTGCATTACCTTCATTTGTTGGTCCAATTGTGATGACTATGATGCATTTTTTGGTCCAATTGTAGCCCTTTTTGTTTCAATTCCTTCAACTCTCTTATTGATTGTTGCCTTCTCACTTCTCCTAACATCTTGATAAGAAAACTAGCAAAGTGTTACTTTTCCACAATATCTATGCATTATTTAACAAATTGAAATAGAGTCACCAACTACTTTTCCCAAAAGTAGGAAAATGAAATGGATTTTGATATTGTTTTGGTTTGCCCCAACGGAATCTCTAATGAACTCAAGTGAATGCAAAATGTGAAACTTTGTTGGCTCTATAAATGTATAGGATAAAAAAATCTTCATGAGTATTCCCTGGTAGAGTTGCCAAACTGTTAGGTCTCAAAAATGCAAGTTTGAACCATGAGAGGTTTTGAAGCTCTCACAATGCTTTTGGCCAATGTACAAGGCCAATTAACATAATTGAATATTCTACTCTTTAGGCTCTGCTAAACCTAGGCGGGTTTACCTATATGAATGATGCAGATTTGAAAAATTTGTTCCCTACTTGAGCAATCTATCCACAATGGAAATTGGAAGTGAATGGATAAAATCACAACTATTACTCCTACTGCATAAAAGAAATAATTTAAAAATGTTGTTTTTTATGAAATTTATCTTCTGGGTTGTGACAAATCAGTGCCTTCTATCTACATGGGCAATGGAGTCAAAAATTAAGAATAATATGTGTTTCCTTTTTCTGGCTTAACTCGAGTTGTTAGGCAGTTTAAAAAATGAGATTCCATGACTTGCATAGAACTTCACTGAATTTATGACTTGCATAAATTGTGTTGGAATATTTCTTTACCAGGTTCTTCTTTAACTATCCAAAAGTAATCCTTGAATCACTGTGACTTATTTAAAAGAATTTAATTCTGACTTGAAGACACCAATTAATTAAATCACACAAAATGAGAATATATTTTGACAAATGAGAAATATACTTGATATACTGATTCAAATGATTAAAATATCTCAAGTTGGATACAACCAAATAAAAAATATAAATTATTACATCACAACAACTGAACACTAAAAAGGATTTCACCAGTTTAAAACATTATCTCCATTGCTTTGCTTCAGGAAAGTCTGCACATTATTTGCATTCCCCCAGATTTTATTTTCTGCAATTATCTAATTGTTCTAATTCCTACCTCCACCCTCTAACTCCTCACATTTTTTATATATTTATACAATACAAATATTATGGTTATGACCTTTCATTTTTCGATGCAACCATTTCACATTCTTTAACAAAAAATAAAATATTTAATTAATTTCATTTTCGGGAAATTAAATATTTTAAACTATAATCCACATGTTCTTTTATTTTATTTTATGTCATAAAAGTTTGTCTGCTTTCATTTATCCTTACTGTTGTGAAGCTTCCCTTTCCCTTACCACTTTATCTTCTACCACCTTATTACGATCCACCTTCTACCCTCCCATGGTATTGTGGTGACCGGCTCTTCACTTCCATTTCCTTCCACCACTCTACCGCGGTGATTCACATTTAATGTCATGCTCATTATCTACCACACTACTATGTTATGCACCCTAACCATCTATGGTGTAGAGGTAACCTTCTTGCACATCCTGTTGAACCTTCACTACGGAACTGTGGGCTTGTTGATAACCCTCTACGGTGTCGCAGTAAGAGTGATCCTATCTGCTTCTTAACCGCCATACTATGAGCCCTTTTGTGGGAGGTCACGGTAAAGTAGTATAAAGGTGAAGGCTATGAAAAATAATGGTAGCGATAAAAGGTATAAGGTATTTTAGCATTATAGAAGGCGGTGGATGATTTTTCATAAAAGGATAGTGAAATACATGGAAAAATTTTGTTCTAACACCTATAAAGGAATGTTTAAAACCCCAATCGTCATTAGAACTTGTTTCTAAAATTGAATTATTTGTATATGACTCTTTAGACCTTGAGTGTGATATTATAGATTATTTATTGGAAGGAGGTGTAAAATCTAATGACCCACAAATTTCACTAAAGAGTTTAGGATTAATATCAACTTGTATTGGCTCAAATTTTGATCTTGAAATAAAAGTATTAGGGGATTTGGAAATTTTGTGATCATATAATTCATAGCTTCATTCATTTGCTTCAACCATGTGCATCTTGTTGTTGTATTCAAATTTCATTGTAAGGTAGAAAGTAGATGGGACTCCTTTCATAGCATGAATCCATGGTCTCCCTAGGAGAAGATTGTATGAAAGGGGTAGGAAACACTACAGGTCTTACCTCAATAGGTAATGTGATCATTCCTAGTGGTTGCCTATTAACATTTTCAAAGCCATGTTTATAAACATCATTAAGTTGAATGAGCCTTTTTTCCATGCCAATTTTGTCAAGGAGGTCAATGCTACAAACATTAATTTCTGCTCCATTGACGATGAGAGTGCACCTAACTTTAGTTTCATTAATGATCTCCTTTATCATCAAGGCTTCATTCTTGTTCTGAATCTCAAATGGGGGTATTTCATGTTTAGGGGATGTGATTTTTTATTGTGTGACTTGCGTGGAATGAAAGGAGGATGTTAAATTGTTCAATTTCATATAATGTTGGACCTCCTCTTGCTTTATTTGAAATATTTCTTGAAATAGACACTTTAATGTATGTGATAGTTGAATGAGTTTCCACACAGATATTTTAGTGAGAGTATTTTTAAGGTCTTCAATACTAGGCACAATATGTTGAGGCAATGTTGATGTCGCGGTGGTGATTCGTGGTCCCCTACATGTTTGATCAACTATTTTATATAAATTGTTTGCTGTAAAAAATTGCTAGCTTGCATCCTAGATTTCAAGAAATCTCTTATTTTATTATGTGATTCACTAATGGGAGATGACTTAGGAAGCTCACTAATTAAAGGAGATCTAATTTGTGTCCTCGTAACCTCAAAAATCTTGTCTTTATTTTCATGATCTCTTAGTGAAGAGGAGTCTAATGTCACTTCATCATCCTCATCTAAGGAATATTTAGTCTTTGAAAGACATATTTCAATGTTCACACTTCCTTGCACTATGATATCCTCCCTAGGAGGAGAGTTTTTAGGAGAAATACAAACTAAATGTCCATGAATTTCAAAGGATGGTTCTTCTACAATGAGTTCATGGCAAATAAGGGATTTACCAATGGTTGTATTTTATTTCTTATCAATGATGGTGTTTTCTTGTTCAATATTTGTTTCCCTAGGGGAAGAGAGACACATAAGATTCTCATGAATTTCATTTAATTTTTTTTCTAACATCAAATTACCTTTTTCAGGACTAGGAATTATACTAGGAGAAGAATAAATGTGATTTTCATGATGTTCCTTAGTTTCATTTGTTTGTCCCATAATGTCTTCCAAAATAGGGTAGGTAGGGGAAGGATCATAAAGAGGGTTGTTAAAATTTTGATCATCTAACAAAAAAATATCCGCATTTTTTATAATCTCATCGTCTTCCATAAAATCATTCTCACAAGCGAAGGGAGAATGGAGGCTACGTAAGGTGATGTTTAGAAATGTGTCTATGATTTTATTCTCTTGTGCTAAAATATCTTCCCAAGGGGGAGGAGGAGAAGGAAAAGCAATATTTTCATGATTCTCAATGATTGTATCTTCTTTCACCAAGATACCTTTGTCTCTAAAAGGAGAGGTATCAAGAGAAGAACAATTAGGATCATCATTATTATCTATGCTTGCAATCTCTTCTATCACATCATCCCCACAAATAGGAGAGATAGGAGGGGGTTATAGTTTTAATACAAGAATCAACATATATAATCTCTTATACTAAGAGACTCTTATAAATAGGGAATGCATTGAATGAATGACTAACATGCTTATTGACCAGCTTTTTCTTTACAAACTTTGAATAGATATAGACTAACATTTTTGAAAAGTAATCTATGCAAACTCAAAATACAATGTAAAGGCCTAGAATGGAATGCAATTTTCAGATTTCAAACAAGGTAATGTACTAATTACACTATGCAATGATCTGAAAATTAAATGTTGTAAATGCAAATTTGGAATTAAGGAATTCATGAAATGGACCAATTTAAGCTAGATTTAGTGAAATGCATGTTACAGAAAATCAACCCACTAAAATAGATAACCAATGGAAGAAAACAAAAGTGAAAAAACAAGGTTTTAAATATTGTTAAATGTAGTTTTAGATGTGCACTAGGACTGATTCGCCCAAGGTGGCAAATGAATCCCAATAGGGATTTTTCTCAAAATTCTCAGAAAATTTTAAATGATTTTTATGCTTTCTAGTCTTCAAAACATCTAGATCTGCAATTACAAAAAGAGAGAGAGAGAGAGAGAGAGAGAGAGTTTATTGTTAGGGAATAGGGGTTTTCCTTGGTCAAACCCCTTGTACGTAATTAAACCAAATGATGAGATAATGAAATGAAGGCATGAAATATGAAATAAAGAACATGAATCATTGGCAATAATACCTTGAATGATGCCTTGTAAATGATTTCTTTTAAATTTTCAACTCAACATGAAATGGCCATGAAGGATATAGATCTTGATCTTGACAATAGGAGTAGAACAATGCTTGATCTTTGATCTTCAATGATATATAAATACACTAGCTCAATAACATTATTGATTCTTGATATGCTTCAAATGATAATGAATCTTGAATTTCTGCAACAATTGATGAAGAATTCTACCCTTGAAAGCCTTAAAAATGATCTTGAATTCTCTCTAGATGATCTTCTGAAGTATTGGAATGCTTAAACCTTGAGTGCTTGACTTGATAAAGTAAATGCATAATTAAATAATGATTTGAGACATCATTTATATAGGCAATACATGTAATATCTCGTGTATTAGATCCCAAAGGATGACATACATAAGATTTGAACTTAAAACCCATTTTTTCTCTCTCAAAACATTGAAAATAGGCCAAATGGGACTCATTCACAAAGCTAGGTGAATGGGTGCCATAGGGCCTATTTTGATTGCTAAAGTGTTGGGGCGTGTGTAAATTAAGCTTATTTTTTGAGATTGTTGGGTTTTTGATTGAAATGTGCCTTGGGATACATAATATATAGTCATAGGGGCCTATTAAAAGGTCATAAATATAAGAGGGTCCAAAATTCAATGTGAAAGTATAAATAAATACATTTTACAACATTAGTTTAAGGTAAAAATGGGTATGTGCAGGATCATGATGGACCAAAAAGTGGCAATATGTAAGTGATATGATGGCCCATGTGGCTGACGACTTTTTTTTAATCCAAAATTGATGAGACGAAAAGGGTTTTTAAAGGAAATTCTCAGCTTTCCACCAATATAAATTATGCTTTACTTTGAATTTAATAAACAATTATTATTCGCTTTCTATTTGAATTATGACTAAAGTCTTGATTAATAGGCTGATTGAAAAACATCTATAGATTTCAAATGATATCACATTTTTTGAATGTGAAATATGTGTCACATTCTATGCTTTGGATACTATAGAATACAAAAATAAAAAATAAAAATTTCATGAAGTTTTGACCAAGTTAAGGTGGTCAGACATACGAGTTTTTATATTTTTTAAAAGTTGTAATAAAAAAATCATAATTAATTATTTACTTGAAAAAATTACAAAAATATATGCATCACATCGGGACATGAATCCTCTACCCATATCTAAAATTTCATAAAAATATATTATCATTTTATTGTGGTTAGGGTGGTCACACAAACACCCACTTCTTATTTGTTCCCTAAAATTGAAGTACCACTGCATTGAAATTTCAAATTTTCACCAAATATATTGTTTTTCTTTTTAAATAAACCTAGTAGTTTAGAAACTACATTCAATTTTCTACAGATTTTATCCTTACATATTTTTGAAATAATATAGATAACTTATTCATTTTTTTACATCAAGTTGCCTAACTCTGATTTTCTGAATTTTTATTGCCACTTAATGGCATGTTTTTCCATGATGATCTTTCACATACCCAAATAGGTTTATTTAGCTAAAAAGGGATCTAAACCCAATGTGAATGTGCAGAACACATTACAACACTAGATTATGTCCACTAAATTCACAAGCCTCCTAAATTTAATGCAAAGTTTTAAATAAATACACTTTACAACACTAAATTAAGGCAGAGTTAAGTTAATTTAGCTTAAACAGGCCCTAGACCTAATGTGGACATGTGAAAATCATCACTGTAGACATTGAAAAATGTACTAAACCTATGAATGTCATTTTTCATATCAATTCCTCCTTCTACTTACATAATTAAATAATTTCAATTATTTAATTATCTTCTTAGTCATACTCCTCTATTAATTAAATAATTCTTAATTATTTAATTAATTCATTTTCTCCATTGATTAAAAAAATAAATTATATTTATTTAATTACATAACTAAATAATCCTTTACCCTATAATTACATAAATTCCTATTTATTTCATTATTCATTTTCCATTTTTCTACTTTAATTAAATAATTGTTTTAATTTCTTAATTATTTGTTAGCTTTTTCTTTCACTTTTCCTCATAAATTAAATAATTTTATAATTATTTAATTTTCTCCAACAACCTCTTTTTATGTGCTAATCTATTTATCCTTTTCATTCTTATCTCTTTAGGTCTCATTTAATTTGAGCCCTTGATTGAATTATTTAATAATTCAATCTTAGCCATTGATTTCTTGTCATTGCCCTAATTTAGCCCTAACCCTATTTTATACTACATCTTTCAATCTTGGCCATTGATTGACATGTCTTATTGACTTATAATCCTAGTCTTTCATCCAAATTGTCTTCTCTATATAAGAGACCTATCATTTTCATTTTCACATAAACATATTTTATGCTAATGTCATGCTGCTAGAATCATGAGCAATCACATTCAAATCTTCTCAACATACTACATTCAATCTTTTGAGGTTGGAATTTCATTTGATTGTATTTAAATCATGTTTTATGCATATTTCTATTACTATCCATTCAACATGCATACATATTGGTGAACTTGATGTGAACCCTCTAATAGATTTTTGGCTCAAGATTTTCACAAATTTTGAGGAATTTTGGAGTTGGATCCTTTTTGTTTTAGGTTTTGTCCGCTTTTTGCTGCAAGTTTTGCATCATTTTTTGACAAAACCCTAGTTTTCAAAGATTTGACCATATCTCTCAAACAGTTTTAGATTTTTTCACAAGTTTTTTTTTCCAAGTCGAGGACAATATCAAGAGCTTTCATTCTAAAAATCAGATTTTTGGATATGTTTTTAATTATTTATATAAAAAATATTATTTTTCATGACAAAATAATTTTATGAGAAAATTAGCAAATTTTCAGATATTTTTATCTTTTTAAAAAGATCTCTAAATTCTAATAGGGGTCTGTTATTTATGTTTTTAATTTGGACAAAATAAAATTAGACAAAAATTAGATATTTAAAATTTAGGGTTTTAGAATGATTTGCTAATATCTCACAAATGGTTGCATAATTTTCAACAAATTTGTTTTTGCTCGTTTGGAATAATATTAGAAGAATTCAGTAAAAGATTAGATTTTTTGGATTTGTTTTGAATTTTTTATAAATTTTAATGATTTTTCACAAAAAAAAATAATTTTGAGAGCAAATCAGCAATTGTTTCAGATTTCTTTACATATTTCAAAATATTTTGAAATCTCAATAAGGGTTTTTTTTCTTTGTTTTTATTTTTGATGTCAAAAACATTTCCAAAAATCAGATTTTTCTTGACTAGCTAACCCTCTAATATTAGTGATCAATTATCTTGTTAGTTTTTTGGCTTTGTTGTTGGTTTTGTGAATGTGTGGAAAAATAAACACTTCAAACGAAAAATTGGATCAAGTGGACAAAAAGTTGGAGCTAAATAAAGTCTAGGTGCACACATTTTAACTTATATCTTAATGTTGTCTTCTCAACAGCACACTTTCAATTTCAGCTTAAAAAGAACAAGTGTCTTCTCAAAATCACATTTTAATTGATGCAGGAGCATCCTTGGTTCTTGGCAATATTGAATGAACCAAAAATATTTTCATTCAATTTTGTTCTTGTTCAGTTCTGGTTCTTGTTCAAGTTGGCAGATCCCGTATTTCTTCATGTTTTCTCACCAGAACTCACGGATCTATGGTTTCATCACAGACATGTTCAATTGCCTTATTCCAAATTTTCAGCTTGATTGGATCTTTTTGTGACAAGTTATCGATTTAGAATTGAGTGAAATTTTTTGGAACTAGTCCCAGAATAATTTCAAACCTAACAGCTAGTTTGATCAATTGTGGATCATTCTCATAGCTTGTGGATCCTCAAGGTGTGTTTCATTTTATTCCATGGAGTTTCCCTGACCTTAAATTTAGGTCCACACTTCATCATGTGCATCTATCATGGAAGAAATTCAAATTTGAGTCTGACTTGTTCATGCACATGTTACATTTCATTCATCAGAGATTGTAATGATCTTTGGCTGATGCAAATGTTTCTAGGCTTGTGGATATGATATAAAGCTTGTAATAGATCATTAGGATAGGAATCAATCAAGATTAAGTATAATAAGAATAATATAGAGTTTGATCTGTAAGATTTTTGCTCGCATGTATGAGCACTATATTTTGAGCATGTTGTATCAAACATGTGAGCTGAATCTGTAAGCTCGGATGTGATCGACTATATGTAATTGAATTTTTTGATAATAAGCATTTTTGTACTTGAATTTGTGTCCATATTTTGTGTTGCTTATGTTGTGTTACTCTTGTTGCATGGTCCAGATTGTTCTCTTTGAGGACCCTCCCACTGTGACTGCACCAAATTGGTATTAGAACGAGATTCATTCCTTGCGAGATTGTCAGATTTTTCACAACCTTGTTGAATATTGTTTGTGGGGTGGTAGACTAAGGATCCAACCCACAACTACAAAAAACCTGTGTAAAGATGGAGGGAAGAAGAAATGGTAGAGGAAATGGAGCGTGTGGAAATGTAGACCCAACTATAATGGAGATGTTGAGAGGAATTGTTGCTAGTTTGGAAGCAGTTGAAATGGACCAGAGAAGAGGTCAACCAGTTGATGATGTGAGTGATGAAGAAGTAGAATAATAGGAAGAAGTTGCAAGAGAAGAGAAACTTGGCCTTCATCAGGGAGAATAGAGGTTCATAAGATCCATAACCAAAGTGAACACTAAGCCACATTTCAATCCACTGGATTATAATGGTAAGTTGGATTTAGATGAATTGCTTGATTTGATAACAAAGATTGAAAAGTACTTTGATTTTGAAGGTACCACAGAAGACAAGAAGGTGAATTTCACTTGTAGAAAGTTGAAAGGACATGCATCCCATTGGTGGGAACATTTGATGATAGATAGACAAAGAAAAGTAAAGGAGAAGATAAGATCATGGGATCGGATGGTGAATAAGTTGAAGACAAAGTTTATTCCTATAGACTATCAAATTAGTTTGTTCCAAAAATTGTAGAATTTTAAAGAAAGAAGAATCAAGTGTGATAGAGTATACTGAAGAATTCTATAAGTTGAATATTAGATCTGGACATTTATATGATGAGACCGAACAAGTAGCTAGATATATGAAAGGTTTGAGGTCATCTATACAATATGTGATCAGTTTGATTAAGTTTTTGAGTGTGGAAGAGGCATATCAGTGTGCCCTAAAAGTAGAAGATAAGTTGAATAAAATACATGAGCAAAGACAGAGAGGAAGAATTTTTACTGGAGGAGGAAGAGGACCTTTTGCAGATCAGAGTAAAGATAAGGAAGTCGGTAAGAATGATAATTAATACGTAGATATGATGGAAACCCTTATAGAGGAGGAAGATATGGTGGTTATAGGAATGAAGGACATGAGAAAAGAGTATTCAAAGGAACTTGTTATAAGTGTGGTGGAGAAGGACATAGAGCATTTGAATGTAATCAAGAAGGGACAAGTAGAAAGACAGAGAACAATAGAGGAGAAACCTTTGTTGAGGAGGACCATGAAGGATCATCTAAAAAACCAAAAGAAGGAGAAGTATTTGTGAACATAAGAGTATTATGTCAAAGTGAGATGGAGCAAGAACTGTTGCAGAGAAAGAATTTGTTTCGAACCAAATGAAAGGTAGCTAGTAAATATTGCAAAGCGATCATTGATAGTGGAAGCTCAAAGAACCTAGTTTCTAAAGAAATGGTGACCAAATTGAAGTTGGAGAGATTGAAACACCCTAACCCCTATAAGATAGCATGGATTCAAGATAAGCATAAGATACTGGTAAGTGAACAATGTTTGGTGAAATTGAAGATAGGAAATTACCATGATGAAGTTTTGTGTGATTTTTGTGCCTATGGATGTATGCCACATTTTGTTGGGAAGACCTTCACAGTATGATAGACAAGATATTCATGATGGAAAGAAGAAAATTTATACTATTGTTGTTAATGGGATGAAGAAAACTTTGTTACCCTTGGAGGATGTTCCTAAAGTGGAGATTTGTACGACTGCTAGAATTTTTTTGGTTGATGGAAGGAGATTTATGGATGGATTGAGACATGAGAACATGTGCTATTCCTTGGCTCCTAAGAAGGTTGAAGACTTGAAGTATGTAGAAGAAAAACCAAAGGAGAAAGAGGAATTGCTGATAGAATATGAAGTTATCATGTCCGATAATTTCCTTGATGGATTTCCACCTATGAGGAGTATTAGTCATTGCATGGATCTAATTCCTGGAGTTAGTTTACCTAATAAAGCAGCACACCAAATGACACCGAGAGAGAATGAATAATTGAATAGACAAGTGCAAGAATTATTGAGAAAAGGTTTTATCAGAGAAAGCTTAACTCCTTATGTAGTACCTATTGTACTAGCACCTAAGAAGGATGGAGAATGGAGGATGTGTACAAACTCTAGAGCCATAAACAACATCATAGTGAAGTATGTATTTCCTTTGCCCTAGATGGATGACATTATTAATTGTTTGAGTGAAGCTAAGTACTTTACAAAGATAGATTTGAAGAGTGGATATCATTAGATCAGAATCAAAGAAGGGGATGAGTGGAAGACAACATTCAAGACAAATGAAGGATTGTATGAATGGTTGGTGATGCATTTTGGACTAACAAATGCATCGATTACTTTCATGAGGTTGATGAATGAGGTATTCAATAAATTCTTGGGTAAGTTTATTATTGTCTACTTGGATGACATCTTGATTTTTCAATAAGACTAGAGAGGACTTTTTTTTGCACATAAGACATGTTTTGTAGAGGTTGAGAGAAGAACAGTTGTTGATAAACATTAAGAAGTGTAGTTTCATGAAGGAAGAATTGTTATATCTAGGATTTGTGATATTTTTGGATGGATTGAAGATGAATCCTGAGAAGGTAAGAGCTATTTTTGAATGGCCTACACCGGAAATCATTGTAGAGGTAATATCATTTCATGGATTGGATAGTTTCTACCGAAAGTTCATTAGGAATTTTAGTTCTTTTCGCAATCCTATGATAGAAACAATGAGAGGAGATAGAGAGGATTTCAGATGGACATATGGAGAAAACATAAGTTTTGAGTTGTTGAAACAGAAAGTGACTGATTAGCCTATGTTGGCTTTACCAAATTTTAACAAGGTATTTCAGGTAGATTGTGATAAAAGTGGAAATGCAATTGGAGCAGTGTTAACTCAAGAAGGAAGACCATTAGCTTATTTCAGTGAGAAGTTGAATGATGCAAGGAAAAGTTATTCAATGTATGATCAAGAGTTATATGCCATAGTTCAAGCTTTGAAGAAGTTGAGACATTACTTGTTGTCTAAGGATTTTGTGTTTTATATGTATCATTAGGATTTGCAATACTTGAACAGTCAAGGTAAGTTGAATTAGAAACATATGCGACTGGTGGAATTCTTGCAGATTTATACTTTTGTGTTGAAACATAGGAGTGTAAATTCAAATAGAGTTGTTGATTCTTTGAGTAGGAGAAGGAATTTATTGGCAGAAATGAAAGTGGAGGCATTAGGCTTTGATGAATTAAAGAACTTGTATGAGGAAGACCCAAATTTTGTAGAACCTTGGAAAGCTTGTAAAGAACCAGTTTTGGAGGATAGCATTCAGTTGTTGGATTACTTTATTTAGGAGGACATGTTGTTCAAAGGAAACCAGTTGTGTATACCCCAAAGATCAATGATGCATAACCTGGTGAAAGAGAAACATAGTGGAGGATTGGTATGACATTTTTGAATTGATAAAACAATAGAATTGGTGAGTGAGAATTAATTTTTTCCACAAATTCATAAGGATGTCAGGAAATTTGTACAAAGTTGCAGAGTTTGTCAAGTTTCAAAAGGGAGTAGTCAGAATGTCAGATTGTATAAACCTTTGATATTACCAGAGAGACCTTGGGAGGATATCAACATGGATTTCATACATGGTTTGACTAAGACACAAAGAGGTAATGATTATGTATTTGTGGTGGTGGAAAATTTTTCTAAGATGGCACATTTCATACCTTGTATGAAGACAACAAATGCAGTACATGTATCAGATTTGTTTTTTCAGGGAAGTGGTTAGATTGCATGGATTGCCTAGGAGTATTGTTTCACACAAAGATACAAAGTTTTTTGGTTATTTTTGGAGAACACTCTAGAGGAAGTTGAAGATAGATTTGAAGTTTAGTTCTACTTTTCACCCATAGAAAGAGGGACAAATAGAGGTAGTAAATAGGATTTTGTGAAATTTTTTGAGATGCTTGGTCGGTGAGAAGAATGGAAGTTGGGATTTATCCCTTGCACAAGTAGAGTTTTCCTACAACAATTTAGTGAACAAGAGTAATGGAATGACACCTTTTGAGATTGTTATTGTAGTTCATCTTAGAGGCATATCAATGTTATGAGACATTAGTAAAGAAGATAAAAGGAGTGAAGAAGTAGAGGAATTTGTAGAAGATATGAAGAAATTGCATACTCAAGTAAAACAACAGTTGGAAGATATGAACCAGAAGTATAAGGAGCGAGTAGAGGAAAAGAGGAGACACAAGGAGTTCAAATTTGGGGATGAAGTGATGGTATATTTGAGGAGAGAAATATTTCTAGTTGGTAAATACAGTAAGCTCAAGATGAGGAATTTTCAACCCTGTAATATTTTGAAGAAGTTTGATTCAGGAAATGCATATGAAGTAGAGTTAATAGATGACATGGGTATGGGTGATCCCACAAAGCTGGTTTACAATTTTTGGGAGATTCTGATTTTTTTTAAATAACATAATTATAGAAAATATAATGATTTAAGTCTTAAAAATTTCCATTTTAAGTATTTTAATTGAAGAGGTTTTGATCAAACTACCTTATATCAAACCCCCTTAGATAGAACCCTGCTAGTTTTAAACCAGACCTACAACGGAGTCTCCTTTACACCTATCAAAATGTTGATTAAAAATCACTTTTGATTTAAATTTTGGGGGATCAAATGAATTCATTTAAAATTTATTTCAAATTATCATGGTAGTCCTCAGAATGAGCTATGCAACAAATATAATTTTAATATGTTTTGGTTTTATTATGTATGTGTTTTTTTAGTTTTATTAAAATTAGGTTTTTCACCGAAAATCAATCTCTCTATTCTACACATGTGAAAAAATAGCATATTATCAAAATAAAATGTCAAAAAATAATTTTGGGCTGGGTAATGATGTCCTTGATCCACTAAAAAAATAATTTTTTTTTGATACATACAAAAAAAATTATGTTGTATATAGTCCGCCTATGTTTCAATTGTAATTAATTTGACTTTGAAACTTGATTAAGGAAAAAATATTTAATAAAACACTATGAAACCAAATGAAAGTGCTAGATATCATAGTTACAAATCTAAATTCGAAAAAAAAAAAGAATTTTATCCTTCATACAAAAAAAGTTATGTTGTATACGGTGATTGTCACTCCTGAAAAATGTTGTTTTTTTTAAAAAGCTAGTTTTTGAAGGAGATGGTAAAAAATGTGCAATTTGATTCCAAAATTTTTGAAACAAATATATTTGGAATCTATAGACAAAACATAACAAATCACTAGTTTGCATCATCTTCAAAATTTCTCATGGTTTAGCCGCTATAGGAGCTCGAAAGTGAATATTTAGTTAAAAAAAATTAGTTCAATGTCCAGTTCGCCCAAAAAATTGTAAACCAATATTGCGGAATCACCCGTATATCACCTATATTCAACATTATAGATCTGCATCAGTACCATGAAGCACAATTCAATGAAGACAATAAAGAAAAATTGGAAAAATATTTTCCTAAACAACAATCAGATGAGATAGAAGAGATTTTGGATTTCAGAGATGGAAGGAAGACTCGTGGAAGGTAGTAAAAAGAATATATTCTGAAGTCAAAAGGTAGAATAGTGGAGGATTCTTGAATTTATCAGGCTAAGGTAGACCATATTGGTTTTCCTTTGGCCCCACCAATGTGAGGGGCTCACTTTTCATTAACCTTGGATGTTAATGTAGGTGTATCCTTGGTTCTTGGCAGTCTTGCATCAACCAAAAATATTTTCATTCAATTTTGTTCTTGTTCAAGTTGGAAAATGTTGTATTTCTTCATGTTTTCTCACCAGATCTTGCAGATCTATGGTGTCATCATGGAAATGTTCAATTTCATTATTCCAAGTTTTAAGTTTGATTGGATATTTTTCTGGAAAGTTATCACTTTCAGATCGAGTGATAGTTTTTTGAACTGGCCCTAGAATAATTTCAAACCTAATGACTAGTTTGATCAATTGGAAATCCTTCCCATAGCTTGCAGATACTCATAGTGTATTTTGATTTGTTCCATGGAGTGTCCCTAACCTTAAATTTAGGTCCACACTTCATCATGTGCATCTACCATGGAATAAATTCAAATTTGAGGCCAACCTGTTCATGCACACGTTACGGTTCCTTCATCGGAGATTGGAATGATCTTTGCACAACGTGGACATTCCTAGGCCCATAGATATAATTTAAATCTTGTAATAGATCATTAGGATAGAAATCAATCAAGATTAAGTAGAATAATACAAATATAGAGTTCGATCTATAATATTTCCTCTCACATGTATGAGCATTGTATTTTGAGCATGTTGTATCAAGTCTGTGAGCCAAATCTATAAGCTAGGATGTAGCTGACTATATGTAATTGAATTTTCTGATAATAAGAATGTAACTTGTATCTGGATTTTCCTCCATATTTTGCGTTGCTTCTGTTGTTTTACTCTTGTTGCACGGTCCAAATTTTTCTCTTAGAGGACCCTCCTAACATGACTGCACCATCAATTTGGACCTAAAAAGAACAAGTGTCTTCTCAAAATCACATTCCAATTTAGCCTTAAAAAGAACAAGTCTTTATATTTCTTGGTGATATTTTTTGTACTTGGAGGCATGTATGCTCTTCCCTTTCATTTTGTATGATCTTGGGAATTAAAATCACTCTTCAACACTCTCATTTTCACATCACACATTTCAATTTCTAAGGTTAATGAACATTTCTTGTGTGATGAATTACATGTGTGCATGCTCTCTCCTCTCATTATCATATGATCTTAGAGATGAAAAGAATTATTTGCATCTTTTTTTGTAACCTTCTTAGGGTTATTTCCTAGAGAAGTGATCACTCTAGGGGATGATCTCAACTCTAGTGTTTCAGTGAAGTATAAATAGTGGGGGGTGAATATAAAGACATGCCTCTTTGAAGTAGAATCTTGTCAATCTTGGCTAAGCCCCAAATAACTTTAACCTTTGGAAAGTGAAGGTGGAGTATGGGTTACCCTCTCCTCCTAGTTTTTTTTCATTATTCTCCTTTCAAATTAATTGAATTATGCCTCACATACCTTCAAGGTATATAGAGGACATCCCTAGATCCTTGTGCATCATAGTTTAATACCATTGGCCAATCTGCCTGCTTGAATAATTGCTACATTTTTTCTTCTGCTTGGAAGTGTCTTCTTATAATAATAATTTGAATTAAATATTGCATTAAATCTTCTATTGCATGTGTGAATGTGTATTCAAGATCTAAATCTTAATCAAGCAAGAAAAAACCAAAAAATCCAAAAATATAAAAAATATATATATATTAGAAACATTTCAAAAAGAAACAAATCTAGGTGTCCTCCAAGCCAATCTATCCACATCATCTCCAATTCAATTTTCCCCATTTTAATCATCCTATCCTAGTCATCCAATTCAACCCAATCACCCCATCCTAGTCATCATAATCATTCCTCATCATCCTAGTCCCCATTCCCCATTCTAATCATCCTATCCTAGTCATCCAAGTCAAATCAATCATCCCATCCTATTCATAATAACCATCCATCATCTAATCCTAATCACCCCACCCTAACCAATCCTTTCCATCCTAATCATTCATCCTCATCCTAATCATTTAATTCTATCAGAATCATCCCTTCTCACCTTAATTCCTCTTAATCATTTTATTCACCTCTATAATCATTCTAACCTTTAACAATCATCCTAATTACCCCTTCTAATATTATTCATCCTTAATCTTAAGATCTTAATCTTTTATTTCTATTTCAATCATTGCGTCCCTTATCCACTGCTTACTCTACCATTCATGTCCTTTATGCACTATCCTTCTATATCATATATCACTTATCATCTCCCATCCATGGTTGCACTATCTCTAGTGTGGGGCATCCTAGTCCTTTTCCACTCATCCCCAGAGATCCATCTTCCTATCCTCCATTCACCATCATCCTATCTCTCATAACCATCCATTATCCAAAGTCATCTCTCCTATCCATGTATTTCCTCCATCCTTCCATCCGTTACCATGTCTTCATTATCCCTTGTCATTGGATATAATTCATTCCCCTATCCTAAGCATTCAATCCTCAATATAATCTTATCTTATCCAATCCAACCATCTGCATCCAATTCCATCAAATGCAATCAAGTATAATCCATGCAATCCAATCTTGCAATCTAGTGCATCATTCAAAACATGTTCCTTGTTTTTTTTCTAGCCTTGCTATGAACATAAATATCCTTTAGTCACATTATCATCATAGGGATATTTCTTTCCCAATCCTTGTGTTGTTTCAGGATGTATCCTTCCCACATCAAACAACATCATCCTCATCATCATCATCAATCAATCTGCCAATCGGTTTTCAGCTTGGCTTGGAGCATAGTCCTTGCTTTCTTTTGGTTTCATGTGCATGCTTTCTTTTTTCTTGTGTATTTTATCATTATTTACATTTATCATGATCTTTTCATTCTATTGTCACAGTGGCATCATGGTCTTCCATATCATGGTGTTATGGGGAATATGTTTGCACTTGGCCTTTTTGATCACGTACTTGGCACATTGTCAGCTTGGTTCCTTATACCTTGGTCCATAGTTTCAAGTACAATACCAAATATAGGTTGTTCATATGATTGCAACATGATGATCATCCATCCTCCCTCTCCATCCAAACTTTCACCATCTTTATCTATTTTCCTCTATCATTTTATCCTTCATCCTTTAGTCCTCTCATCCATTTAGAGAGAAAACTTGTGTTATTTGAACCCACATATCCTCTCGAGGGGGCATACCACTATCTCCTTGTCATCCTTATTCATTATATTTTTCTTCCATAATTAAATAAAAAACAATTATTTAATTATTTTCCACCTTTCCCTCCAATACTAAATTACTATTTTAATTATTTACTATTTTTTCCTTTTCCTCCACTTTTAAATTAAATTTTTATTTTAATTAAAATTCAACCTATCACATGTTTTTTATAATTAAATAATGTTTTCATTATTTAATTATTTACTTTCCCTCCTAAAATATTTTTTTTATAATTATTTAATTTTCTCCAACAACATATTTTTATGTGTCAACCTCTTTATCCTTTTCATTCTTATCTCTTCATGTTTCATTTAATTTCAACCCTTGATTGAATTATTTTATAATTCAATCTTAGTCGTTGATTCCTTGTCATTGCCCTAATTTAGCCCTAACCCTATGTCATACTACATCTTTCAATCTTGGCCATTTATTGACATGTCTTATTGGCTTTTAATCCTATCCCTTCATCAAAAATTATCTTTTCTATAAAAGAGACCTGCCATTGTCATTTTCACATAAACATCTTTTATGCTAATGTCATTCTGCTAGAATCATGAGAAACCACATTCAAATCTTCAACAAATCAACATACTAAATTTAATATTTTGAGGTTTTCATTGTATTTGATTTGATTTAAATTATGTTTTATGTATATTTCTATTTCTATGGACATTTAACATGCACACACCTTTATTGGATCTCTTTTCTCTCTTTTGAATGAAAAATGCTTTCTTTTTCTTCTCTACAGTTTCTTTTTTCTCTATATCAACAATATCAACTTTGATTCTCTTTTCACATGTCTCTACCTGAGAGATACAAGACTTCATTTTCCAAACTAAATTAGGTCATTCTTCTTATTCACCATTATAGCCTACATACCTCTCTCTTGTATCTTTCTCTTTTCTTCTTGTGTACAGAGGCTTCTACTATGCTATAGGGAAATTGGATGTAGCTTTGTTCAAAGTAGCAATTGTAGACTTTATTCTAGAGGAATTTTAAACACTTGGAAAGGGAGTAGAATTATGGATAGACACTATTATTCTTGGTGTCCCTTGTAGATCCATAGATGGGACTTTGATTTTCTTTGGAGTCCTCTTAGAAGAACCAACAATCTCTTCAAAATTTTCCTTCATTTTCTCTAAATTTTTCTTTATTTCCCTTTCTTTGTGCTTCATATGTAATTCACTAGATATATCCTCATAGATTCCAAGGCTATCTATATTAGGGTATCTTGATTTTCTAAACATAATATCTACAAGACCTATGATTACATCTTATGTCAATTCATAACCCATTTCATGAATCTAGATTATTTTGGTATCCATTGCTTCCACAATGCATTCATCCTTAGTAACCATAAAGGTTTTATCCTTCCTGTACTTCTCAACAAAAATTATACCTAGATCATTTCTCTTTCTTATATATTCTCTTGAAACATCTTAAAGAAATTTAATAGTATGATATCCTGATTTTCTATGCTCTGAAATATTCTTAAGTGATCCATAATTGAAACAAGAATACTATCCAACCATACAATATTATTCACACCACAGAGTTCTATAAGAAATTAAAATAATAAACATATGATAAGAATACCATACTATAATTGGTACCAAGAATCTTTTATTTTCTAAATATTATCCATCAACCATTGTCTCAAGATCTTGCATAGATTTATATCCAAACCTTCTTTCACCATCTAGTGAGAAATATGAATAGAATTTGTTGACACTAAATTATATTTTTTGGTGTATTATATCTTGTATATTATCATCATGGATGCATATTTAACAATCAGATCATTTATATTCTTTACTATGAGGTCAATCTTTCCAAATTTTTGTCTGATGAGCTTCATAACCATCTCATTTTTCATGGCCTTCATCAACAAAATGATTCCTTTAGAACATAAATATGTAACCTCCTTGATAGATTTATTGCTTGATTAAATGCAAAATATCCAACCACATAAATTTATCATGGATTTGGTTCAACACATACTCAACCTATGCATTCTCATAATATAATTTTGGAAAATTATTCTATACAACCAAATTTTTATCTATCAAACTTTTAAATTTTGGTTTCAACTCAAGAAAATCTCTAGTGAGCTCATTAACCCAAAATTTTCCAAACTTTGATTAATCATATTCTTCCATCTTCACATGAATGTACATCAGCACATGCTTAATATGCATTACACCATAAGGAACTCTTAAAAACATTCCTTCTAGATCCATTTCCATAGATTTCAAAGGGTTCTTCTTCAATTTAGGTCTTGATCATTCCAAAACATCAATTACTTGACGGGTAAACATTATGAGCCACTTCTAAAATTAGGATTTTAGTAGGAAATGATAAATACGTTCAAATTCTTCTACCAATAGGGTTTCACACAAAAAATTTAAATCTCTTCATATCACCTCTACTCTACTCTTCACTCTTCAAATTATTGATTACAAATAGAATTTTCATATGTGAAAACACATATAAAACCATTTTTCAAATACCTAAAATGCATTAATTATAGTAATTAATGTTTGGTTGAAAATTTGACAAACACTAACTATGAAGTCATCGTCACCTTCAATCACTCTACAAATCTTTACAACATGAAGTTTCATAGTAAATATTCATCATTAGATCTTCCATGATGATGTACATATGTACCAATGTGCTAAGAACATTATCACCATAAATTTGGTAGGGGACTAAGGATCTTTTGCTAGAACTCCCCCCAAGCCAAAGCTCTTCAATTAGTTTTAAGAGGAAACATCTGCACCATGGAATCATCCTTCACTTCATGTTCTTCTATATTTTCCTAGATATTGTTCATTTCATTCTTCATCTCATTCGGATCCACTTTATTTTCTAGATTAGCCATCATTTTTCAAATAGAGGGTTTCACATTCTTTCTCCTAAAAATCTTTGTTATGTGTCTTAGTTTTTTGCATTTGTGGCATGTGAAACTTTTTTGAACAAGATTACTTCCACCCATTCTATATTTGCATTCATTATCTATATTCCCAAATCCATTGCATCCATAACAATATCCATTTAAATATTAAAACATCATTCCTTTATTGTAACCATTCATCATGTGATTTTTGCATTCACTAGCTCTATGACTAAATCTATTGCATGTATTGCACCGATCAAGAAATGATTGACTCATTCTATTTCTACATTCTACAACTTTTTGTCCAAAATTATTGAAGTAATAAAAGTAAACATTAAAAGATGGGTATGTTTGTGAATTTGGTTGTCTAATAGGTGGTCTCATGGTGTCTTTTGTCTGGTTTCGGATATATATGGCATTTCCCTTCTTGTCATCTTTATTTTCAACATTGTTTAGATTTTGATCTACCTTTAAAATTTAACCTTTCTCAAACCCTAATCCTTTTTTTTCCTTAGAAGCCTTCTGATTTGAAATCATCTCATCGAGCTTTATAGAGCTCTTTTTAAATTTTTCTTCTTGAATATTTTCTTTTTCTAGATCTTATCTCAAAGTCACAACCTCTTGTTCAAGCTTTGAACATTCTTCAAAATTTTCTTTCAATTTATCATTTAGGTAGTCTTCAACTCTATTACATTCTTCAACTTGAACTTTCAGACTGATTATAGTATCATTGGATTGCATAAGCTTCTAATTTGTTTCATTGATTATATTTGTAGATTTCTTAAGTTTCTCTCTCAACTTCTTAATGCATTCATCTGCATCACCAAGATACTTTTTTCAGATCTTTTTTCTCAACTTCCACATTATCCAAATCATCAAGAGTTTATTTGATTTCTCCTTCCTTGTCCACAATGCAATCTTCTTTTGTAAATCCTTCATGGATAACATCTTCCTAAGGAATAGGATACTTTCTTGTAGCCATGTGTTTAACTCCAAGTTCTACCTCAATGGTTAAGCCAATTGAAGGAACCAGGCTCTAATACCAATTTTTGAACACCTAGAATATTGAGAGGTTGGGTGAATAAGTATTCTTAATAACTTAAATGTTTATTCAATTCATCACATTAAAGTTTCAATAATGAAAAGGAACATAGAAAGCATGCACCACATCAAGGAACATAAGAACACTAGATTTACATGGAAAAATCAAAAAGGGAAGAACCATAGTGAGGATTAGCTCACAATATATATATTGTAATTGGTTACAAAATTTGATACAATTGGTGGACCCATTATCCAGGGACTTACTATCCAATAAAAGAAATGATCATTGTCAGTGGCTCACTTCCCAAAATAGAAAATATAGAAGAAAGGGTGGTTCACTACAAAATATGAATTAACAACAATGCATATGAATTACACACACACTTAATTATTTAACATCACTATATTTTCACACAAGTAATTAACCTTCTATATATATTGTAATCAATCAAAACATAAATTGGGTCAGTCTAATTAATGTACCATGTAATACCCCATCATATCGGCTCAAAACTCAATCGTACATGCCTTGAAAAATGAATTAAAGTATATAACACATTAAGATAGGTCACCTATTATTATTCCCATAATTCCACTCCAAACTTTAATCATCTCTACACAACCCAAAATACATAAGTCGACACCACTAGTGATGTAACAATAGAATGAACCATTTGTTCACTCACAACTCGATAAAAGAAAAACCAAAACATTCCCCACTTGGTTAAAACATACTAAAATCATCCTCAAACACTTCTACAAATCGGCATACCAAATTTTTCATCTGTGGTGGAATGTGAAGCATTCCAATCATACACTATGTCACAGTTACACTAGCATATCTAGACTGATACCCTATCACTATTATCTTCAACTATGAAATAAATTAGATCATGATACTTTGGATTTTGAGTCTACTAGTTTACACCATAATTACCTTAAATATCATAAAAAAATCTTCATGGTGGAGCAATGCAGACCAAAATATTGGTTTTGTGAACACTTGAACTACATATTTTCCATGGATTTCCATAGATGAAAACACCATATGACATAATATTCTCATCTTTCTCCATTAATCTCTGTATTCAACTCATGTTGCCATCACACAATCTTCAATGACAAGCTTCCAACAATCTCTCTCAACAAGCTAGGTTTGAAACAACACTTTTATGTTGGGATAATAAAAGTTCCATTACTTTTGAAAAGAATCCAATATTTCATACAAGGACCAAGAAAATTTCTTTTCAACACAACTTCATTAGAGATCAAATTAATGACAAACAAATTTTTCTTTTGTATTGTAAAGGTGAAGATCGAGATATACAAATTTCACCAAACCACTTTCTAAAGATAAATTTATACATCATTGTAAAAATCTACCTTATTACAACCCATTGAACCTTAAGGGGGTGTTATAAATTAATATTTACTTAAGTGAAGATTATTTATTATTTATATTACCTACAAATATATGTAGAAATATTCCAAAGTAATCCCTACAAGTCTTTTGTCTCATTCGAGTATTCTGAAACATGTCTGAGGATGATTCATTTTTATAAATCCTCTTTGGTGGAATATTAAGGCTTAGATTTTTCTTCCTTATTATGAGGTTCTTGACACCTTAAACAAATATAGGATGAAAGGTGGAATGAATAGAAGTGGGATTTACTTATGCAACTCCTTTCTCACCTATATTTATTGAGGTGTAAATCTCCTTCTTCATAAATAAGCATTTTATTCTTAGGATCTCTAAATCTCTCTCTTTGTAATCTTCTTAGGCTTTATGCCATATTCATAATATTGGGATTATTTTTTTCGTTTTTCCCCCTTATTAATTATTGACTCCTCTTGGATGTTTTAATACTTGCTCCTAATTTTAATCTTCATGGTAATAGTTTCCTTCAAACAATTTTTCTTAGATTAGTACTTTACTTTTCTTTAATTTTATTTTTTTCTTTTCAAGAATACACAAGGAACATAAAATTAAAATATTATTACATAGAAGCTAAATATTTGAGTCAACAAGGTAACGATACATTAGTATATAAGGTTGTCTTAATTACTAAGAAGCATCTATTGAATGCATAATATACACATATAAAATAATAAAATGATAAATGAAAGTTTTCACAATGATACATAGATCTACTAGCTAGCAAGTTGTTTTATACTAGGTATCCATGTAAAATTCTCAAGCTCATGGGCCATCAATCTCGCTTCTACTAGGTACATGGATTGTTTTGGAAAATCACGCCTTAGGGAGCTCATAAATGTTTAACATTATGGAGGATGATTTAACATCGTAAAGGATTAATTTGGTAGCCACACTCAGGGGGTATCCAAAAATTTAATGTCATGGGGGATGAATAAATGTATAAATAACACCACCACCAAAGGGGTATTTCAATAATTCAAATCTTACAAGATTCCAATGAAATGGATAGGGTGATATGCCCCCACTTAAAATTTTAGCATACTTTCTATGCTAATATTTAAAGGAAAATAAAAGGAAAAAGAGAGGATCTTCAAGAAGGATGCACACCTCTAAAAATAGCTATACTTTCCCCCAAGTATGTAGCAAAGGACAACCATCCTAGAGATGGTCATGTTTCTACCATTGATTAAATATAGTTGCACACATGATTGTACTACCACAAATGGAAATGTGGAAATTTATAGAGATAAAAATTCCACATAGTTAGGAGCAGAACCATAGAAGAGAGATTATCTCTTATAAATGATAGGTGCATCAACACATGGAAGAGTGACAACTCCACAATCTAGAAGCTATTGTATTTTTTTTTTTAAATCCTAATATTCATTTGTGGAATGACCATGCACTTAGTGATATGCACAAAAAACTATATTTTAATGAAAATTCTTACGTGTTGGAGGAGGAAGAGTAGTCAACTATTTTTTGAGAAGCTTTGAAAAAATATTCTCTTACTCAGGTAGAGGATAAGGATTGGGAGACAATCATTTATCTTGTGAAGAAATTTTTTCTCGCTTACCATAGACGGTTATTTTTAGTAGGCCAAAGGCCATCACAAATCCTACTGTAGGTTACCATAAAGGGTCCCTAGAGGATGAAAGAGATATTATTTGTAACTAAGATTCATGTCCCTTCAGGGTAATGTATATATACAATATAAATCATATGTTGGAATAGATAAGTTAATATATAAGAAAGATATGTATGGGATTAGAGACTAAGATCTACCCTTTTTTATACAATATAATGCAATATAAGTATATATAATGAGTTATCTATGGATTAATGTACCTTTATTATCAGTATATTTTACACGTTATATTCATCATTGTATCTTACCCAATTTCTTATTTTTCTTATTGTATACTTTAGGTTATAAAATGACTACGTAAGAGGTCTTGCTATATAAATCTTTAAACTATACTTCCCCATTCTTCTTGCCAATATTGGTCATGTTGAAGAGACCCTAGAGAGAAAATTAAAGAAAATATAAAGCATAAGAAGGAAAGAAGGTAGGAAAAAGACTTATTTGCATCAAACCCTAAGCACTTCCTCTATGAGAGGGAGATAGGCCATTAGGAGATGATAAATTCAAAGGGGGAAGGGATCTAAAAAGACCCCTCAAAATATGAAATTGTTCAAATATTATTTTCTTACCCACATGATATATTTATATATAAGGACTAATGGAAGTTCGGATTTTGAAAACATAAGGGAACTTATACAACAATGAAGGTGTTGTCATTGATGTCAACTGGTTAACTGGTTCTTGTTTTCATTGATGTCATGGAAGTTGGTTTTTGGTTGTATATGTAGAGGATATTGAGAAAAATGTAATCAATAAGGTTTATAGGTATTCAGTGTATTATTCAGGATGTGTTGCTATGTTAGTGAGGATATAAGGTGTTTATCATGATTGTTGGTAGTTTTTATACCCAAAATTTGGGCTTCAAGATCATTCTATAGTGTGAGATATTTTCACCAGTTGTGTACTGTGCATTTCAGTGTGTCTAGCTAAGGTCTAGGATAAATATAGTTGCTCTAGATTTCACCATGTTTTGGTTTCATGACTTGTGGTTCTAAGTGTAAGTTGACGAGGTCATGTTCAAGTGTAATTTTTTGTTTGGAAAGATTGGATCATGTTAAGGATGCATGTGCTTAATTTGTTTATGTGTTTTAAACTGGTGTTGGCCGACAAAGTGTTAAACACTACTTAAAAATCATGGTGAAGCATGTTGGGACTTATTTAGGTCCCCATTAGGTATATGTTTTGTTCTCCCTTATTCTAATTGCACCATGGAATGTTTTGGTGCCGACCTAATTTAAATTTGTAAATACAAATGGTGTATGGTTGGCCTTGGATGAGTTTCAAGGCTGAAGATAGTATAAAAATAAGTTGAGCTATTGATGAAAGATAAGATAGATGAAAAAGATAGATCCAAGATATGTATGTGAGATGGAAATTTAAACATTACAGTGAAAATTTCATGTTAGGGTTCTAAAGGCAATGAGTTGAATGGATCTAACATCTTTTGTGTGAGACTGCGAAAGTGTGTAAGCTAGTGTGGTGGAATATCTATTGGATTGAGATAGTTTTCTCTCTATGACAATCCTATTTTATCTTCTTTGTAATTTTGTTGCAGTGAGCCCTCCAAGTAGTGAACTCTCATTGGACAGTAAGTTCTATTTTGGATAAGTAATTCCTATCTTGGTAGTGATCCTTTCCAACAATGAGCCTTTGTATTCAGTTTTGAAATTCTTTATATTATGAGCTAATCCTCATCATGATTTTCCCTCATTGTGTTTTCCATGTAAATCTTATGTTACTATTTTTATGGTTTTACTTCTTTCGGTTTCTTCTTCTGCACTGAATTATTAATCACATTAGAAGAGTAAAATGTTTATGAATGGTTATTGATCTAACTTCTAGTAAACATTTTAAAGGTTGAAATTGATACAACTGATTTACCCCCCTGTCAATTGTCTTGTTCAAAAATTGGTATCAGAGCTTGGTTCCTTTGAGAAAAGCCTAACTGCTTAAGGAAGGTCCAAGATTGCGAATAAGATAGTTATTGTGTTTCCTAAGTTTGATTGCATCGACTACACTTTCAGGAAGGCAAAGATGAAAGGATATCTAGAATACTATGGATATGATGTTGAGAAATATTATAAGAATCCATACACTACTCCTGATAATGGTCTAATTATTGTTGATGCTATCAAGGTGCATGAAGCAAACAATAAGGAAAAAAATATTCTGAAGACTTGTCTTTCACATTCTGAATTAATTAAAGTTGTAAATCTGAATACTGCTAAAGAGGTTTGGGATTCATTGGAAAAGATCCATGAAGAAGATGAAAAGGTTAAAGAAGAAAAGTTGTAGAATTTGGAGGCATAATTTGAGTCCTATGAATGTCTAAAGATGAGAACATTAAATCCTATGTATATAGGGTGGATGAGCTGGTAGGCGAAATGTTAGGACTTGGTGAAAAAGTGGATGAATCTAGGATAGTAAAGAAGATTCTTAGAACTCTCCCAAACAAAAATAGTGTTGTTTATGAGAATCTTTGGGTGATATATCATTATTTATAGCTTCTGGTTTGATGAACAGTGAAAGTTGTGTTAATCGGTTTGTGAACTAGTCTAGAAGAGTTGTTTGTCTGTGGACTAGGAGAAATGTTTCCACTCTATAGTCCCCTATTGTTTTTTCTTAGATCTTGAAAATCTAGAAGAAGGTTAATATTGGTGGTATCTATGTTTTGGTAGAAGTTCTTGTGTTTTTGTTCTCCGAAAGACTTGTTCCAGAGCTAATATGTTTGTTTGTGTAGCCCGGTTGGACTGTTGGAAAGAGTTTTGTATATGAAGATTGTTGTAGTTGATGCAGATGAATCTAAAGGTATATAAGAGGTGTTCCAATGTCTGGTGAATTATGTTATATGATCCACATGTTATCATCTTGTTGTGAATGCATGTACGTCAAAGTTCATTGGTGTTTGAATTAGATTTGGCCAACCTAGTGTCTACACATTACATGAATAATAAGTATCAATTAAGGAAGCATGTGATTGATCCAAGATTTTTTTTTTGGGTCCTAGTTAAGTATTTATTTGGTCCACTCTCATTCTTATCCATTGGGGTAATTTTGATTTGCCAACCTAATTTGAATTTGTAAAATGAAGAATGTGTAGTCAACCTTGGAGAAATTTTCTAAGGTTGAAGATGGTATAAATACAAGTCAAGATGTTGTGAATAGGGATAGAAGTGGTAGACAAGTGATAAAAAAGTGTGAGAAGTTGAGTGTGTGAAAGTGAATCAAGTTAGCAGTACTTTAATGTGTTTGACTCCTAAAAGAAGTGAGTCAAGGGTGTCTTCAATTCTTTGATTAAGGTTGTGAATGTGTGAAACCTATTGTGGTTTATTTTTCTTGTATCTATCTTTATTTGTAGGTAGTGAGTGTCCTTCTAGATAGTGAGTCCTATATGTAGGTAATGAACCTTGTGTCTAGACAATGAGTCCTATCTAGGTAGTAAGCCCTTTCATAGTGAGTCTTTCTATCAGGTTTTGCATTGCTATATTATATTATGAGTTTATCCTCACCATGGTTTTTACCTTATAGATTTTTCCACATAAATCTGGTGTCTCTAGTATTTTCTTTTTGTTATCTACATTTCATTTTTATACTTAATAATAGATTAAAGTGGATTTGGAATTGATTAAGATAATAAGTGAATGTGATTAGATACAACTGATTCACCTCCCCTCTCATTTTTCTTGTGCAATTCAAAAATTGGTATCAGCGCTTTGGTTCCTCATAAAAGAGCTTAACCACTTGAGGTAGATTTGATGGCGCACAATTTTTCAATCCCTATGTTTGATGGAGCTAACTACAGTGACTAGAAAGTGCAGATGAGAGGTTATTTGATCTCTCTTTGCTTCAAGACCTATAAATTTGTTAAGACAACATATTTTGAGCCAACAAGCGGTCCTTCTTATATAGATGATATTTTTTCCTATGAGGAAAATGAAAAAGCAAGGTATACAATCTATAGTGCTTTATCTAAGACTGAGAAGACAAAAGTTATTTCGTTAGGCACTGCTTATGAAGTATGGGAAAAGTTGACAGATATCTATGAAGGAAATGATAGAGTCAAATTATCAAAGAATCTAACATCAAAGTGCAGATATGAGAACTTGAAAATGGAAGAAGTTGAAGACATATCAAGCTACTTTTAGAGGGTTGATATTGCAGAAATGAAGTCAAAAATCAAGGTGGTACTCTGATAGATGAAGATGTAATACAAAATATTGTGATAAACCTATCAAAGAGTTATAGTGGCAAGGTTTCCGTTATTGAGGAAGTATATGATCCAAATAAATTCACTAAAGTGCATCTATTTGGCACCTTGACTACATTTGAGATGAGGAAGTTTGGAAAATAAAAGGAGAAAATAGAAACAACCTTCAAAGCCACTAAGACATAAGATGATCCAGCTAGTGATGGTTCAGAGAAAATTGAAGAAAGGTACCAGTAAGTACAAAGGTATGCTACCCTTTAAATGTTTCAGTTGTGGAAATATTGGTCACTATGCTTCAAGATGTCCAAATAGAGTCATACATAAAAAGAACAGAGATAATAAAGACAAAAAGGATAGAAAGTTCAATAAATTGTATTATGTTAGAGAAGATGCTAGAATTTCTAATGATGAGTCAGATTTTGAGGATGATAAAGATGAATGCTTGTTTCTAGCCTTGGAGAATAAATATTTTCTACTAACCATGGAAGATGTGGAACGGAATGTGGCCTAGAAAATAAGAAGGATGAGATGGAAGGTACTCTGGTTACTGCCTTTCATGCTAGACAAGATGAAAATTATTTGTTAATTGATAGCGAGTGTTAAAATTATAAAATCATAGAAAAAAGTAAGTTTACTAAACTTGAAAAGTATGATGGAGGATTGGTGATGTTTGGAGATGATTATGGTGCAAATATTGTTGGAAAAGGAACAATTAGTTTTGATGGAAAACACAATACTAATGATCTCTATTATGTTAAGGGTTTAAGGCATAATATTTTGAGTGGTGGATAAATGTGTAGCAAAGGATTTAAACTTGTGTTTCAGGATAACACCTCTTCGAGAAAACAATGGTCCAAAATTATGGTAGCTACAAGAAGAAGAAGACATGGAAACATCTATCAACTTAAGAGTGGTGATGGTCAGTGTTTTGTGTCTCAAGTTAATGAAATTTGTCTATCGCACCAAAGGATGAGACATGTAAACTTTGGCAATCTGATCAGGATTAGTTCAAGAGAAGTTGTCACGGAGCTACCTAGAATCACAAAGCCTACCAATATTGTTTGTAGAAGTTGTCAACTGGGAAAAAAACAAGATATAGTTTTAAAGGAAAAGAACAATCAACTACCAGAATGCTCGAATTGATTCATATAGAACTTTTTGGTCCCACTATAATAGGAATTCTTAATAGTGATGGGTATTTTATGCTTTTGATTGATGATTATTCTAGAATGACATGGGTTATATTTCTTAGGGAGAAATCTCAAGCTCTAGATAGATTCAAAGTGTTCAAAGCAAGGGTAGAGAATGAAGTAAACCTAAGAATCAAGTGTTTAGGGTCAATTTGTTTGTGAAGAGAACGATATAAAGAGACATTTTTTTACTCCTAGAACTCCTTAACAGAATGGAGTTGTAGAGAGGAAGAACTAAACTATTCAAGAGGCTAAAAGAACTATGGTTAAAGAGGAAAATGTTCCTAATGTATATTGGAGAGAAGAAATCAACACTAATGTTTATATTCTTAACAGAGTTTAGATAAAAGGTAACAACACAAAGACCCCTTATGAAGTCTGGACTGTAAACATTCTAACTGTTAAGTACTTTAAAGTGTTTGGAAGAAAATTTTATACTAAAAGAGATGATCAGAACCTTGGAATTTTTTATGTAAGATGTGACGAAGGTATTTTCCTTGGATATTCAACGAATAGAAAATCATATAGATGTTTCAATAAAAGACTGAGGAAGATATTTGAAAGTGCAAATGTAAATGTTGATGAAGATATGCATAGACCAGTTGAACTAAGTGAATTTGAACTAGATGAACATGTATGTAGACAAGTACATGAAGAGGATAAGGAAGAAGAAGAATAGGCTGAAGAATAAGAGACTCCAAAACCTACTCCTAAGACTCCAAAGTATGTATAGAAAAATCATCTGAAAGAACAGATAATTGGAGACAAAGGAAAATGTGTAACAACAAGGAGAAAAGTGGTAACTTAGTTGAGGTAAATTTGTGTCTACTTTCTAAGATAGAACCTAAAATAGTGTGTGAATCATGAAAATATGAGAATTGGGTGAGAGCAATGAAAGAAGAGTTTTAGTAGATAGAGAAGAATCAAACATAGGAATTGGCTCCTAGACTCATAAACAAGAATGTAATTGGTACAAAATGGGTATTCAGAAATAAGTTGAATGAAGATGGTGAAGTAGTAAGAAACAAAGCAAGGCTTGTGTTCAAATTTTATTCACAATTTGAAGGAATAGACTTTGAAGAAAAAATTTCCTCGATAGCAAGAATGGAGGCCACTCAGATGTTCTTGGAATTTTTTGCTCACAAAGATTTCAAAGTATAACAAATGGATGTTAAGATTGCATTTATGAATGGAGAATTGGACGAAGAGGTTTACATGGAACAACCAGAAATATTTCAGTTATTAGATAAATGGGACATGGTTTGCAAGTTGAAAAAGGAACTATATGGACTTAAATAGGATCTCAGAGCATGATATGCAAGGTTGGAAAAATATTTGACACAAAAAAGGCTCAACAAAGGCACCGTAGAGAGTAATCTCTATTTCAAATTTAAAGGAAATAGAATGTTGATAGTACTTGTGTATTTTGATGATAGTATCTTTGGAGGAAATGAAGGTATGGGAAATAAGTTTGCAGATGAGAAGAAAAAAGAGTTTGAGATGTCTATGATTGATGAGTTGAATTTCCTTCTTGGACTCCAAGTGAGTCAAATTGATATGGGCATATTCATTTTAAAATTAAAGTATGTTAAAGAATTGTTGAAGAAGTTTGGAATGAATGATTCCAAACCTGTTTGTACCCATATGGCGACTAGATGAAAAATGAGTGAGGGTGATGATTCTCCTAAAATTGATTAGAGCATGTACATATATATGATTCGTGGACTATTATATATTAATTATACTATGTTGGATATCATGCATGCAGTATTTTTGGTTGCTATATTTCAAGAAGAACCTAAAGAAACACCTGTTACAACTATGAAGAGGATATTCAAATATCTAAAAGGAACTTTGGATTACGGCCTGTGGTATCCTAAGGATACTGCTCTCAATTTGAATACTTGCACTAAAGTAGATTGGGTTGGTTGTGTGGATGATCGAAATAGTACAAGTGGTTGATGTAGATAATATACTAAATTCAAGGGTTGTAAAGACCCAATACATAAACTTGAGAAGATCACTTGAATAATCACCCAAATTCACTTCTTTACAACTTGATTCCTCGTGTTTAAAAGACATAAAACCATCAAATCAAGGTTCTAAACTCTTACCAGACCCTAATACACCTTCAACATCATCATTTTGATAGGTTCAACCTAAAAACACTCACTTACACCACTATTTCATTAGTTTCTCCATTGTTTGCACTAGAAGACCAAATTGGCTTGTAGTAGTCCATACTGATGAAATTGGGTATATATCCTTAATCTAATTGAATCTCCATAAAAAAATTACATTTCTGAGAACCCATTTTGGCCTTATTAAACATACTTCATAATAAAGTCTATTATTCAGAAAATAATAACAAAAGAAATGATTGTCCTAAAGTTTTTACACTCAATTAGGCCTAAATTACAAAGCATGTCTCCACTAAAAAACTTCTCAAATACTAATTCCCATTGATAGTCCATCATCAAGCTCTAAAACTCCAGATTCAACAACATTTCAAGACTGAAAAACTCTTTAATGCACCAAAAGGTAAAACCCTCACTCTATGCCTTTTTATGTAGAAGTTGATAAAACTCAACTTCATAGTCCCCAAGAATCACCTGCAAGCAATCACCTATCACATGCAATAGATATTCAAAACAAATAATAATAGATGTTATGTAAACCCTCAGAGCAAAATTATGTGCAAGCATAAACCAGAATAATGATTATTGAAAGTAATTGTTTTACAAATACTACAAAAGCCTTCAAAAGGAAATCATGCAAGAAGCAGGACATGCACAACCCTAATATTATCTTGAGCAACAAGATAGCTCAATAAGATAAAGATTATTAATTAACCTAGGAAATAAAATATGCCTAAGTAAACCTATGCTAAAGTGTAATTAAATAAATAATTACACCAACACCCCCCCATAAGTGAAACTTAGGGATAAGTAAATTATTATGCAAAGATGAGTCCTAACAACAAGGCCTGATCAGGTAACCATTTACAAATGCAATGCAAACTAAATCAAACGGGGTAAAGGAGAAAACCACATGGGAACAAAACTCCTCCCCAAAATAGAATGAAAACTAACTAAGTGATGAAAGATGGAGGACTCCATAAGACCTTCCAAGAACACCATCCATCACAAAGATGCATGAAAGAACGCCCCCAGAAGAGAGGAAGAAAGAGACCACAGATCCCCCCCAAAATGAAGTAGCCCCAAAAGAACTGAAGAAACTACATCTCCTAAAAGAAGTGAGAGGGAAGAGGTCGAATGAAATCAATCTCTGAAGGTGAAGTAGGTGTAGCCCAAGATGTCTCCACAGAAGCAGGTGTGACCTCAACAAATGAAGAAGTCAAAGTGGGTGAAGACTGAATAGGAACCTCCAAAGATGGATGATCAAGTGGATCCTGCTGCACTGAAATGCAAGAAACCACATCTGGAGTCATAGAAGTATCAGCAACTACAATAGTAGGTGAAGGAGATGGAATGGATGGCTCAAGAGCAGGATCTGAAGTGAGAACTCCAATGTTCAAGAAGCCAAATCTCTCCTCTAAATTATGATTCACACTAGAAGTGTGATGAACAACTGTAGGAATAGAAGCACCATCAATAGAAAAATCTGCAAAGGAATACAACCAAGATGAGTGATCCACTACCTCGGTAGCAATAACTGCTCTACTCTCCAAATCTCTGATGATAACTGAATCAGGTGTGAACTCCACAGCTCTCCCATTGCCTCCATGTGTGATCTGATATATAGAAAGAAGGTTGTTCATCAAATGAGGAACACACAAGACATCCTGAAAAGTGTTGTCCCCAAAACTAATAGACCCCTTCCCTGTAACAGTCATGTATGTATTATTTCCCATCAAAATAGGAGACATAGTGTGAGACTCAAAGTGAAAATAGTTTGTGTAGAAGCCATATGATGAGATGCTGCTAAATCTAGAAGCCATCTCCCTGATCCAAGAATTGAAGAAGCACAAAGAGCATGCCCCTTCATATCTAATGAAGTATGTAAACCAGCTGTGCCTCTGTCATGCTGAACTAAAGAAGAAGAAGGAGGGGAAGGAGATGATGCATACATCCTAGAAGGAAAATCAATCTGATGTTTCTAAAGAATATTCTTCAGCTCATCAATGTCCTTCTTGTAGCAATTATGTTATGCATGTCCTTCTCTCTTGTAATATGCACATGGGCCTTTCTCCTTCCTAAATGATTTCCCCTTAGAGGAGGATGATGAATCTAAGGACTCCTGCTACTCATGAGATCTGGAATCCTTTTCTTTATGTTTCTTTCCTTTACTTGTAGAAGCCTTTTGATCTCTAGGCTCATGTGATGCAATGAGTGCTTGTGATGAAGAGGGCTTCAACTTGCCCATATTGGCCAACTTGGCCTACTCTCGAGTGAGAGAAGATGCAAAATCATCAAAAGAAGGCATAGTAAATCTAGTACCAAGTGCATCCCTAGTAGCATAAAAGGTAGAAACAAAAACTGAATAATCTGGTCCAAGCTTAGAAAGAATGGACAATATCAACTGAGAGTCTTCTTCCTAAACACCACACTGTGACAACTACATTCTAAGAGACTTGAGTTTGGTGAAAAACTCCTAGATGTTGTCAAAATCCCTAGGATTTAAGCCAATAAGCTCATTCTCTAACTAAAACCCTCTCATAGTATTCTGCTTCCGAAACAAAGACTGCAAAGTAGTCCAAACCTCATGGGGTGTAGTGCAAGACTCAATATGAAAAAGAAGGTCAGAAGAAAGAGACAGACAAAAAGTACCATAAGCTTCATCACATCTATTAAACCACTTTCTCTTTTCAGCAACACCTGTAGGTTCAATTTCTGTACCCATGGTTAATCTGTACAACCCTTTGTGTTTCAAGTGAATCTCCGTTTGTTTTTTCCAACCAAAATAGTTGAATGGAGTAAGGGGTGCAATATTATGTGTATCCATGATAGAAAATAGAAATATATATTCTCAAATAAAAAATAATGCTCGCTGATCTCAAAAAAATACCCTGATTGCACATTTCCCAAGAAAATAATTGAAAAACTAAAGGCTGAGATCAAATAGTAATATCAAATACCTGGTAAAAAAATATGAAAAAATAGGTCTGAGATCTGTGTAGATCACTGAATCATCTTTCTGATGCCTATTTTTTGTCGCAAAACGGAGTCCGAACGTGAAAGATATGCCTCCCGGAGTGAAAACAATAACTTCTGGCTTTGACAGGCGAAAAAGGAACCAAAATAGAAAAATCAAAAATTATAACCTCCACCACTGCGAAGAGCGTTGAATCAACTTTCCGACAATATTTTGTTTTCGAAAAAAGGCCTCTGTTTTCCCAGGTTATGAGAAAATGAAAAAAAGGGCCTGTAAAAAGGCACTTCCGGCACTAATCAAGGGAAAAATTTTGGCCCCTTCTCTCTGGCCCTTGGTCTCGCATGTGACCAGCCACCGGTGTTGGGGGATGAAACTATTGGCTCTTGGTCACAGATGTGACTACACGCTCGACATTGGAGGGCTGAAGACCCGGCGGTAAGCGCCCGGTTGTTGAAGGGATCAGGGGCTTTCAGTTGAGCCTACAGAGGCTATACCGGGAGTGGAGCGATGGTGGTGGGTGGGCGGTGGCCGCTGGTTGTGGGCGGCGCGTAGGTGGTCGCCGGGCAGTGCTAGGGCAGCAGATTCTTTTTGTATGGGCCGCACAAAAACCTGTGGGTTTTTTTGATTTTTTTGAATTTTTTTTTCGATTTTTGAGCCTCGAACTGCATGCTGGGGAGGCCGCTCTGGCAAAAACAAATTTTCCTTTTTTTTCAACAGGTCCAAAATTGATGAAACGAAAGGCGTTTATAGGGTTTTTGGGTGCTCTGAATGCGATGGAAATGCCCATTTGGCCCAAAAATGAACAAAAAATTGTCAATCCTTAGAAGCTCAATAAATCAACCTAGCTTGAAACCCTAGCACAAAAAAATATGCTGTGAGAAAATATCTTCAAAACATGAATAGGCAGTCACAGGTCTGGAGCTCTGATACCATGTAGAAGTTGATAAAACTCAACTTCATAGTCCCCAAGAATCACCTACAAGCAATCACCTATCACATGCAACAGATATTCAGAACAAATAATAATAGATGTTCTATAAACCCTCAGAGCAAAAGTATGTGCAAGCATAAACCAGAATAATGATTATTGAAAGTAATTGTCTTACAAATACTACAAAAGCCTTCGAAAGGAAATCATGAAAAAAGAAAGACATGCACAACCCTAATCTTATCTTGAGCAACAAGATAGCTCAATAAGATAAAGATTATTAATTAACCTAGGAAATAAAACATGCCTAAGTAAACTTATGCTAAAGTGTAATTAAAGAAATAATTACACCAACATTTTAGACTTACTAAAACAAGGGTTTATTTGTTCTCATCTTTCCTAATATAAAAACACCTTAAAAATGATTCAAAAGTATTGAAATATGTTTTCACAAGCTATATGAACCATATTCTAACCTCGTTGAATGCATTTACAACAGATTCTACCTTGGAGCCATCAACTTTCATGGAAAACTCAATTTTTTTTGTGAGGGCAACAACTATAACTTTCTATTCTGATTTTCCCTACACATGCAATAACAAACACATTAAAATTTAACCTACCCTAACGCATTCCACTAATTCACAAATGCTAAATCGGTGGAATGGTTGCTAGACCATTCTTTAGACTCTCAAACCCTTAATTGGGGTTTTTCAAACCTCTTACTGTAAAAATGATCTCAAAACCCTTAAACTTGATGAAAATACCTCAAATATCTTTCAAAGGGATATAAAACCTTAATATATAAGATAAAATCAATAATATAACCTAATAATTATTGTACAGTCCATAAAAACTAGTAACTAATAGAGAAAAATGCTGAAAAATACAAAACATGGTACTTTTATTTGCTATTTTGTTTCAAGAATACAATCTACAATACTTTTCTCACTTTCACAAGGCCTTAAATATATGTTTACATCATTTAATATAACTACCCCTTCAACTTACAATTACCAAACCTTTCCTTTTCACAAATGACTCTTCATCTTCTTGTATTTTGCATTTTTTGCCTTTGTGCAACATAATGATATTTTTTTGCAATTTGACTCCTTTGACCACCTAGAGACCTATTAGAGACTCAAATACATTTGAATGGGTTGACACATGACCATTTTACATGTATTACATGACTGAAGATTCAAATTTATATGATTTCTTAGTTGAGACTGTAAGTGTGGAATAAGTAATGAATAAGTAATAATAAGCAACACTTCTTAATAAGACATTATATCAAGAGAATTAATAAACATTAATCAAATTAAAACAATAAAACTCCTGAAAGCATCATATTTCTCTCTATCTCCAAACATTTATTAAATCACAGGGCTCTCAGATTTTGTAAGCATTGTGACTGTTAAAATGTCAATCTAAAGAATGAGATGTTGCTAAAATGCAAGAATCTAATCCTATATGATGATAATTAAATGATATCGATGCTACTATAATCTAAATTGACATGAAGCTTGATAAAAGAAGCTATAGTAAACTATGATTTAGTTAAATTATTCTATGCTAAAATGCTATGATAATATGATAAATGATAATTGTTTGATTTCTCAATTGCTATTCCTGCAAAGTAAGTTTGCACAAACTTGGGATCCTTTTTCTTGTAGAAAGGGGTTGTATTTATAGATTCCCGATAGCATATTTTTGAAGGGGCAGCAAATCAAAGGTTTGTATTCAATCTTGAAGATTCAATGGTGAAGGATGAAGCTTTTTGAGCTGATTATGGAGATTGTTCCTCCCCACAAAAAAATTCAACCAGATGATAGGAAAAATCCATGGAAGAAGATGAAGGAGTTGCCTGCAAATTTGTCTCCTATTTTTCTTCAAATTTTCCCATGAAGATTGAGATGTATTAAATTACACATTTCATATATAATTTGGTAGGTGGATATGATTAGCTATAGAATATTTTTCAATTGAATATTTAGATTTATTCAATTTAGGAAAGATGATATTTAATTTAATAAAACAAACTTTTAGAAGTCTATGTTTATTAAATAAATATAGAAGAAATATGATAATTGATAGAAGAATTTAGTAATTATAATTATATAGAAAAAAATGTATTAAATTTTTTCATTTAATTAAGAAGGAATAATATAATAAAGATAGAAGAATTAAAAGTGAACTATATCAATAAATATTTCTATTTATTTAATAGTAGAAGAATTAACGGCTACTTAATCAAATGAATCATATTTAATTAATTAGATTATCCAGACCATTTTTAGGTGTATACATTTTCCCCCTCTTTGTAGTGATGTGTTTACGCATTGCTTCGAAGAAAAATTTGCTAGTACTACTAGTATCAATGATGTTTTTTGAGATATGCCCCAGATGTTGATTTTTTGGTGATGATGGATATATGCCTCCTCGGGAGATAAATTGATGAATTTTTTATTTTTGTATTTTTTTGAATTTTTTCTTCTTCTTTTTATGATTTTTGATGATTTTTTGATGAACAATAAAGTTTTGATCATGAAATAATTTATCTATCACACTCAATTTGAAAGATGCCCCTATGATGAAGTATGAATTAACCTCCAGTGAATAAAAATAAATAATCCCACCTAAATCCCATTTGATACCTCTATAAAAAGCTAAAAAGGTGTGGATTAGAATTCATTTGTGCAATTGAAGCTTTCAAATTTGAGAGAGAGAGAGAGAGAGTGATTTTGATCTATTTGGAGAAAAATTCCAATCCCTTACCACACTCACCATTTCCAGCACATGTGTCGACACAAAAACCAATCATATCCACCTACCAAATTAGATATGAAATGTGTAATTTAATTCATCTCAACCTTCATAGGAAAATTTCAAGACAAATTGGAGACAAATTTGCAAGAAGCTCCTTCATCTTCTTCCATGGATTTTTCCTATCATCTAGTTGAATTTTTTTGTGGGGAGGAACAATCTCTGTAATCAGCTCAAAATCCTTCATCCTTCACCATTGAATCTTCAAAATTGAATCCAAACCTTTTCTTTACTGCCCCTTCACAAATATGTTATTGGGAATCTATAAATACAACCCCTTTCTATAGGAAAAAGGATCCCAACTTTGTGCAAACTTACTCTATAGAAATAGAAATTAAGCAATCAAGCAATTATCATTTATCATATTATCATAGAATTTTAGCATAGAATCATTTAGCTACATCATAGTTTACTATAATTTCTTTTATCAAGTTTCATGTCAATTTAGATTATAGTAGCATCAATATCATTTAATTATCATCATATAGGATTAGATTCCTACATTTTAGCAGTATCTCATTCTCTAGATTGGTATTTTAATAGTCACAGTGCTTAGAAAATTTGAGAGGCCTACAATTTAATAAATCTTTGGAGATAAAGAGAAATATGATGCTTTCAGGAGTTTTATTTTTTTAATTAGATTAATTTTTATGAATTATCTTCAGATAATATCTTATTAAGAAGTGTTTTTTATTTTTACTTATTTATTACTTATTCCACACATACATATTGGCACCCACCATGGAGCACAAACCCCATATTTAACATTTATTTATGAAAAGTGTACTTATAGGCTTCTGACGTGTTTGTTTGAACATGATCAAGAGATCTTACAACACATACAACAGATACTCTAGCATGTTGAATGACTATTTCGGTGCATCAAACTTTCTGTGTCACCAACGAGGGGGTTTTCTTTTGGCGCTTTGACCATATCTTTTAGTGCATCCATCAAATTTTGTAGTGCATAGGATTTTTATTATGGCACATTTAAATTTTGTTTTGGCACATCTGACCACTGTTGTGGCACATCTAATTACTTTTGCATAATTTTAAAAATTCGAAGTCTAATCACTATTTTTTGTGTTCCAAGTATGAAATAGGCTTGTCAAAGACAGTTGTTAGAAAAAATTACACCTGTCAAATGAAAAAATCACAAAAACTACTAATGATGTTTGCAAGGATTTGAGTTCATTTCTTTTCTTTACCTTTGGTTAAAATAGTGCATCTAGATTAATTAAGAAAATAGTTTGAACCCCATGTTTTCTGTGATTCCAAATCAATATGCCTATGCTCTCCCCTTATCTAGGTGATCAAAATGCTAGACTTGTTATTCCCTCTTTATTAAATCCTTTAGAAGGTTCGTCATAGTGGGAAAAATTATTCACCCTACAGGAACGAACTAAGTGGGAACAACCAAAGCTAGGTTTTCCAACCCACTATAATCAAAAGTGAATTTGGGAAAACCCACAATTCAACGAAAGTGTGCAAGATAACCATCCCCAAAATGTTTGTTCTAAATATTGGGAGGTCTCCTAAGGGAATTTATCATTTGTCACTCTGAACGAATACCCTATCTATGAATTTAAGTGTAAAATCCAATTATGTCAGTTTATGAACACTTTTTATATCATGATGCAAGGGGAGGGAAGAATATTCCCCCAAGAAACTCACCATATAACTATGAGAGACCCTGGCCAAAAGTGGAGGATTTGAATTTGGATAAGACTCAGCTTAGGAAAAAACATGGGCACCCTCTAGGGGGTGACAAGGTTGTGTGACCTGACATAGTTGCAATCTATGGTTTGTGATGTTCTAAGTGATCTACTTGAGATATAAAATTTCTTGAAATATTTGTATTTATGTCAAAACCCATGGAAATGAAAGAATTGAACCAAATTCTAGAACTCACTACATTTTTAATGCATAGAATTTGAACAACTTCTTACAATCTTGCTTTATTGTGTAAGGTTATTTTTGAAGGTATCATCCCAATATATTATCAAAATCCAAGATTTACCAACACAATACTTATCCACTATCTTCACTGGTTAGAAAATTACACCCTAGAATTAATCATCTTGCTGAGAAAAACCAGAACAAACGGACAAAATTGTGAACATCCTGACAACTTCTAGTTTAGTGCATCCACAGTCTTTTTTAGCACATACACTAGATATTTTAGCACATACACAGTCTATGTTAGCACATTGGCCACCTATTATAGCAGATCGACAATCTGTTTTACCATGTACAACCACTATTTTAGCGCATCTATCTTATCTTATAGCGCATCTACACAGTCTATCATCATAATTCACTAGTACCTTAGCACATTTGTAGCATGTCTCAGCACATATAGCTTGTTTGATAGAACATAAATAATATCTTTTAGCACATACACAATTTTTTTAGTGCATTGACTACCTGTTATAGCGCATCCATAGAACAAGAAAACAAAGAGCTATTTGAAACTGAATATCAAACTGATAACATCAAAAGCGAGATTTTTTTCAAAACAAAAACATTGTCTCAGCCCAAACAGGGTCTTAAACCTAGAAAGATAGGAATTACAATATAAAATTTATCAAATTAAACCAAGATCTTGCAACCTTAAAGTGTCTAAACCATCAAACAAAAATTCTGGATTATTACATCAAGTTTATTTATCAGGATTTTGTCATCCCACAATCAAGAAACAAAACAAAATAATCATATTTTTAGCTTAGTCTCATCAATAAAAATTTTCGTTCTATTCGACTTAATTTAATACCTTGACACTCATACAAGAAAAAATATCAAAGTTTAGTGAGAATAACAAACACTTGTATGCCAATTTTGACGAGGTTACAAAGACAAAAACTTAGAGAAAAGGAAATTGAAACACCAAACACCATGGCTGAAGACAATCCTTGGAGGAGACTCCATGAAAATGACACGAATGAAATAATCCAAGAAGACATTTAAACAACACAACAAGATCAAAATTTCTATAAATTTATGGAAAAAGTCTTAGAACAAGATATGGGAAAATACATTTTAATGCTAGCTGAACTAGGTGCAAAACTTCCAAAATATTTTGATATCAATCAATTAAAAGAAATGCCTAGAACAACTAAAACCAAACCATAAAACACACAAAACACAGATCAAGTGGTTTCCCTAACACATTAAATGCAAAAGTTGCAACAACAACTTCAAGATATGCAAAAGGGAAACACTAAAAGGTACTCATTATAGGAAAAAATTCCCTATCCTTTTGATCCAAGTGTGGACATGATACCATTTCCTAGACATTCTGAACTCCCAAAATATGACAAGTACAATGGTAAAATAGATCCAATTGACCATGTGAGGTAGTTGATAACCATGAGTTTAGAATTTTCACAAGAAGAAACTTATCTAATGAGGTTATTTCCAAGGAGCTTAGGAGGCCAATGTATGGAATGGTTCTCTAAACTACAACTAGGGATTCAAACTTTTGAAGAACTAGTCAACAGGTTTATCTCATAATTTTCCTTTAACATTCAACATGAGGTAACAATAAAAGACCTTTACAACATTAAACAAAAGAAATGTGAAGCATTCCTCTCATTTCTACAATGATGCTGAATTTTGTTTGCTATATATCCTCATGCTATACCTAAAAAATAAAAGATGGAACTATTCATTGACAACTTAACTGATGACATGAGATATAGGCTTGAACTAAAATGTCCCCCTATATTTGAGAAAGTGATTGAAAATGGGCTCAAGATCGAAGAAGCTTTGGTAAAAATATGGGTGATAAAACATTACAATGAAGGATCAAACAATAAAAATTCATCAAATCACTATGGGAACAATGATAAAACTAAGTTCTGGAAAAATAATAGAAATACTGGAAACAATGATGCTACAAATGATACACAAAATGAAAAACCAGTATTTAATTTGACGGAAACTACTACAAAGATCAATCAAAATAATGACCAAAACATCAATCAAAGTGTCACTCAAATCAACAATTTGAACAATGGAGAATCTAAACCACAATCATTCCAAATATCATCAAACCGATGAAGATTCACACCATTGGGACAAACATTAGAATTGGCAATGAGAGGACTAATTACAAATGGACTTATCCTCTCACCTGAAGCAAGAAATTGGGAACCAAAAGTGAAACCATCTTGGTGGAATGACACAGACTATTGTAACTTTCATAAAAAACAAAGGACACAAAATAAATGATTGTATGTAGTTAAAACATCTAGTCTAAAATTTGATTGATAGAAAAAAGGTATTCATAGAAGGAAATCAAACCAAAAATGTTCACACTACATTTAAGGATCCTTTACCAAATTATGAAAAGGGATAATCTTCTTCTACAAATTGTAAAGGTAAAAATGTAAACTACCTTTAGGATGGCACTATCTTTTGTATTTCGGTGGTTTAAAGTGATACTATCACTGATAATCAAATTGATAACATTGGAACTAACAAAATCATATGATTAGATCTAATCTCAAACATAGACACATCCTACAATCAAATCAATGCCATAAAAATAAGGGAATAGCAAGACTACCAACCGGTCAATGTAACAACAAGGGGGAAATCCAAGGTAATATTGAAAGGATTTGCATCTAAAACCACTACTCCCCCTTCAAATAAATACAAAATAATCGATCAACTATATAAAATACAAGCAAAAATATCAATATCAGAACTTCTTAAAACCTCACCATCCCACAAGGAGGTTTTGGAACAAGCTCTTATGGCCACCACGGTACCCAATAATCTAGATGTCTGTCAATTTCAAGCTATGGTGGGAAAATTAACCACACCTTATTGTCTATCATTCTCCGAATAGGATGATGTATCACATAATCATCCACACAATGCAACACTTCATATAGAATTCTTAATCCATAAACACCATGTTAAACATGTCCTAATAGATGGTGGAGCTGGTTTAAACATTTTTACTTTAAAATTGATCTATGCAATAGGTTATTCTGATAATGCTAGCGAATTAAAAAGGAAAATAATAATAAAAGTATATGATGAAGAATAAAGATGCTCCAAGGGATTGATAGTGTTTCCTATTCAAGTGGGACCAATTGTCAAGAATATAGATTTCCAAGTGCTAGAAAAAGAGCTAACATATAATATACTCTTGGGAGGTCCATGGATTCATGAAATGCAAGAGGTGCATTCAACTTATCAACAGTGTTTAAAATTTCCAGTCAATGGACAAGAAGTGACTATATCGGCCGATTACAACAATCCCCAATATTGTAACATGCTTAAAACAAATCAAGACACTTTTGTGCCCCATAATAGAGAAGAAAGCACCTCTAGTTTATCCAACAGAGAAAAGAGACTAAACTTTCTATCTAAATGGGTTCATAAAAAGGGGCAACCAAAATATACAAGTGTTGTTGATTCCACTTTATTAGACAATGAGGGTCATCTGAATTCTCTATCACAACAATTTCATGAAATGATCCAATTAACTAACAAAGGCATGGGAGATTACTCCATTGGGCAATCTTTATGTCTTTCATAGTTTCTACCCTCTCCAAGGTCATATGGACAACCATCAACAATGAAACAACAATCATCACAAGCTACAATAGTTCTAGATGAAATATTTATAAAAGAAGGTACTCTAGAAGATGAATCAGAAGAAAAGGTCATCCTCAATTGGCTCTATAAATACAAAGAAGCATCAACATCAATAAACATCAGCATAAAGAAAGATCAGTATAGAAAAGGAAAAGAGGTATCTTAGAGAGAATGGGATATGAAGGAAAAGGTCCTATTGGAAAAATAAAGGAAGGAATCATAGAACCCATTCAACCTCTCACCCTTTAGTCAAAGGACAAAACAGGACTGGGTTATACAGAGGAACCAAAACAAGAAATGACTCAAAAAGCTATTGAAATAATCCTTCAAATGTGAGATAGTTCTGAAGTGGATTCCAATGAGTATGAGTGGGATATTTTAACTAAATTATCATACATAGACATAGAAATTAACATCATAAAAGATTATTCACCCACATGTGAGGAGGGACAAAGCTTAGGAACTAGACCACTTGTATTTGAATCAAAAAATATTGATGACTCAAGTGAGGATGGACATACATCGAGTGGGCTAGATGACTTGGAGGAAATTAATATCACAGAACTCGACATCACTATTAACAACCTTGACAACATAACTATTTGAACCCTCAATACCATTGACCTTAGTCAATCTGATGACTTTTTACCCATAGTACATTCTAAACTTATCGATTGGGAACCAAGTGAACCTATCAATGTGCCCAACTTTGTGAATGATGACCCTGACACAACTTATAATCATAAATCTCATAATGAAATGTTCATTTAGGAGGGTGTCAAATCTTCCAATTGCAAAATTGAAAATAAGAATAATGGATCTAATGGTGAAAACCATTTAAGGGTAGCATTAGATCTCAAAAAAGTAAAAATAAAGAAGGCATATGATGGTGAAAACCTCTCAGAGGCATTGAAACATGGGAGATTTGACACCCTTCCATAGAATTATCATGAAATATCATTGGTACTAGTGGATCCTACCTAGTCTATTAATATTGACACAATAGAAAAAGAAAATACTCTACATCTGGCAGCATCTAGGACTAAACATGAAAATCTAGAAATTTTCAAGTTCTTTGAAGAAATAAGAATTAAATTTTCTTGGTCATACTCTGATATGCTTGGTTTAGATCCAAATATCCTAATTCATCATTTATCTCTACCATCTGGAACAAAACTTGTGAAGCAAAAACTAAGAAAAATGCATCTGCATATTGCCTTGAAGGTGAAAGTTGAGTTGAAAATGTTGTTAGATGCAGGATTCATTAGGTCTATTGATTATGAAAAGTGGATATCTAATATTGTACCTATATCTAAACTAGACAATAGTATCAAAATATATATTGATTTTCAAGATCTAAATAAGGCATGTCCAAAGGATGATTTTCCTTTACCAAACATTAGCATCATTGTGGACTTAACAGGAGGACATGCCATGTTATCAATAATGGATGGTTTCTCAGGCTACAATCAAATCAAGATAGCACTAGATGATCAGGAGAAAACAACATTCACTTATCCATGGGGAATGTTTTGCTAGAACATCATGCCCTTTGGGTTGAAAAATGTAGGGGCCACATATTAGTTACCAATGACCACCATCTTCCAGGACATGATGCATACCTTTATGGAGGATTATGTGGATGATATCTTAGCAAAGTCATATTCTAGAGAAGGGAATCTAGAGATCCTAGAAAATATCTTTACCAGATTAAAGAAGTTCAAGGTTCAATTAAATCCTAAGATATGTGTCTTTGATGTTACATCAGTTAAACTCCTAGAATACATAGTTTTGGAGAAGGGTATCGAAGTGGATCCTGCCAAGGTCAAGGCTATAATGGAAATGTTGCCAACAAAGAATATCAGTCAACTAAGGTCTCTACAAGTTAGGCTATAATCAATCAAGATGTTTATCTCCCAATTAGCAAATAAAATCATCTATTCAATCACTTCTTACATAAAAATGTCTTGTTCAAATGGGATCAAGGGTGTGAAAAAACATTCAATAAAATTAAACAATATCTGATGTCACCACCCATACTCATGCCACCTATAGAAGATAGACCTTTATTACTATACATTGCAATAACATATATTTCTTTAGGAGCACTGTTAGCACAGGAAGATCCTGAGGGAAAGGAACAAGTTGTTTACTATATCAGAAGAACTCTCAATGGCTATGAAATAAATTACACCTTCATCGAAAAATATTTTTTGGCAGTGGTATTTTCTACCCAGGAGTTGTGTAATTACATTTTGACTCACAAAGTTAGGCTCATAGCAAAGATTGATCCATTAAAATATCTACTCAGCAAGGTTGCTCTAATAGGAAGACTAACCAGGTGGTTCATGGTTTTAAGTGAATTTAATATCCAGTATGTGGATAGGAGAGACATCAAAGGTCAAGTGATTGTTGATTCGTTAGACAAAGCTCTATTAACTAATGATCATCCTATGACAATTGATTTTACTAATGCAAACATTCTTAATATGACAACACAACAATAGAGGCTTTATTTTGATGGCTCATACCTGCAACAGGGGTCTGGTGTGGGAATCTATTTTGTTACACCTCAAGGAACCACCATCACAAGGTCCTATAGACTCATTTTTCCATGTACCAATAGTGTAGCTGAGTATGACGCACTAATCATTGACATCAAGGTAGCAATTGAATGGAAGATCACAGAGCTACAAGTATATGGAGATTCACAACTAGTCATTTATCAAGTAAATAATGAATATTAGACAAAAGATGAGAATTTTATGTCATATAATAAGTTGATTGATGATCTCAAAAATAAATTTGTGGATATCAAGTTTGAATAGATTCCAAGGGAAGAAAACAAAGTTGCAGATGCTATGGCGACAATTGCTTCTCTCTTGCATTTACCAGAAAAATGTGGCTGTTATGAGTTTATGGTAGAACAACTGTCTAATCCTACTTATGGTAGTCCTAAATATCAAACTGTATTCCATTTAGATGACGTTGAATCCTCCATCTATGGAAATACCTATGCTTATCTAAAATACTATATCCTTCTTCTCAATCTTTCCAGAAACCAAAAACACAACTTCATCCGCCAAACTGCATGACATACCGTAATTTCCAACATACTTTATTATCGAGGTCTAGATGGTACTCTTCTCTGGTGCCTAGAACATAATGAATCTAAGACAGAATTACATAAGCTCCATGAAGGTATTTGTGGAACTCATTCAAGTGGACTAACTCTAGCCAAGAAACTCCTTCGTATGGGGTATTACTGGTTGAATATGGAGGAGTGTTATCAGTTTGTTAAGAAGTGCTAGAAGTGTCAAATCCATGGTAATCTAATCGATACACTAGCACAAGAATTGCAACCATTTACTTCAACATGGCCTTTTTATTAGTGGGTACTAGACTTGGTAGGAAAGATTAATCCATCTTCATCCAATGGACATAAGTTCATAATCACAGCAACAAAATACTTTACAAAGTGGATAGAATAATTTCCTTTAACAACAATCACCAGGAAGTAGATTTCTTCTTTCATACTAAATTACCTCATCTATCGGTATGGCATACCATAGTCCATCATCACAGACAATGGTAGACCCTTTAAAAATCGGGATGTCCAAGAACTGTGTGAAAGGTTTCACATCCAACATCATTTTTAAACACTGTACTATCCTTAGGGAAATGGCCAAGTAGAGGCCTTCAATAAAACAATTCTGAAAATTCTAAAGAAAATGGTCAATGATGTTGGACATGATTGGCATAGTCAACTAGACCCTTTTCTATGGGCATACCAAACTAGAATCAGAACACCTACAAGAGCTACACCATATGCCTTGGTATATGGATCAAAGGCCATCCTACCCATTGAGGTTGAGATTCCATCACTTTGTGTGTCACTGAAGAGAATTATTTCAGATGAGGATTATAGAGTGTCTAGACTACAAGAACTGGAATGGTTGGATGAACTTCGTCAACAATTTTTTAATCATTTGAAGGCATACAAATAGAGAATGTCCAAAAGCTACAATCATAAGGTAAGTCCTAGAGTCTTTCAAGTTGGTGGCTTGGTCTTAAAGGAAAACCTATAAATCAACAAGACAAAGAAAAGAAAGGGAAATTTGAACCTAATTGGCTAGATCATTTTGTTGTCATATCGGTTTATGGATTTGGAGCCTATCAATTGTCAACACTTGAAGGGGATGCATTCGACAAACCTATGAATAGTATCCATCTCAAAAACATTCTACACCTGAATCACCTAGTGCACGGTTCAAGTCTTGGAAAAATGGTTTCCTTGATGAAAACCAGTCAAACACATGTCTTGGTGACAGAAGAATACAAAATTAAAAAATTAGAAAATTACAAAAATACAAAAAAAATCATAAAGTCTAAAAAATTGCAATAAAAACATGTGGTGAAAACCTGAAAATAGGCAATACTTGTGATTTAAACTAGTAGTTCAATCTATTAGAGGCATTTCATGGTCATTCACTTTCATCATCATTTCCATTTAATATCATATCATTCCAAATGTGGTCGTGTCTCACCATAACTTGGGGGCAAAATCCTGAACTCACTGGGGGAAATAAACTTGAGCTTAAACAAATAGGAAAACAATAGTATGAAAACATAGTAAACACAATGATCATAGTGGAAAGCAATGTTGAACATATATCGAACATCAGAACATTTCAGAAAAATCAACTATCTATATCAAACAACTAAAATCAGAATCAAATCATACAACTTTAGGGGGATGATATTCTTTTGAATTATGATTTTACCGCTATATGCTTGAATTTTCAACATGTTGTACTTTGATTATTGTTATCATTTCTTTGGAGCAACTCAATGATGTATTTAACTAGAGAAGCTAGGAAGGAGAATGGTATTTTATTTGTCTGTTTTCTATGAATTGATCATTTATTGTGTAAAATGTCTCAAGATATGCTCTAAAAAGTATCAATGATGGCATTCTGAATTTATATAGTATAATGGTTCAATTATTGTATGTTTATGCAAGAAATACTCAGGTCATCTTGGTTTAATTATACCTAGATTTTTGTGTTCACTTGCAATATCAAAAATCATGAAAGTAGTACTCAGGTCATCATGGTCTAATTCATACCATCGATGCTTGTACTCACTTTCAATATTTTAAAGTTTCAATAATGATAAAAAGCATGATAAAAATATTGTTAAGGTGAAAATTTTTGCATATGTACTTTTCGATGATTACATTAGATTGCATTTATGTTAGTTTTGCATCTACAGAGTATTTTCCTCTAAGACGAGTAACCAATTCATAAATGATGTCAACTTTCCTTAATAACAGATTAAGTATACTTGACATTAACAAAAACATCATAAGTATCATTTAGTTTCATAATCATTTCCATTTCATACATTAGAATACATTATTATAGCATTTCATCGTTCATACATTCTATCATATATTTTGCATCATGTCATATTTTTTCAAATCATCACATCATAAAATTGCATGAGAAAAACTATCAAAAACCAAATCTCTATGTAATTGCATATTTTCATTCATCCATTTATCATATCATAAAGCATACATGAAAAGTATAATTATTATTATCATTCATTTATCCATTTCTTATATCATATATCTACATTATTCATCTATCATTGAAACACCACATCCATAATCTTGCATATGGTTACATTATCACGTAATTTAGATATGCACATCATCATACATCTATCAATCAATGTAAAATAACTACATACATCATAAATATTCATGCATCCATTTGAACATCATAGATAGAGCATCATAGATGATTTCATCACATATCATATAGACCATCACATAACATATAAAATAGAGAAATTAAATACATCCATCATAAAACCATATAGAACATATATAAATCAATCAATCCATCGTATATCATATAGATCTCAAAATCATAATTTCAAGTATACAAGGATGTCTGAAATATAAAGAGATACAACATAAAAAATGGTTGTGAATCATAGAAACAGAGTATACATCATGTCTCATATATCATAAAATAAAATCATGCAGTTATGTGGTGCTACCTCCAGATACTAAAAACATCTATGGACCAATCCCTCTACCACCAGATGTACCACAATCTATCAGATCTCTCTGTGGAGGCTGAGTCACACCTGCACTAATAGTCCTGGAATGAGTCATACCAGATCAAGACTCCGCATAACTAACTCTCCAATCGGAGGGAACTACATCATGTTGTTGACCTCTATAAAAATTTTCCCCTCTACCCACATGGAAAACCTCTCTCATATAATCACCCACGATGGTACCATCTGCTAATCTATGTAACCTCTTTGTAGTAGTCTGTGCCTACTCTACAACCTATTTAGTGGAATATTTTTCTACTATCAATGAGGCAATCTATGCCTAAGCGACTACCAAATGTCCCTCTATGTGAGAAAGAGCCCGTGCCTGAGCCTAGGCCTGTGTCTGCATATGAGTCTGTTTCTAAACCAACAAACCCTGAGCCTATACCAACTGCCCCTATATGAACTGCACTTGCACCTATAAACTCACAATTTGATTTTTTTGATGTTGTGATGGTACCCATATATGCACACGCTGCTCAGAAGGTGCTACTAGTGATCGCCTCTTACGAGGCACCATAAAATATTGCACATCTACAACTCCACCCAAATATCCACCACTATCATCTCCCTCCTCACCACTATCATCTCCCTCATCATCACCACCACCACTGTCATCATCTCCCTCCTCATCATCACTACCCTCCTCCTCCAAAGGTAAGGGCACTAGATCATCAGGAACAGTAATCCGTGGAAAGGGATGTAGAGCTAGATACTTATCATAATCTATCGTGATAGGCGCCTCAGTAATATCTAGACGAATATGCCAGACTAAAGGTTGTAGAGCCTGGTATTCCTGAATGACAACATCATATGAGAGACAAGGTCTCCAATCTATAGAATCTATTTGATGATGGCCATAATGGGAAACACCCTAGGGCATGCCCTATATAATACCAAACTACCTGAGAACCCTCCTGAATAAAAATATCTCCAACACTAAATGAGTCTGACCAATCAGTAGAAATGACTAAGAGAGATAAGGCATTTGAATATCATCATTCTCCTAGTGCTCAGAGTTTAGATAAGGTCGCCATGTGACAACCTTTACATCATCCAACACTCTCCTCCAATGCTCTAACTTACCCAATCTAGGCTGAGTAAGACAACTTGTATAAATTTACACATATGGCCTCAATGATGGCCATTGTCTCACCATGACTAGATGTGTAATAGCTATATGTTCCCATGCGCACACCTGTAATAAAGTAACCCCTGCAGAAAAACTACAACCTCATAAGTAAATAGCCAAATTCAAATCGTGATAATGATGGGAAAGCATACACATGCACAATCATACTCTTTTATGCATGACCCCAACTAATAGAAAGTCCCTTTGACCTCTGATTAGGAAAAAGGAACCCTCCAATAAAACCAGCAAGAACAGAAGGCACGTTTGCATAGGCAACCACCATATAATGCCGTGGAATCTCATACTCACATATATGATCATCTTGAAATACTCTATGGAGAGCATCAGTCCCACCCTACTCTATAGAATCATATAGCACAAGGTCACCAACAAAAGGAATCCTTAAAATCCACCATACATCCTCAGGAGTGACGATCATCTCGCCAGTAGGAAGGTGGAAGGTATTATGCTCGCTATGCCACCTCTCCGCATGAGACCTTGATTAATCCTAATCTAGGGCATACATAAGAGAGAGGAAAAACCATAATGCATGATCATTGACATCTTAGGCTGCACTAGTTATGGTATCAAATCAAAAGTCCTAGGAAACTGCTCACTAACCTGGACGTTCGTCAATGCCTCCTATCATCACGAAATGTTGAAAGTCAATAATCTTTGTCAATTAATAAAACATCAATCAACCTATCAAATCTAAATATCTCTAGTTAGACTTTGATTAAATCTTGTGAGAAACCATCAATTAACCTGGTAAGTCATGAGGTCAATTACCAATCTTAAAATTTTTACCTCACCTATCATGAGGTCGGTTAATCAGATCAACCTCTCATATCATGGGGTATATCAATAAATTATAGTTAATCCTTGCCGATCATGAGGTTAAACATCATCTACTCTACTGAGATCATAAATCATATCAAACCAATGGCTGGTATGACCGACAATCAACACAATCAAGGAAAAATTTGACAAAATACATCATTCTAACTTACATGCACCAAAACAGAGTTTTGATGCACCATGATCATTCAATGCACAATTAAAATGACTCAATGCGCTAAAATAGGAAATCAAAGTGCTAAAAGATTCAACACGCCATTTTAGCAGGTGAATGTGCTAAATCACTAGATGCACCATTTCATCTAACATATGCGCTATAAAATCTATCCTATGCACTATAACATTCTATGCGCTACTTTAGCCTGTCTTTGCACTACAAAATCTGAACTAGGTGCTAAAACTACTAATGTGAGATGTCTAGTGGCATCTTGCTCTATTGTCATTGAGCAAATTTATGCCTGAGTGGCTACCAACTATCCATGTACTTGAGCAAGAGCCTATGCATGAGCCTAGGCTTGTGTCTACATCTGAGTCTATGTCTGAACCAACAAACCTTGAGCCTATACCAACTACCCCTATATGGTCTTCACCTACACCTGTAAACTCGCAATCTGAGTTTTTTGATTATGTGATGGTACCCCTATATGAACATGTTGCTTAGAAGGTGCTTCTAGTGATTGCATATTACGAGGCACCATAAACTCTCACACATCTATAGCTCCACCTGAATCGCCACCACTATCATCATCTTCACCACTATCATCTCCCTCCTCACGACTATCATCTCCCTCATCACCATCTCCACCAGATCTATAATCACCACCACCACTGTCATCTCCCTCCTCGTCATCACTACCCTCCTCCTCCAAAGGTAAGGGCATTGGCTCATCAAGAACAGTAATCTATGGAAAGGGATGTAAAGCCAAATACTCAGTATAATCCGCTATGACAAGTGCCTCGATAATATATGGATGAAGATCCCAGACTAAAGGTTGTATATCCTAGTACTCCTAAATGTGAAAATCATATAGAGATAGGGTCCCCAATATGCAGAATCTATCTGATGATGGCCATAATGGGCAACACCCTAGGGCATACCCTATACAATACCAAACTGCCTAAGCACCCTCCTGAATAAAAATCTCTCTAACACCCAATGAGTCCAACCAATCCATAGCAATGACTAAGAGAGATAAGTCATATGAATATCATCATCATCCCAATGCTTGAAGTCTAGAGAAGGTCGCCATGTGACAGCCTCTACATCATCCAACACTCTCCTCCAATGCTCTAACTTCCCTAGTCTAGGCTGACTAAGATGACCTGTATAAATGTGCACATATGGGCTCATGGTTGGTCATTGTTTCACCATCTCCTTTATTTGGTAGTTGGATATGATTAGTTGTAGAATATTTTTCAATTGAATATTTAGATTTATTCAATTTAGGAAAGAAGATATTTAATTTAATAAAACAAAATTTTAGAAGTCTATGTTTATTAAATAAATATGGAAGAAATATGATAATTGATAGAAGAATTTAATAATCATAATTAAATAAAAACACACTATTAAATTGGTTTATTTAATTAAGAAGGAATAATATAATAAAGATAGAATAATTAAAAGTGAATTGTATAAATAAATATTTCTATTTATTTAATGGTAGGAGAATTAAAGGTTACTTAATCAAATGAATCGTATTTAATTAATTAGATTATCTAGACCATTTTTAGGTGTATACGAAGACATAAAATGCATAAGGTACTTCTACACCAAACAACTGTCCTAGAAAAAAACCTCAAGTATGTTTGAGGACTGAGTTGCATCAACCTTGATTCTTCACACCTGCATACCTTTATCAACTTTGTCTTGGGCTGCTTCCTATCTTGCTCTTGAAATCATTCACTTGCCTTTGCCAGACATATTCAATCACTTTGTTGGTGTTTTTTCATGTAAACCAGATTTATCTCCTAATCTACCTATGGAATTGCCAATTCCAATCAAGGGCAGCTCAGACGACCTAGACCAACTGACAAGGATTTTAACAATAACCTCCCACACTTTGGGCTCTGTAAGACCCGGGAGGGTAATCCTAGTAATGAGTTTACAACTTCTGTAACAAAAATCATAAACATTCATTAACTTTGAAAAAATAGATAATCCGACTTAATAGCTCAACAGAATGGGATAAAACTGAAATAAATTGGTTGTTCATCAGTAATATCAACCACTTGGAGCATGAGATGATTACAATACAATTTCATGGTGAAGGATAATCATTATGTTTAAAATTTGTGGTAGCAAGCCCTAGGTGAAGACAAATAAAACACTGCATCACAAACAACAGATGCAAATCAGACCAGTGCAATATCCATTGGAGGAGTCAAATTCATCAACACCTAATGGTTCATATCAAATTTCAACACATAGCATATTACATGTCTGATTATACTGCCTTACAGTATCACCAATTTCTACCTCAGCTCAATACTTCATACCCAATCCTTATACAAAACATATCAATCTGCAATCTCATTTAAGTATTTTAATTAATTCCTTGAATCAAAGCTAAAACCAGAATTGCACACACCACAACAGTGAAAAGAATAGAATAACCCTTGATTATTTCATTCAAAATTCAAATACATTTGCACATAGGAGAGACATGAGCCTAGATTTGTCATTTAAACTCAAATGCCAGTACTGTTATGAAACACTAAATCCCAATAAACTCAAATCCTACAGAAAAATAACACAAAACCCATTTGCATTGCCTCTGTAACTACAGATTTTACAATTTTTATGCAGCCCCACACTAGAATTTCGGCTAGGTTACTTGCTAACCTAACTTGCTAACTTTCCCAACTCCTAACTCTTTTTTACAATGAGAGAAGAAAAGAATAAGAAGAGGAGAAGAGATTCCAGAAGAAACCCTAAATCCAAACAGGAACAGCCATCTAGAAGCATCTCCACCATTGAATAGTAATCTACAAAATATTCTCTCCATTTCCCTATAACAAACTTGATTCTGCTCTCAAAATAGCATGTGCCCAATTCATTCTTCAATAGGAAAATTTCATGTGTCCACTCTACTCATTATTTGCAGCAGAAAGAAAAAATCTTCATCCTTCTGAAAATCCTCTTATCTATTGTTTTCTATTTTCCCCTCTTTGTTGCATTTTCCCACTGTGTATTTACTTACTGCTGCTTTTACTTTACTCACAATCAGTAAATAAAGTATCCATATTTTACATTAACTTCTATGCAAAGTATTTTAATACTTTATCCAAAACCAAAGTATTTACATTTGATATTTCATCCAGCAGCACAAAGTCACTACCATTTTACTTAAAATTTCATTTGAAGTATTTTAAAAATTTCACCAGAGGAAAGGAACGGGCCCCACCCCATTTAAACTTGTTTTGACCAAACCTGGGAAGACATTTAATTTTTAAAAATTTTTATCCTTCTCCCCTTTTGAATATTTCGAGCTACTCAATTTCACCTGAGCCATTTTTAAAATTCTTGGGGGGCCCGCCAGATTTAAAATATTTGGCCAAACTATAGGAAAAATATTTAATATTAACTATTTCAATCCTCGTCTCTTCATCTCCTCGCACCATCGCCATCATTAATCCTCGGGCAATTTCTAATTGCGATATGGCAGGCAAAGGTGGAGATTTGGCCAAGCATTTATATTTGTTGCAGAGGACCCACCATTCACAAAACTTTCTAAAACTTTAGCCAAAATATTTAATTATTAAATGTTTTATGCTCTTCTCTCCTCTCCCCGTGATCATGCAATCCGTATCCCATGGACATCTCCTGATTGAGATTTGGTGGGCAACGGTGCAGATCTTTCTACATTTCAATTTCATCCTAGGCCATTGATCTTCTTTATCCCTCACTGTTTTTCCCTAACTCTTCTATTTTGCTTGAGTATTCTTCAGAGAAACCATGGCAGCAACCTCATCCACTTTCTGTTGATTGTGCCTTGGTGGATGTTTATGACCAATTCAAGGCCACACCTCCTATGCCTTTGTATTTCCACTTGGCTGAGCTTTGGAAACCTTCATTCACCTTGCATGAGTCTCCTCCCCATATGCTGGCTGTGACACTGCTTGCTGGTTTGAGCCCCACTCACGGCTATGTGCGTGAGCTATATCCACCTACAGGTCGCGCCCTTTCACTGGATGTGCCCACCCTCACCTCCATGTGTGATCCTCCACTTCCCTATGGGCCTCCTACTATGTCAGTCACCACTCACTACCCGTGGGCCTCTTCTCCCATCAGGCCGCATCCCTTGTCAATACATTGGCTTGGAGGTTGCTAAAACATTATCAACATATACACTAGCACCTATCTCTCATCAAATATTCTGAGACTACAAAATCAGTGGCATTTCCTGTCCTCCTTACTACTAAACTGCGTATCTCAAATCAATGGCCATGCCCTTCTCCAAATGATGACACCCTCGTGTTGCATTACCACTCACTATCGAATCCCCCAAACTGGGCTTCAATCTTTTTTGCTACATGGGTTTCCCTCACCTGGCACAGGCCATACAAGCTTATGAGCTTAAAATACAATTTCAGCATATGTGTTTTGTGTACTGGCGTGAATCCCTCCTTCTAGGCACGGGCCCCTTAGTCACTTGCCAGTCACATTTGCTTCAAAGTTCCTGAGCCATTTTCTTACATGTCTATTGTGCATATACTAATGCATGCCATTCAGCCATTGCGTCCACGAAATCACATTTGTCAACTCTCCTCAGCTGGCAAATATTCTTGTGTTTTGTTGGCTATCTAGACCTGTTGCAAGACCCGTGTTGTGCTTCTCTTCCAATGCCATTTCCACTATGCTTTGAGGGATGTCCATAGTTATCTTTGGCGCGGGTTTCCTCCCATAGCTCATGCCTTTTAAAGTTCGAAACTGCAAACATTTGAGTTTCAATACCAATCAACATTGAATAGGTCATACAAGGGCACCAAAGGCATCGTTCCCTATTGAAAAAATCCTATACCATCCCTAAGACACGCATCCATACACATAAGGGATTCTAAAATTGCAACAGTATAAATGATTTTCTTTTTTCAGTATCACCATAGCTTGTTGGCACAGTGGCTATCCTGCTCACAACAATTACATTTTCTTGCCTTTGCACCCAAATCTTACTTTGCAGTACTCGGGCCCTTCTAATTTCCTCCACATTTCCATTGCTATCGTTGTCCGGATTTTGATGATCCTGCTTCAATTTAGCCAGTTTGCATTAATACCTTTGTGAAGGAAACACCAAGAATGAAAACAATACCATTATTCAAATGGGTGTTAGATTTTCTTGGAGAACCCATGCCATCACACACAAGGGTATTGGATTTTATGTCACTTCCTTTTCCTTCTCCTACAAAGATTTTATTAACATCAGAGAATGAGATGTCCTTATTCCTATTGGAAACCATAAACAAGAACAACCTCATAACCTTTTGGACTCTAAATTGCACATCTTCCAGTTGATAGAATGATAAATAGTATTTAGGCATTTGGTTGATTATCTTAATTATGGACATCAAGTCAGAATTGTCCTCTTTTGATATTAATATTAACATTAATATCTCATCACTTGAAGGATTCGCATATTGGCCCCAATTTTGACACATATCAACACATTTTTTGCTATTATGCAGACCAGTATTCTCTTTATTTAAAAATGAGCCCTTCCATATTTAGTTTGTGCAAGCTATCATCTACACCTTGAGACATAGTTACCATCATTTGAATCATAAACTAAGATACCAAACCCAAACTCCATGCCCACCTGTGATTCTGAGGAAATCATTGATTTCATCTCCATTACCAATATTGGAATATCTATAACTTTATAACTGTGTGGCACGTCGGGTCCCCATGTGGGCTTGACTAAAAAAAAAAATCGTTTTCAAACAAGTTTCAACTCAAATCATCCCAGAACAACATCTGGATGCATTCTAAGTGAAATGGTAAACTAGGTTGCCATCATAAATTGTTCTCTGTCACTTTTGGAAAATTATCAAAATAGGCCAAGTTGACTCAGGAATCAATCTGGGAAACCAATCAAATGACCTCGTGAAACCATAAAAACTTGTAAACATATAGTCATCTGATCCCAAAGTATAGTGCAAAAGACGGCTTAGAGAAACAGATCCCGAGGAATAGGATATTAATCGGCAAAGTTGTCCAGTCAGGCTTTTCTGAAACTGCAACTGTTATGAAACAATTGAAACACACTCGACTACCAATTTGTAAAAATAGCAAATCAACCCCTGAAAAGCTGCCATCATACACATGAGTTCATTAAGGTACCCCGAGCATGTATGCAAAAGGAATTTCCATGAAATATCTTTGATCAAAATATATTAACGATCAAAGTTGACCATTCAGAAGGGTTGTCCGGAATGCAAATGTGAAACCGAGCAAACTGCGTTTGCTTTCGATCTGCTGAAAATAGCAAATCAAATCATTAGGCTCTAAAAATTGACACCTGAGACCATTTAGGTATGGAGAACACAAAACAACATTCATTTTGACATAACAGTCAACTGGTTGCAAAATCCAAGCTCAAACAGGAGGCTGTTTTGCAAATTGACAAATCTACAAACAGCAAAACAGTGCAAAAACCCTCCAACTTCACTTTTGAAAACCATGACAAAATCGATCGTGGGAAGCTAAAAATTGACACACATGTTCACATATGTCAATCCAATACTTCTGCAAGTGGGTTTTGCTTGGAAATCAATAGGCCTCAAATTCTAATTCTCCAAAATGGGTCACTTAGACTGACCCCTCAAGTGCACTTCTAAAAGTGCAAAGGCAAATTTCTTGAAATGGGCACCTCAATTTTTGCAAATTTGAGAGTGCCAACAATGGCTCCGCCTGGGGATGTATGCCTCCTATGGGCATAGCAAGAGTCTAGATCTCTAGGGAGAGTAGACCAAATTCAGAATCTATCAAGTGCTTTCAAACTGCTCCCCAATTCAACTTTTATTGTCAACTTCATCTGATGACCCCAGGTCACCAAATGAAAAATAGGAGTTAGCATTTACCTCTATCAAATATAATTTTGTGAAAAGAGTTGATCCCCCTCAACTCATGCTTGCACTTGTCAAACTGTAACAACATGAACAACTGCAACCTTGCAAACACAAGTGTTAGGCTACCATTGGGCAAGTAGAAAATTGCTCTCTGTTTAACTTCATTATATGGAAACCAAATTAGATAAGTCATACCATTGCCACATTCTTCATTTTCTAACTTTTCATCTAGTGGCATGATTTGAAAATAGGGATCAAGACCATATGAAAGCCTGGTCTGATCACAACCATTTTCCTGGTTAAACATGCTAGTACCTCCTAATAGGCAATCATTCACAACATTATCAACATGTTCACAATCACTATGCATCTGAAAGTCAGGCATACTTTCAAAATACTGATTATTATGTGGCAACAACCTATCACATTCATCACATGGATCATTTTCAAGCAAAAAATAACCTGCCTCCATATCTTGCACATTGCCACATTCTATGAAAATTCCTTCCAATTGACAAAAATAGCACTCACACTCTGTTGTATGGCTAGAACTATTAGGCTCAATTTGATCATCAATTTGTAGATCCAAATCAACTTGCAAATCAAACTGAAAGCTGTCAAAAACTATTTGGTGTGTTCCCTACAAATCACCTTGGCATACATCAAAGATAAAAGATGCACACTCATGAGCATCCCTATACTGATCACTGCAACCTAGGCCCATGTTTTGACACTTTGGTTCAGGCACATCAAAACACAACTTGGTATCAATATCATGGGAATCACATGCATCGTTAACATCCAAGGAATGAGTAAAAACATTTATCTTAGGATTGAGAAAAAGTTCAGACTTATTTTTCATATCATCATTCCTTTCAAAACTAAATACCTCTAGTGAAGGATCAAACAAATCATTACCAACAAGGACGTCAATGCTTCTCACATGTGGCGCCAACATATCCATGTGCATATTATGAAAATCAGGAGCATCAAACAAAAAGTAATTACATTCAACCTCACATTCATCAACATGAGACTCACCGTCATTGTCACTGCCTGGCTGCTCCACATATGGATTGACAACATCCATATACATGCCTAATGAATCCATCATTTTATCATCATGCTCATCATGCATCATAATTTTTTCCATCTTTGCTTCATTCAAACAAACATGAAGAGCAGGAGTATAAGCACGCTTATCAGCACCTTCATCATATTCCATATTATATTTTGAATCAACATGCTGATCACACACATGTTTGTCTTCAAATTCTGCATCACTCTCACAATGAACATGCTCTTCTGATTTTGAACCCGAATTACATTAGGTATATTCTTCACATGTTCCTTGTTCTTTCATTTGTGGATGAATGACCTTCTAAACATTTATATCATTGCATTCTTTGAATGAGGGATATGCTTCAACATCACTTTCAGAATAGCAATCACAACCTTCAGAGAAGCAATGAGAATTATCAACCCCATCAGGACTTTCTTCACAAGAAAAATCCTCACTACAACAGCTTGGGGCTGCACTTTCACAACCAGAATCACTGTTTTCTGATGAAATATCAACAATACATGCCTTGTAGTTGCTAGTCATAACATTACATGAAGTAGCACTATGTATCTCATTCACTACTTCTTGTCTTCTCATTTCATACAACTCTTGTACAAAAGACTTTGTATCAACAATGCCCAAATTCTGTTGACATTCAACTTGGAACTCACTATGATTTTCACATTTTGATGATGAAGAAATCACAACAGCAGAGGCATTATCATCTTGACAATCATTTCCATTACCTAGTCCTTGAATTCTACAATCATGAGTTATTCTTGGGTAACCAACACTTGCAGCTAGACACCCTTTCATCATAGAGTATTTGAAATTGTTCTCAATGTCCATGGCAGTTTGATATGCCTAAAGTAAAGTTGCAGGCTCTTTATCCCTTAACCAGAATCCCATCTTACTATCAAATGCACTAAGATATACAACCAAGCATTCGGCATCATTCGGTCTTACATACTCTAGGATCTCTCTTATTTCCTTTGCAAATCAAAGATTGAAAACAGGGACTATCTCATTTTCACTTATATGGATCTCCAAAAAGTTTTTCCTCACCTCACTTGGATTCACCCTTTCACCAAATTGCTCAACAAAAGTTCTCATAAACTGATTCCAAGAGGCTATAGAACATGACAGTAAATATGCAAACCAATCCCTAGCATCATCCCTCAAGGATTGAACAAACAGTTTCATAACAATATCCTCATGATTTACCTCATAATCCCCCATCACATCCATGAAATTTTGTAGATGCTTAGAGGCTGATTCTAAACTTTGCCCTGTGAATATGGGCAAATTCTTTCTAACAACTTTAGGGATTAGGTTTGGGAACCTCCAATACCACTGAAAACCAATGGCATATATCTTTTAATAACAAAATCCCTTTGAGGGCTTGGGATAACTTGTTTTCCCTGCATACTTTTACTTTCCATTTTACAGGGATACCCTCTTGTATACAAATTTAATCAATATCAACTTCATACATGGTTATCAGTTACATCATTTACAAAATCAACCATGATTCTAAAACATTGATTGAATAAATATGCCTTAATCTTTCAAAGACATAACTCATAATAAACATACTTCTCTACTCATGTTACATATTACATTTCAAAAGTATGGAAAGAAATATTGTTGTTGTTCCCTTTCATCATAATGTAGATTCATCAAATAGGGAACCAAATTTCTCCTAAAATGTTCACATATGGTTTCAATACACAATTTCTTGAAAACCAAGAGTGAAAAATACCTGGAACTATTGCAGCAACTTCAAATGGTTCTTCTAATTGGAAATATTTGTAGATTCATGAATCGTATTCACATCTTCATTAGGTTCTTTGGTAGAGTCACCCCCTCTTTGCAGAGGACAAAAATTTGAACAACTGGAAATTCTTCACAGGTCAAATTCATTAAAAACTAGCATAAGTACTACAACACCTTCATATCCAACAATATGACATCATATGGATTCCTTCCTCAAATTTTCAGGGTACTTCATCATAAGAGCTCGAATCTGCTTCATCTATACTGCAAATCTTTTGGGTTCTTTCCCAGATGTTCTCAAATAATGCACACAAGTGCATAGGAGTTGCCACTCACAACTTGTGAGGTATTATGAAATAAGCATGAAGTATGGACAAATCTTGATAGACTTACATTGAAAGATGAATTACAACAAACTCTCTGGCAACATTCATGAGAATTGACTCAACTGACAAGGAGAATGGATTTATCAAGCTCATGAATCTATAAGGCAAAAATAATTTTCAGTAATGGTCACAAGAATAATTCATAACCAAAACCTTTGAGTGCATCCCTAGCAGAGTCGCCATTTTTTTGGTGACTCGGATGGGAAAATAGTTCAATAATATGCAACCTCTGGTTACATAAATAAATCAACATGTTAATGACTCTATATCAGCATTGTCTGTAACCAAAACCTCTAAGTGCATCCCCAGTAGAGTCACCATTTTGTTGGTGTTTTTTCATGTAAACCAGATTTATCTCCTAATCTACCTATGGAATTGCCAATTGCAATCAAGGGAAGCTTGGAGGACCTGGACCAACTGACGAGGATTTTAACAATAACCTCCCACACTTTGGGCTCTGCAAGACCCGGGAGGGTAATCCCAATAATGAGTTTACAACTTCTGTAACAAAAATCATAAACATTCATTAACTTTGAAAAAATAGATAATCCCACTTAATAGCTCAACAAAATGGGATAAAACTAAAATAAATTGGCAGTTCATCAGTAATATCAACCACTTGGAGCATGAGATGATTACAATACAATTTCATGGTGAAGGATAATCATTATGTTTAAAATTTGTGGTAGCAAGCCCTAGGTGAAGACAAATAAAACACTACATCACAAAGAGCAGATGCAAATCAGAACAGTGCCATATCCATTGGAGGAGTCAAATTCATCAACACCTAATGGTTCATATCAGATTTCAACACATAGCATATTACATCTCTGATTATACTGCCTTATAGTATCACCAATTTGTACCTCAGCTCAATACTTCTTACCCAATCCTTGTACAAAACATATCAATCTGCAATCTCATTTAAGCAGTTTAATTAATTCCTTGAATCAAAGCTAAAACCAGAATTGCACACACCACAACAAGGAGAAGAACAGAATAACCCTTGATTATTTCATTCAAAATTTGAATACATTTGCACATAGGAGAGACATGAGCCTGGATTTGTCATTTAAACACAAATGCTAGTATTGTTATGAAACACTAAATCCCAATAAACTCAAATCCTACAGCAAAATGACAAAACCCACTTGCATTACCTCTGTAGCTAGAGATTTTACAATTTTTATGTAGCCCCACACCAGAATTTTGGCTAGGTTACTTGCTAGCCTAACTTGCTAACTTTCCCAACTCCTAACTCTTTTTTACAAGATAGAAGAAAAGAATAAGAAGAGGAGAAGAGATTCCAGAAGAAACGCTAAATCTCAATAGGAACAGCCATCTAGAAGCATCTCCATTGTTGAACAATAATCTGAAAAATATTCTCTCCATTTCCCTATAACAAACTTGATTCTGCTCTCAAAATAGCATGTGCCCAATTCGTTCTTCAACAGGAAAATGTCATCTGTCCACTCTACTCATTATTTGCAGCAGAAAGAAAAACTCTTCATCCTTGTGAAAATCCTCTTATCTATTGTTTTCTATTTTCCCCTCTTTGCTACATTTTCCCATTGTGTATTTACTTACTGCTGCTTTTACTTTACTCACAATCAGTAAATAAAGTATCCATATTTTACATTAACTTCTATGCAAAGTATTTTAATTCTTTACCCAGCAGCACAAAGTCACTACGATTGTACATTTTACCCCAACACAGTAAGATGTAGAATATTTTAACTTTATTTACCCTATGCTGCAATATAATGTTTCAAATTTCCATTTAAAAAATTCCTTCATTTTAAATCAAATGAAAAGACTTATAAATTACTCCCCCTGTGCTTTTACCATTTTACTTAAAATTTCATTTGAAGTATTTTAAAAATTTCACACGAGGAAAGGAATGGACCCCACCCCATTTAAACTTGTTTTGACCAAACCTAGGAAGACATTTAATTTTTAAAAGATTTTATGCTTCTCCCCTTTTTAATATTTCGGGCTACTCAATTTCACCCAAGCCATTTTTAGAATTCTTGGGGGGCTCGCCAAATTTAAAATATTTGGCCAAAGTATAGGCAAAATATTTAATATTAACTGTTTCAATCTTCCTCTCTTCGTCTCCCCGTGCCATCGCCATCATTAATCCTCAGGAAATTTCTAATTGCGATATGGTAGGCAAAGGTGGAGATTTGGCGAAGCATTTATATTTGTTGCAGAGGACCCACCATTCACAAAACTTTCTAAAACTTTAGCCAAAATATTTAATTATTAAATGTTTTATTCCCTTCTCTCCTCTCCCCGCGATCACGCAATGCGTATCCCACAAACATCTCCCGATTGAGATTTGGAGGGAAATGGTGGAGATATTTCTGCATTTCAATTTCATCCTGGGCCATTGATCTTCTTTAGCCCTCACTATTTTTCCCTAACTCTTCTGTTTTGCTCGAGTATTCCTCAGAGAAACCATTGCAGCAGCCTCATCCACTTTCTATTCATTGTGCCTTAGTGGATTTTTATGACCAATTCCAAGCCACACCTCTCGTGCCTTTGTGTTTCCACTTGGTCGAGCTTTGGAGACCTTCATTCAGCTTGCATGAGTCTCCTCCCCATATGCTGGCTGTGACCCTACTTGCTGGTTCGAGCCCCACTCATGGTTGTGCGAGCGAGCTATATCCACCTGCAGGCCGCGCCCTTTCACTGGATGTGCCCACCCTCACCTCCATGTATGAGCCTCCACTTCTTCGTGGGCCTCCTGTTGTGTCAGTCACCACTCATTGCCCGCGGGCCTCTTCTCCCATCAGGCCATGTCCCTTGTCAATACATTGGCTTGGAGGTTGGTAAAACATTATCAACATATACACTAGCTCCTGTCTCTCATCAAATATTTTGAGACTACAAAATGAGTGGCATTTCCTATCCTCCTCACTACTTAACCGCATATCTCAAATCAATGGCCATGCCCTTCTCCAGACGATGACACCCTCGTGGTGCATTACCACTCACTGTCGAATCCCACAAACTGGGCTCCAATCTTTTTTGTTGTGCAGGTTTCCCTCACCTGGCACGGGCCATACAAGCTTATGAGCTTCAAATACAATTTCAGCATATTTGTTTTGTGCACTGGTGTAAATCCCTCCTTCCAAGTGCAGGCCCCTTAGTCACTTGCCAGTCACATTTGCTTCAAAGTTCCTGAGGCATTTTCTTACATGTCTATTGTGCATATACTAATGTGTGCCATTCAGCCATGGCGTCCATGAAATCACATTTGTCAACTCTCCTTAGCTGGAAAATATTCTTGTGTTTTGATGGCTATCTAGACCTATTGCAAGACCCGTGTGATGCTTCTCTTCCAATGCCATTTCCACTATGCATTGAGGGATGTCCATAGCTATCTTTGGACCGGGTTTTCTCCCATAGCTCATGCCTCCTGAAGTTCAAAACTACAAACATTTGAGTTTCAATACCAATCAACATTGAACAGGTCATACAAGGGCACCAAAGGCATTGTTCTCTATTGAAAAATCCTATACCATCCCTAAGACACGCATCCATACACATAAGGGATTCTAAAATTGCAACAGTATAAATGATTTGCTTTTTTCAGTATCACCATAGCTCGTTGGCGCAGTGGCTATCCTGCTCATAGCAATTACATTTTCCTGCCTCTGCACCCAAATCTTACATTGCAGTACTCAGGCCCTTCTAATTTCCTCCACATTTCCATTGCTATCGTTGTCCGGATTTTGATGATCCTGCTTCAGTTTAGCTAATTTGCATTAATACATTTGTGAAGGAAACACCGAGAATGAAAACAATACCATTATTCAAATGGGTGTTAGATTTTCTTGGAGAACCCATGCCATCACACATAGGGGTATTAGATTTAATGTCACCCCCTTTTCCTTCTCCTACAAAGATTTTATTAACATCATTGAATGAGATGTCCTTATTCCTATTGGAAACCATAAACAAGAACAACCTCATAACCTTTTGGACTTTGAATTGCACATCTTCAAGTTGATAGAATGACAAATAGTATTTAGGCATTTGGTTGATTATCTTAATTATGGACATCAAGTTAAAATTTTCCTCTTTTGATATTAATATGAACATTAATATCTCATCACCTGAAGGATTCGCATATTGGCCCCAATTTTGACACATATCAACATATTTTTTGTTATTATGTAGACCATTATTCTCTTTATTTAAAATGAGCCCTTCCATATTTAGTTTGTGCAAGCTATCATCTACACCTTGAGGGATAGCTACCATCATTTGAATCATAAACTAAGATACCAAACCCGAACTCCATGCCCACCTGTGATTCTGGTGAAATCATTGATTTCATCTCCATTACCTATATTGGAATATCTATAACTTTATAACTGTGTGGTATGTCGGGTCCCCATGTGGCCCTAACTAAAAAAAAAAATCGTTTTCAAACAATTTTCAACTCAAATCATCCCAGAACAACATCTGGATGCATTCTAAGTGAAATGCTAAACTGGGTTGCTGTCAAAAACTGTTTTCTGTCACTTTCGGAAAATTATCAAAACAGGCCAAGTTGACTCAGGAATCAATATGGGAAACCAATCAAACGACCTCGTGAAACCATAAAAAAATGTAAACATATATTTATCTGATCCCAAATTATAGTGCAAAATATGGCTTAGAGAAACATATCCCGAGGAACAGGATATTAATAGGCAAAGTTGTCCAGTCAGGCTTTTCTGAAACTGCAACTGTTTTGAAACAATTTAAACACACCCGACTGCCAATTTGTAAAAATAGCAAATCAACCCCTGAAAATCTTCCATCAGACACATGAGTTCATTAAGGGTCCCTGAGCATGTGTGCAAAAGGAATTTCCATGAAACATCTTTGATCAAAAGATATTAACGATCAAAGTTGACCATGCATAAGGGTTGTCCGGAATGCAGATGTGAAACTGAGTAGTTTCAATCTGCTAAAAATAGCAAATCAAATCATTAGGCTCTAAAAAATGATACCTGAGACCATTTAGGTATGGAGAACACAAAACAACATTCATTTTGACATAACAGTCAACTGGTTGCAAAATCCAAGCTCAAACAAGAGGCTGTTTCGCAAATTGACAAATCTACAAACAGCAGAACAGTGCAAAAACCCTCCAATTTCACTTTTCAAAACCATGACAAAACCGATCATGGGAAGCTAAAAATTGACACACACGTTCACATATGTCAATCCAATACTTCTGCAAGTGGGTTTTGCTTGGAAATCAACAGGCCTCAAATTCTGATTCTCCAAAGTGGGTCACTCAGACTGACCCCTCAAGTGCACTTCTGAAAGTGCATAGGCAAATTTCTCAAAATGGGCACCTCAATTTTTGCAAATTTGAGAGTGCCAACACACTTCATCTTTTTCCTTCATTTTTTTGTCTTCACTTTTCTTTGTCTTTTTCTGTACCTTTCTATCAGTATTCTCAGATCTCTAAACCACTACCTTGACATTATTCAACTGCCCTCTAACCTCTTTTCCAATCAAAAGACACATGACTATCCTTTTGTGGTTTCACCTTGATTTTCGAAGTAATCTTTCCTCATTCCAAACAATTCATCCTTGACCTTCTCTTGACTTTCTTTTCATCCTCTTCTCATATTTTCCAATCATTTCAAACTGAATTTCAATTCTTGTAATGGCTACAAGCGCTTCGAGTGCTTCCTAGACAGATATCCATCTCCCTCATCGCTTCACCACACAACCTCAACATACCATCCATCTTACCTAATAAAATATCTTGGAAGATGCACCTACCCACTCTCTGTCTAAGTGGTGTCACTCCCTCTGCACCTTCTCCCCAGGTTAATCTCTATTGGAGGACAATGAACACAAACCTCTTCCATGTTTGTAACCAACACACCTCCAGACAACTCCTCCTCTCTTGCAACTTTAAGATGGATCAAGAACCTGCAACTAACAACTCAACAAACCACCAAATGAACCAGATCTAATACCAATTGATGCAAATAATCTACTTAATTCAAGGGTTCTAAAGACCCAAAACACAAACTTGAGAAGATTACTTGAATAATCACCAAAATTCACTTCTTTGCAACTTGATTCCTCATGGTTAAAAGACATCAAAACATCAAATCAAGGTTCTAAACTCTTACTAGACCCTAATACACCTTCAACATCATCATTTTGATAGGTTCAACACAAAAACACTCGCTTACAACACAATTTCAATAGTTTCTCTATTGTTTGCGCTAAAAGACCAAATTGTCTTGTAGTAGTCCATATTGATGAAATCGGGTATATCTCCTAAAATTGATTGAATCTCCATAAAAACATTACATTTCTAAGAACCCATTTTGGCCTTATTAAACATACTTCACAATCAAGTAATATTGTTTTCAAAAGAATAACAAAAAAATGATTGTCCTACAAATTTTAGACTCAATTAGGCCCAAATTACAAAGCATGTCTCCACTAAACAAATTATCAACCCTTAATTTCCCACTAACATTCCTTCATCAGGATGTAAAACTATATATTCACCAACATTTGAAGACTGAAAGACTCTTTAATGCACTAAAGGGTAAAACCTTCACTATATGCCATTTTAGACTTACTAAAACAAGGGTTTATTGGTTCTCAGCTTTCCAAATCTCAAAACACCTTGAATGTGCTTCAAAAATCTTGAAATATGTTTTTACAAGCTATATGAACCACCTTCTAACCTCCTTGAATGCATTTACAATAGATTCTACCTTGGAGCCATCAACTTTCATGGAAAACTCAGATTTTTTTGTGAAGGCGGCAACTATAAATTTGTATTCTGACTTCCCCTACACTTGTAATCACAAACACATTAAAATTTAACCTACCCTAACCCATTACACTAATTCAAAAAGCCTAAATTTGTGGAATGGTTTCTAGACCATTCTTTAGACTCTCAAACCCTTAATTGGGGTTTTGAGACCTCTTACTATAAAAATGCTCTCAGAACCTTTAAACTTAATGAAAAGACCTCAAATATCTTTCAAAGGGAGATATCACCTTAATATATAAGATAAAATCAATAATATAACCTAAGAATTATTTTGCAATCCATACAAACTAGTAACTAACAGAGAAAAATGTTGAAAATACAAAATAGGGTACTTTTATTTACTATTTTGTTTCAAGAATACAATCTACAATACTTTGCTCACCTTCACAAGGCCTTAAATAGATGTTTACATCATTTAATATAGCTTTCCCATCAAAATTCCAATGACCAAACCTTTCCTTTTCACAAATGACTCTTCATCTTCTTGTATTTTGCAAGTTCACAATTTTTGCCTTTGTGCAACAGAATGACATCTTTTTGCAATTTGACTCCTTTGAACTTCTAGAGACCTATTAGAGACTCATTTGAATGGGTTCACACATGAAAATTTTACATGTATTACATGACTGAAGATTCAAATTTACATGATTGCTTAATTGAGACATAAAATGCACAAGGTGCTCCTACACCAATGGTGGTGCATTCTTTCTTGGAGGATGATTGGTTTCATGGTTAATCAAGAAACAAGATTCAATTTCTTTATCCATTATTGAAGCTGAGTATATTGCAGCAGTATATTTCTATACAAACATACTTTGGATGAAGCAAATATTGAAGGATATAGGTGTGATGTGTGATGAGCCTATCCCTATCTTTTGTGATAATAAAAGTGAAATAAATATTTCAAAGAATCTAGTAATTCATTCAAGGACAAAGCATATATCTATCAGATATCACTTCTTAAGGGAGAAAGTGTTGGAGAATGAAGTGAAGCTTGAATATATGTCTACAAAGGATCAGAGTATAGATATATTTACTAAGGCTCTTCCTAAGAATACTTTTGAGTATCTGAAGGAGAAGATGGGGGTTACTACCCCTTCTTTGAACTAGGTGCACATGGAGGTGCATCAGTCTAGTGAATCTATAGATTCATCATCTATCTAGACTGATGATCGGGGTCTAATCCTTAGGGGGGTAGAGAGTATCATTATTGCATTATGAGATGTGGGTGCACTCCTAAGGGGAGTGATCAGAATTTTATATGCTAAAGAATCATGAAAAACTTCTCTTTGCCATTGATTTCAAAGGGGGAGAGAGAATCATATTAAAAATCCTATCTATATCTGAAAATTTTGAAAGAAAGTGTAGAAAAGTTGTGTAGAAAAAGGGAGATATTGTTGCAAGTATGAATGAGAAAGGTGGTGTTTCCATTAATGTTTTCATTGATGTCAACATAACTCAAGTTGTTGCAGAGAAAGAAATTAAGTGATTTCAAAGTGTACATGTATGGTTGAGATACCATATAGATGTTGTGAGTAAATGGAGCTATATTTATGATGTTGCAGGTATGCTGATATGATGAGTTATCAAGTGCTTTTGAGAAAATTAATAAATAGTAGAGAAAGAGTTGTGTGTGTGTTCTAAATGTGCTCCAATGATGTGCTCTGCATTTCTTTTGTGTTGATCCTATGCTTGTGTGGATTTTTAGTATTGTTTATGAGCATCTTTGGGTGATATATCTTGAGTTATAGCTTCTAGTTTGATGAAGAGTGAAAGTTGTGTTCATCGATTTGTGAATTGGTCTAGCATAGTTGTTTTTCTATGGACTGCGAGAAATTTTTCCTCTTTGTAGTCCCATGCTGGTTTTTCTCAGATCTCGTGGATCTAGAAGAAGGTTACTATTAGTATCATCTATGTTTTGGCAGAAGTGCTCATGGTATGGTGCTCCAAAAGACTTGTTCCAGAGCTACTATATGTGTCTGCACAGTCTGATTGTACTGTTGGAAAGAGTTTTGAATATGAATATTGTTGCAGTTTCTATGGATGAATCTGAAGGTATCTAAGGGGTTTTCCGGTGTCTGTTTAACAATGTTATGTGATCAGCATGTTATCATCTTGTTGTTAATGTGTGTACTTCAAAGTTCATTGGTGTTTTCATTAGGTTTGGCCGACCTAGTGTCTACATGTTATATGAAGAATAAGTATCAATTAAGGAAGCACGTGATTGATCCAAGATGTTTTTTTGGGTCTTGGTTAAGTATTAATTTGTTCCACTCTCATTCTTATCCACCATGGGAATTTTGAGTCATCGAGATAGTTTTAATTTGTAAAATGAAGAATGTGTAGCCAACATTGGAGAAAGTTTATAAGGTTGAAGATGGTATAAATAAAAGTCAAGATGTTGTGAATAGGGAGAGAAGTGATAGACAAGTGCAATAAGTAGAATGTGTGAAAGTGAATCAAGGCAGCAATACTTTAATGTGTTTGACTCTTGAAATCAGTAAGTTGAGGGTGTCTGAAATTCTTTGATTAAGGCTGCAAGTGTGTGAAACCAATTGTGATTGATTTTTCTATTATCTATCTTTATCTATAGGCAATGAGCCTCCTTCTAGATAGTGATTCATATTTGTAGGCAATGAGCCTTGTATCTTGATAGTGAGTCCTATCTCAGCAGTGAGCCCTTTGGTAGTGAGCCTTTGTATGTAGTTTTGCATTACTCTTATATTGTGACTTAATCCTCACCATGGTTTTTCCCTTATGGGGTTTTCCATGTAAATTTGGTGTCTCTGGTATTTTCTTTTTGTTATCTAAATTTCATGTTTATACATAGTAACAAATTAAAGTGGATGTGGAATTGATTAAGATCATAAGTGAATGTGATTGCATACAATTGATTCACCCTCCCCCTCTCAGTTGTCTTGTGAATTTCAATAGTTTTGTGATGCACATGGAATAAAAAGGCAATTGTCTTCTCTTAGAACTCCTTAGTAGAATAGAGTTATTGAAAGAAAGAAAATAACAGTTCAAGAAGCTACTAGAATGATGATAACTAAAGTAGGTCTATTGAAATTCTATTGGAGAGAATAAATTCATACCTTTTTTTATGTGTTTAACCAACTTCAAGAAAAAATTAACACTAAGACTCCCTATGTGTTGTTGTGTGGAAATATTCCTATTGTAAAGTACTACAATAAAAGATTGAGAAAGATTATAGAAAGCACAAATGTCAAGGTTGATGAAGCATTCAAGAATTCAATTGATGTTGATGGATATGTATCGGATGAGCCTAATTGCAGAGAAGTAGAAGAAGTTGTTGAAGAAAAATAAAAGAAGAATGAAGAAGAAGAAGCTATAGTGGTGTCCCCAAAGACACCTAAATATGTTCAAAATAATCATTCAGAAGATCAAATTATTGGAGACAAGAGAAAATGAGTATTGAGAAGAAGCAGGGTTATTGTTGCTGAAATAAATATATGTTTACTTTCTAAAATACAACCTAATATAGTAAGTGAAGCATGCAAAGATGAGAATTGGATGAGAGAAATGGAAGAACTTATGAAAATTGAGAAAATTCAAACCTAGGAATCGGTTTGTAGACTAACAGATAAAAAAATAATTGGATCAAAATGGGTATTCAGAAACAAGTTGAATTAGAATGGAGAAGTGGTCAAAAATAAATCGAGACTTGTGTTTAAGGGTTACTCACAAGTAGAAGGTATAGATTTTTAGGAGACTTTTTCTCTTGTGGCTAGTATGGAATCTATTAGAGTGTATTTGGTATTTTCTTCTTATAATGATTTTAAAGTTTATCAGATGGATGTAAAGTATATATTTTTTAATTGTGAGTTGGAAGAAGAAGTCTACATGGAACAACCAAAAGGATTTTAGTTGTCAGAACTAGACATGGTTTGTATATTAAAGAAGGCTTTATATGGATTGAAGAAAGCTCCTAGAGCCTAGTATACAAGGTTGGATAGATATTTGATTCAACAAAGATTCACTAAAGGTACTGTAGATAGAAAATTATATTTCAAAAATTGAAAATGACAAAATCTTGATAAGAGTTGTATATGTTGATGATATTATCTTTGGAGGAAATGAACCAATGTGAATTTTTTTTTCTAAATAAATGAAAAAAGAGTTTGATATGTCTATGTTTGGTGAGATGAATTTATTTCTTGGGTTGTAAATCAATCAACTAAAAAACAAAATTTGTATTTCACAGTCAAAGTATGTATAAGAAATGTTGAAGAAATTTGGGATGGATGGTTCCAAACTGATATGCATCCTATGGTGACTAGTTTAAAATTGAGTAAAGATGATGATTCACCTAAGGTTGATCAGAGAAAATATAGATCTATGATTGGAGTACTGTTTTATTTAACTACTACCATATCAGATACCATGCATGTAGTTTGTCTTGTATCTAGATTTCAAGAAGATCCTAAAGAAACACATGTTGTTGTTAAGAGGATATTCAAATATCTAAATGGAAATCTAGATTATGGCTTATGGTATCCTAGGGATATTGATTTTACACTAAGTTCATATATAGATGCAAATTGAGTAGATTATACTGATGACAAAAAAATTACAAGTGGTGGTGCATTCTATCTTGGTTGTAGATTGGTGTCATGGTTAAGTAAAAAGTAAGATTATGTTTCCTTATCCACTACAAAAGCTAATTATATTGTTGTAGCATCCTACAGTACACAAATTTTGTGGATGAGATGGTCATTGAAGGATATAAGGGTAATGTATGATGATCCCATCTCTATTTTCTATGATAATACAAGTGCAATTAACATTTCAAAGAATCTAGGGATGCACTCAAGGAAAAAGCATATATCAATAAGGTACCACTTTTTGAGAGAGAAGGTTATGGAGAATGAAGTAAATCTTGAATATGTACCTAAAAAGGATTAGATTTCTGACATATTTACTAAGGCCCTTCCTAAAGATAATTTTGAGTATCTCTGAGCGAAGTTAGGGGTTATGTCCCCTCCTTTCTTGAACTAGATGCATATCGAGATGCATCAATCTAATGGATCTATGGATCTATCTTTCTTCTAGACTGATGTTTGGTGGCTTCCTCTCAGGGGGAGCAAGTAGTTTCATGTGTTTTCATTGTGTAGTTGATTGGGTGTACTCCTAAGGGGGAGTATTTAGTACAAGTAAAATTCTTGGTGACAAAGGGGAGAACAATGTAAAATGTATTTTTCATTTTCCATTGATGTCAAAGGGGAAGAAAGTACCATGTGAAAAAGGGGATATTGATGGTTCATATTTGTTGTGTTATCTCTAACGCTTTTTTCACATCATGTGTTGCCATCAAAGACAACGGGGGGGATTGTTGCAAGTATGAAGGTGTTGTCTTTGATGTCAACTAGTTAACTTATTATCAATTGGTTGTTTTTGTCATTGATGTCATGGAAGGTTTTTGGTTGTTTATGTCGAGGATATTGAGAAAATTGTAATAAAGATGGTTTGCAAGTATTCAGTGTATGCTCTGAGATATACTCCAGTATGTGCTACTATAATAGCGAGGATTTGAGGTGTTGTTCATGATTGTTGGTAGTTTCTATATCCATAATTTGGGCTTCTAGATCATCGTATAGTGTGAGATATTTTCACTAGTTGTGTATGGTGCATTTCGGTGTGTCTATCTAATCTATGGGAGAAATGTAGTTGCTCTGGATATCTCGATGTTTAGGTTTGATGACTTGTGGCTCAAAGTGTACATTGATGAGGTTGTGTTCAAGTGAATTTTTTTGTCCGAAAATATTGGATCATGTTAAGGATGCGTGTGCTTAATTTTTTTATGTTTTTTACACTAATGTTGGAAAACCTTGTTTTAAACACTACTTACAAAGCATGGCAAAGCATGTTGGGACTTATTTAGGTCCTCATTAATTATATTTTTGGGTTTCCCTCATTCTAATTCCATCATAGAATTTTTTGACACGCACGTAATTTAAATTTTTAAATACAAATGGTGTATGGCCTACCTTGGATGAGTTTCAAGGTTGAAGATGATATAAATATAAGGTGAGATGTTGATGAAAGATAAGATAGATGCAAGATATGTATGTGAGATGAAAATTTGATCAATGCAATGCAAATTTCCTATTAGGGTTTTGAAGTCAGTGAGCTGAAGGCATCCAACATATTTTATGTGAGACTGCAAAAGTGTGTGAGCTAGTGTGGTGGAATCTCCTTTGCATTGACATAGTTTTCTCTCTATGATAATCATCTTCTATCTTCATTGTAATTCTATGGCAGTGACCCCTCATTAGACAGTAAGTCTTATTTTGGATAAGTAAGTTCTATCTTGGCAGTGACCCTTTGTATTCGATTTTGAAATTCTTTATATTGTGAGCTAATCCTCACCATGGCTTTTCCCTCATTGGGTTTTCCATGCAAATATGTTGTTATTGTGTATATTTTTACTTCTTTTAGTTTTTTCTTCTTCACTTAATGATTAATCACATTAGCAGGGGGGTAAATGCAAGAAGATGAGTCCACAAAATGTGGAAGTTTTTCCTTAACAAAAAACTCAAAATTGGCTTCAACAAAATGAGATCCCATGTATTAAAAATGGGATCCCGTTCTTTAAAAAATAAGATCTCGTTTAGGTTTGAGGTCTTTAGCCTAAAACTAAAATGGGATCCCATTTCTAAAAATTGGGATCCCATTTTTTTTTAAATTGGGATCCCGTTTTGGAAACTTTCTATTTTTGGCAAATTTTCAAAATGGGATCCTGTTTTGAAAATTTACAGAAAATGGAAAGTTTTCAAAATGTGATCCCATTTTGAAATATTTCTATTTTTGGAAACTTTCCATTTTTGGCAACTTTTCAAAATGGGATCTTGTTTTGAAAACTTTCCATTTTTGGAAAATTTTAGTTTTTGTAACTTTTCAAAACAGGATCTCATTTTGCAAAACGAGATCCTGTTTCATAGAACCATAAAAAAATATTTTTTTATGAAATGGGATCCCGTATTTTAAAATATAAATTTTTGGTCGAGTTTTCGGCTTGTTTTTCGGTTCAAGAAATGGCTTGGGGACCCGAACCTAAGCTTTGGACCTAGTTTGACTTGCAACGTGAAGGTCATGTCAATGTCACATGAAAATAGTAACTTTGGACATATGTCTAAAGACCTATTTTTCAAAAAAAAATTATGAAATTAAAACCCATTATAGATGAGATAGTGCAGATTCCAAATATGTATTTTTTTACAATTGGAATATTTTTTCTATTTTTCAATTAATTTCTAATGAAACTGGTTGATAAACTTGAAATATCAAGGGTTTTTAGTATTTTAATAACTTTTTATTAAAATATTTTTTTGTAAGATGAATTGCACCAAAACATACTTCAAATAATTCTTTTCAATTTGAAAAAAAAATTCAAAAAATAATAAGTTTAGGTCATCTTATGCTTTTTGTACACGACGATTTATCAAAACAACAAATATGGCCAGTAAAACTTAAAAAAAGAAGAAATATTCAATAAAAAATAAAAAAAAAAAAAAAACCTGCTTCAATGAGTTGTAAATATTTTCCCAAAAGGATTTAAAAAATTATGAATATTTAGGTCAAAATATGGATGACATACAAGTGCATGGTATGGTAAAAAAAAAGTGACTTTTAAATAGTGGTTTTTAGAAACTCTTAATGAAAATCATTTTTTATCATCTCGATATTGAAATAAATTACATATTTGAAAACTAGACTCTAAATACTACATTTTATTTTCAGTGACCTTTTTTAAGATTCCATCTCTAAGTGCTTCAAATTTTAAGGTCAAATGTCATAAATTCTAAACATCAGGGAAAACACTTCCACTTTTTTGTCAAAAAGTGGACTCAACTTCTTGCACACACCTAGAGTAAAGGATTTGTGAATGGTTATTGATCTAGCTTCTAGTGAAATATTTAAAGGTTGAAATTACTACAACTAATTCACCCCCCTCTCAGTTATTTTTTTCAACAGGAACAAGAGATAATAAAAGAAGGAGACAATCAATATAATTAAGTTGGGAATAGAAATTAACACAAAAGAAAGGAGACTAAAAAATATTCAAGAAAAAAAGGAAAGATACAACAAAATAATTGAAGAGGTAGAGTAGAAAACTAAGAAATAGAACCTAGAGGTCGTGGAAGAAACCAATAAAAAAGAGAGTGATCACTCCATTAATGGTGTTGTTGAGATCACCAATGTAGGCACCATCAGAGGAGAAGAAGAGTGTGCCAATGTGGGTGTTGCCAAAAGGGACATATAATAGATTCCAATTTTATGTTCTGACATAAGAAACACAAATCAAATCAGTCAAAACATGGAAGAATAAATTGAAGACTATAGGTGTTCCAAAAAATAAATAGAAAAAGTGGTAATAAGAATCATGATGACTCTTATAATAAGACATTAGTTGTAAATATGAAATGGAAAAACACACAAGTTACAATAAATAAGGAGTAGTCACCAGTAGAAAACTTTGCAATATAATATTTGATGATAATTACTTGGATAAATTAGAAACCACAAGTGTATTGGAGATAAGAAGAGAAGATGTGGTAACCAATAAAGAGAATTATACGAAGTTAACACCCTATAACAAAACAAAACCATCCAATAATCAAATGACACTAGAACTAATAAATGGATATCTCCAAGAGTGAAAAAATAATTTGAGCAAATGCAACCCTTGGATGATGATTCACCCCTACTATTGATAAAAGTGTAGTGTAGGAAAAAGTATCCCTTTTTTAGACTTAATTTGGGGAATAAATAATAATATAATGAGCTAAATGATGCCTTAATTTAGTGTTGTAATAAGTATTTAACATATTCACATTAAGTTTAGGGCCTTATTAAATAAAATGGACTTAATTGTGCGTTAATGTGGTATTGTAAAGTGTACCTTTACACTTTCACACTCATCTAGGGCTTTATTAATTAATTGAGGTTAATTTGACTTAATTGGCCATTTTAATTTAAAGCCAAGCCTAATTAATTGTAATTTCCAAAGAGAAAAACCTAAAATTTAATAATGCCATGGCATAAAATTTATCATCAGAGAATGTGTGTCCTAGGTAAGTGACCTAGGATCCATTCACCCAAGGGCGACTGGATCCTCACTTACGCCTAGGACCTAAATTTTTACTATGTTTTTGGTGGTATTTCAGTGATTTAAAATGTGTATTCACATGTTGGCTTGTGTTATTTGAATTTTGGAATTAATGTTAGCATATGTATAAATAATAGGTCATTTCACTATATTTCATCCTAAAACTTTCACGCATCCTAGCAATTTTATGATAAAGCAATCTAGAGTTCACAAGATCATTCCAAGAGAATTTCAAGGCATTCAAGAGTAGATTTATAGAAGAATTATTGCAGAAATCAATATCCATTATCATGTCAAAGTCTTCTTGTATCATGCATGTTATTTGAGGTAATATGTTGATGTAGTGTTCAAGATCCATTCAAGCGTTCAAAGGAATTGTTTCAAATGAATTTTCAAGATCAAGATCCACATCCATTGAAGCCATTTCATGCATGTTGCAGATCCATATTCCAAGGTCCAAATAAGGGTTTGGTGAGTTGTGACATTACTTTGTTCATTCATCATTCCTTTATTTTTCATTTTTCAATTTCAAGGTTTAATTACAAAAATGGGGTTTGACCAAGGAAAACCCCCATTCACCAACAACAAAACATTTTCCCTCTTGATTTTTGTTTGCTGATTTTAGGTGGAAGATCTCTTGAAGAGAAAAATTCAAAAAAATTCAAGGTTTCATTTGTTGTCATCATTCTTACAATTTCACAGAAACTTGCCTACAAGATTTATTTATGGCTGTCCAACTATGAAAATTAGGGATTTAGGAGTGTAGACACAGTAGAAGAGAACCCAAAAACCATTTTTACAGAGCCCTAGCTAGGACTCATTCACCATAGGCTAATTGAGTCCTCAATAAGATTTGGAAAAGAACTTTTGGTGATTGTAACACCAATTTTATTTTATCAAATCTATATTTTATTTTTTGGTTCCATCAAAATTGAGCTCAATCTATTAGATGAACTTTGTAGATTTCATTTTGGATCTGATTTTCTATTTTTAGTCTTTCTCTCAAAAGTGTTGTTTAATAAAGACCCCCATCCTTGCAAAAAAGGAAATCAGTAGACTCACACCTTGACTTGACTCACCTTAAGGTTGACAATCCTTTCATTGTGAGGATCTCATTTCCTGATGAATTTATGGAAGATAGGTCCATTATAACCCCATTCCATGTAAACTTAACCACTTAGGGCATGTGCATGATCATCATGGAAAAAACAGGCCCTTAAGTGGCAATGAAAATTCAGAAAATTAGAGTTGGGCAACTTGACGTAAGAATTTGAATACATTATCTATATTATTTTAAAAATATGTAACAATAGAATTTTTATAAAATTGAATGTAGTTTCTAAACTACTAGGTTTATTTTAAAATAAAATAAATCTATTTGGTGAAAATTTTAAATTTCAATGTAGTAGTACTTACATTTTAGGGAAAAAAAAGAAGTAGGTGTCTGTCTGACCACCCTAACCACAATAGAATGATAATATTTTTTTATAAGATTCTATATATAAGTAGAGGACTCATGTCCTGATGTGATTCATATTTTTTTGTAATTTTTTTCCAAGTAAATAATTAATTATGATATTTTTTATTATAGATTTTAAAAAATATAAAAACTCGTATGTCTGACCACCTTAACTTGGTCAAAAATTCATGAAATTTGATTTTTTTTTTTTTTTAATCCTATAGTATGTGAAGCATATAATGTGACACATGTTTTGGATTCAAAAAATGTGATACCGTTTGAAAGTTATAGATGTTTTTCAATCAGCCTATCAATCAAGACTTTAGTCTTAATTCAAATAGAAAATGAATAATAATAATTTATTAAATTCAAAGTGAAGCATTAATTATATTGGTGGAAATCTGAGAATCTCCTTTAAAAATCCTTTTCATTTCATCCATTTTGGGTAAAAATAATGTCATCAGCCACATGGGTCATCATATCACTTACATATTACCACTTTTTGGTCCATCATGATCATGCACATACCCCTTACGTTTCTCTCATTATTTCATTTTGGTGAACTTGAGTTTGATTATTAATTTTATTTATTTGAGAGTCCATTTTCACCTAGATTTAGATCTTGTATTTATTTTCATTTCATTGCATTGAATTGAGTCTCATTTAGGGTTGTTTAGCTTGCATTAGTTACCATTTCATTTAACAGTTTTAGGATTGCATTTGTGCATTCTTTAAATATGAAAAATATAAAAAAAGAGTCATTTTACATAGGATTTACATAGCATTGGATCATCATCCACTTGTATTTTAAAATCAAAACAAAATTGCACATCAACTTAGGTCTCCTAGTTTTTCATTTTGTCATATTTTGCACTTGCATTCAACATTAATTTCATAGATAATTTAAACTGTAACTTCTTGTTTTTTATTAGAATCTGAAAACCATTAGAATCATCTAAAAAATATACAAAAACATTTTTAAAACCCTAGCGTAGGACCCATTCTCCCTTGGGTGAATGAGTCCATGATCAGGGTCATTTCTTGATTTTCTAGGCATTAAAACATTTGTTTCTACATTTCATTTTACTGTCTTTAGTTTTTTGTTTTAGTTTAAATAGATTTTTTGTTAAGTTAAATTGGTCATATTTAGCTTAATTTGATAAATTTAGTGCATTGTGTGATTTCAAAATTGTATTTACAAGACATCATTTTCAGATTTTTGCATTGTGTAATGAAAAAATTACCTTGTTTAGAATCTGAAAATTGCATTTACATATTTGCATTCTAGGTTATTGCATTGTATTTCACCCTCTTTCCATTTTTGGTTTACATTAATTTTGTGAAACTTGTATTATCTTTACAACTTGGTGTCCTATTAGAAATACAGTTGTGATACATAGTTCAAGACTCATGTAATCTCGTGATACACCATTCATCGTGGATCTTGGATTCTCCAACTATTTTACTAATGGTTTTGATAATCAACCCTCTATGGATCATAACCTTCATACCCCATTTCCAATGACTCCCCTACTTACAAACAAAGTGCATTATGCTGAAACAATGATTCTGAATATCCCGCAAGAAAACATAAGAAGGATGGATGAAGAAATAGAAAAATTAAAAATCTTTGTGAATACTAAAAACATTTATACTAATGTCATTTCTTAGATAATATGAGGAAAATTCTTGAATCTAAACATGGAATAGAGATTATGCAAAGTCTATCTCATCTTTGACTAGTTGTGCTCAATCTTTGGGGTATACTCAAAGAAAAGGTGGAAATTCAATTCCTCCTTCCACAACCCACACCTCTATTCCTAAATACACTAGTACTCATGTTACCACAACCATTCAACCTACTAGTAATGTCAACACTTCCTTAGCTATTTCCACTGGGAATCCTTCTACCTTTGTGCATTCAAATCTCATATATCTTCAACCACTCCCCCTTACAAATATATAATTCACTTTCTCTTAGAAAACATAAACCACTCCACCTTATTCACCACCATCTCACAATACCAACAATGAAGAAATCCTTAACACAGTTTTGCAAAACATGTCATCCCTTCAATAAAAAATACCACTTTGAACCAAAACAACTATGCCCACCCTTCATAATACATCAAAATCGATCCCTTATCCTTGGAGACACTAAGAAAACAAATGCCACAAGTTACATAGATTCCTGGGTTTGAGAAATATGGTGGGAAAGGAGATCCTATTAACCATGTTTCTTCTTACAATGCCCTATGTAGTGACTTGATTTTTGAGGATAAACTCTTAACTAAGCTATTCCATAGATCCTTGAAATATGTTGCCTTAGAGTGGTTTTTATCCTTACTGAATAATTCAATTGGTTCATTCAATGAACTTATTGATGCCTTTTACAACCACTTCCAAATTCACATGGGTCCTAAGATCACTTTAGATAATTTTATGATATATAAATAAAAGGATGATGAAAAGGTCACTAATTTCAGAGCACGATATCAATGATTTATTCACAAATAAACATTAAGATTCTTTACGCCAACCTTCAATGAATGTTTATTTCCAATTTTCAAGAAACAATTCAAACAAAGATTGAGATGATGAGATTTACTTCCTTCACACAATTTTGTACAACCTTTCATGATTACCAAAATTTGGTTAGTAGTCGTGAAGTGAAAACTCACTCTAGCCATCTTGAATAGTCTAAATCTACACCTAAAAATAATTACCAACCTTTCAAGAAACAAAACAAGGGCTTCCTCTAGCTTAATCCCCCCCAATTCAATCAAAATGTTAACACCCAAGAAACTACTATAAAGACAACAAAACCATATGCCTTTGCAAATAGAAATAGAAAATCCACACCTCTACCTCATACCCTTCATAATACCATGTTCAAGCTCTTAGAAAATAATTTGATTTCATTGCCTCCTATTAGAGATCTTGATCCTATTAACCTTTTACCTCCCAACTATAGACCAAATTCCTATTATTATTTTCATCGACAAAATGCACATGATACATAACATTGTAAGCATCTTAAAAATATTGTGCAAGATGAAATTGATTCTAATAATATGCTAATTGGAGGTGTTAATGATCAAGGTAATAATTCTATGGCTCCTCCTAATCAAAATTTGTAAATATTTACCAATCTTATGCCTAATCGTAATATATCATTTTTCAAAGCTAGTGAAACCAAGAATGATTTGATCAATGTTGATGAACACATAAACAACAACCTTGTAGATCGTTTGATTGCAGTTATTGAAATTGAAACTCGTAAGGGCCTAACTAAGATGTCACTTGATATTTATTTCTCATAATAAGACATACTTAAACATACACTCGATGGTCCTCTTTACATAGCTAGAAGAATCAATGATAAGCCTACTAATGGGATATTAATTGATCACGTATGTGTAGAGAATTTGGTCACTTAATAATTTCTATTTGTGCATGAGCTTTATCACGATACATATAAAAAACCAAAATCATGGATCAAAATACATAATGTTTTTTCTTTCCCTATGATTGGCTTCATAAATATCCCTCTAAATGTTGGACTAAGAAAATTAAATGTCTCATTCACCATCATCTCATCATTAGACCAATTTCATGTGAAGTTAAGCTATCCATGGCTTCACTCCATGAATGTAATCCCACCAATTGTGCATAAATGTCTAAAGTTTCCATTTGGTAATGAGATATTTACTATGCATCATAGTGACTTTAATCCTATGTCTTCCCATGGGAAATTTTCATTAGATTTCTTTTGGTCCAAGCCTATTGACCTATTAGACACCGTGACAATTTTTTTTTCAAATCCTACAAATTTTTTAAGGCAAAGGCCATAGTAGAATTATCCCTTAGAAATAGGCCTCAACTCGTGATTGACCCACCCATCCTTGGTGAGACCATGATTGAACCTAAAGACCTTCCAAATATCCAAGACCAACCTATAACAAATCCTTCACCCATTTCATATAAGAGACCATGAGACAATCAAACAAAACTCATTGTGCCTCCTAATGTTAAACATTTTACCAAAATAAAGAGAAAGTGGTTGAAAAAACTCCTATGGTTCCTTCCATTCCTCCCTTAACGGAAGAAAAAAAACATATGGTTGATAATCCTACTCCTACACAAACACAAATTGAAAACCACGTGAAAAGAAATAAAAATCCTAGAGAGCACAGGCATGGATATTGTGCTATTTCTCATTCATTACAAGAAAAAGAAGAAAATAAAAATATAGAAAATGAAAAATACAAACTTGTCTCTAGTAAGGAAGGATGCCTCTCCTCCCTTGCTGCAACATAAGAAAATTTCTATGGATATTTTCATTAGACCTCCCATTGTGACTAATCTGGATGATGGCATTTTAATTTATAAGATTGATGAGGAAGTGAATAGTAAACTAAATCTAATGTTTTCCTCTTCTATGAACTTAAATGAGGATTCTACTTGTAAGAGTGTTTAATTTGGTGTGTGTCCTAGTTCAACACTTTATGTTGTCCCTTTGGATATTTTTCCTCGTTCCACATATATTGAACAAGATTGTGATGTAGATGACCTTCTATAGGTTTACTCACATGTTCCTAACTAGTATCTTTCTTTGTTTTATTTTTCATGTTTCTTTGTGTGATTTCATGTGTGTTTTGTGATCCCACGTAATGTGTCATTTGATGTATCTCTCTTTTTATGTACATTCCTCTATTTGTCTCTGCATCCTTCTATATGTCATAAAATGTTATCTTTTTCTTTTGTGTTTTATTTTCCTTTGGGGATGATGCAACGCATCATGAAATTTTGGTCTCTTCCATGTTGACCAAGAACTATTTTTCTTTGTTTTTTCTCTCTATGTGCCATTCTTCTTGTTTTGCGAGTATCTGGCAAATGATGTTGTTTTCGAGCTCTATAACCACATTATAACAAAGATATACTAACCTCAAATCTATAGATCCCTTATGTTTTTTGGGGGGAAACCCCTTCTGATTCATGATGTAGCTTCATTCGGGAACATATGACTTGGCATAGGGTTTTTTGAATAGGCTCTCATGTCTTCCTTATGGCTAGTATTGAATATTTTCTACTTTAAAGCTGGTTTCTCACATAAATTATGTTAGAAATTGTTTTAAATTGGGGGTATACATCGACACTCATGTTTCACTGTGCAAATTTTTATTTTTTTTATGTGTCATTTTCTTGGTGGTGTCATTGGGTTTGATTTCCTTTGAGAGCATGATATTTCTTAGCGTACAAATTTCCTCTTAGTGGTGATTCTATGTGTTGCATTCCTTAGGTTGAGATTCTCTTATTCTAGACTTGTCCTCTCTTGGATATATTAGGTACAATGATCCCTAAGAACATACCTTACATGAACTAAGCCAAGTCCCTTTCAACAAACCTTTATATATAAATATATTATTTATAAGTGTTTAACATAGTATAATTTTTTAGCCTTGCGAACCTCGAACCCATAAATTCAGGGCCACCAAGCGTAACACACCTTGCTTGCCAGTAGAGCCTTTCCCATGTTCAAGAGTGCTTAGCATAATGCAGCTTGTTACGCCTTGTGAGGCTCGAAGTTTTGTACTCTGGTGCCTTATTTAAGTTGCTAGGAGGATATATTTGATATGGTATCAGAGCCTAATAATATTCTCTCATTTTTGATCTATCAGGGGCTCACCTAGTGGATGACCTAATGTTCCATTAGCCCGTGTGAGTGTATGTGTTTTTCACATAATGGATATTGAGTTCTTCTTGTGAACATATTGGAGAAATAGTCTAGACTTGATCCACATCGAGTTGGAGAAACAATCAAAGCTTGATTTGCCTCCCTTTCTTATAGGCTTTGATGTTATATGATTGAGTATCTTTGTCATTGTTGCATACATGTGTGTCTTGAGTGTCTACTTTAGCGTGATTTTACACTTATGCTCATCCTGTCACTAAAGTGGGCGATAAATGTAGAGTAGGAAAAATTATCCCTTTTTCACACTTAATTTGGGGAATAATTAATAATAAAATGAGCTAAATGATGCCTTAATTTAGTGTTGTAATATGTATTTTACATATTCACAATAACTTTTGGGCCCTATTAAATAAAATAGACTTATTTTTACCTTAATGTTGTGTTGCAAACTATACCTTTACACTTTCACATTCATCTACAACTTTATTAATTAATTGAGGTTAATTTTCATTAATTGGACCCTTTAATTCAAATACAAGCCTATTTAATTGCAATTTTTGAAGAGGAAAACATGACAATCATTAATGCCATGCCATAACTGTTGGAAAAAAAGGATAGACAACTGAGAGGGGGGGTGAATCAGTTGTCACAAAATATTCACTTATTAAACTTTACTCAACTTATTCTCATATCTGATGAAAGAACATTAAGCATAAACAATCACCACATCATAAACACAAAGAACACCAAGATTTTATACATGGAAACCCTGTTAGGGTAAAAAACATGGTGGATGTTAGTCCCCAATATTATACCCTATTAGAAGTATAAGATAAAATATGAGGAATGCACATGCATTCAGGAACACTACCTAGAGCTCACTTCTCAAAAGAAGACTCACTATCTTATAGAAAATATTCAGATTAAAACCATCTAAATAATTTGAACTGAGAAAATAGCATCTGCTAATGCCTGATTACAGTTTCGGTTAGGCTCATGAACACTTCATCACACTTCTTCACTCTTCTTCACAATTTTCTCTACTTTTGAATGATCTGATCTTTATTCACACATAGCACTTGTATTCTTCATATCACACATATCTCAAATGAGATAATAAATCACTACATATCTGCTACATTGAATTACATTAACAACTTTGTTGGCCAAAAATATAATAATAGATGAATACAAACTATCGGCTCAATTCATGATCAATTCTCAATTTTCACCAACTGAAGTCGACCAAAACATAATGAATACCTAAAACAATGTCCTAGAACACAAAAAACCTTCAAATATTCTTCCTAGAAGATTCGTAACATGCTTCAAACACCTTGTCGACCATGAACATGAAAAACATGAACACACAAGTGAAAATATCATATCATGAGCACAATGATCAATGTGGACATGCAACACATATAGAACATGATCTATAAATGTCCATGAGAATCATGAATCATTAAAGAAGCATCCACATAAAATTAACTTTCCAGAATCACATCAACTTGAATCAGGAACACTAATAAAGCCACATAAAAACTGTCAGAACATAATTGTTCATAACACGATCAAATATACATGCGGATCTCTGAAACTTTTGGTGGATAAACTAGATACACTCAACAATAAACCATTTAATCCGTAACTTCTGAACACCAACATACTAAAATTTCCATCACACTAAACTTCATTTCTTCATAGACAATCTTCAACATATTTATTATAATTTTCTCAATATCCTCGAAATATTCAACCTTAAAGACATCAATGCTAAGAGTGTTGACATCAATGATAACCACATATCAGAAACACAACCACAAAATCTAACAATTTCCCCCTTTGGCATTGATGGAAACACATGATGGGAAAATAACCATCATTGCAACTCTTAATCAACACTTATTCCCCCTTAGGTTTTGTTTCTTCTCTCATGAATTCTTCTCCACCTCTTCTCCCCTTTTCATACTTTTTGACATTATTCTTCTCCCCCTTTGAAATCAATGGGAAAGGTACAAATAAGCTCTGAACCACATATCTAAATCATCTAACTAATCCCCCTAAGTAGAAGCCACCATAACATCAATCTGAAACAAGATATGACTGTAAATGCATAAACTGATGCAAATACTTTCATATTAGTTATGATTAGGATGGCAAATCACCCCTAACTTCCCTTTGAGATACTCAAAATTATCCTTAGGAAATGGCTTAGTAAAGATGTTTGTAATATGTTCTTTAGTAGGCACATACTCCAGTCTGACTTCTTTATCACTCACTTTGTCTCTCAAAAAGTGATATTTGATAGATATATGCTTGGTCTTTGAATGCAGCACCAAATTCTTAGAAATGTTAATGGCACTTGAATTATCACATAATATAGAAATAGGCTCATCATACACAATTTTGATATCTCTCAACGTTTGTTTCATCCATATTACTTGAGTACAATTGTTTGCAGCAGCAATATATTCCACCTTAGTAGTAGATAAGGAAATGGAATTATGCTTTTTACTTAACCAAGACACCAACTTCTTCCCCAAGAAGAATGCACCACCACTAGTACTTTTCTTGTCATCCACATCTCTTTCCCAGTTTGCATCAGTAAAGGAACTTAAAGTAAGATCAACATATTTAGGGTAGCAAAGGCCAAAATCAACTATCCCTTTCAAGTATCTGAAAATTCTCTTTACAATAGTCACATGAGATTCCTTCAGATTGGCTTGATATCTAGAAACCATACACGCTGCATTCATGATATCTGGTCTGGTCTGAGTCAAATAAAGCAATCCATCAATCATTGAAATGTATCTTGTCTCATTTTCCTAAGGAAAATCATCATTTTGTGTTAACTTACATCCGGTTACCATGGGTGTACCAATAGGATTTGAGTCTTCCATGCCAAACTTTTTCCGTAACTCTCTTACATATTTGGACAAAGATATAAAAATTCCATTATCTAACTGAGTGATTTGCAATCCCAGAAAGAACTTCATCTCTCCAATCATAGAAATTTCAAATTCACTTTTCATTTCATCAGAAAAATTCATACATAAATCATCATCACCTCCAAAAATGATTTCATCAACAAAGAATTCAATAATCAACTCTTTATCATGATACATCTTAAAATATATATTATTGTCAGAAGTACCTTTATTGAATCCAAGCTTCAACAAGTATTTATCTAGTCTAGCATACCAAGCTCTAGGGGCTTGCTTGAGTCCATACTGTGCTTTGTTCAATCAAAAAGACATATCTCTTTTATCAGTCAGTCGAAATCCATCTGGTTTCTCAACATATACTTATTCTTCTAGCTCACCATTCAAAATTACTGACTTTACATCCATTTGATAGACTTCATAGTTCTTAAAAGCAACATAAGCCAGAAAAAATCTTACAGCTTCAATTCTAGCAACAGGGGCAAAGGTTTCTTCAAAATCAATACCTTCCATCTGTTAGTACCCTTTACATACCAGTCTTTCTTTATTCCTGACTACTTCACCTTGTTCATTCAGCTTATTCTAAAAGACCTATTTAGTTCCAATAACATTTTTATCCTAAGGTCTAGGAACAAGAATCCATGTATCATTTTTCTCTATCTGCATCAGTTCTTCCTTCATTTCTTCCATCCAATGTTCATCTTTACATGCTTCATTGAAATTATTGGGCCCAGTCTTGGAAATCAAAAACTACTCTTCTATAATTCTTCTTCTAGTCTCCACACCTTTATTCTTATCTCCTATAATCTGATCTTCAAAATTATTTAGCTTTACATACCTCAGAAGTTTAGGATTCTTTCAAACTTATGGTTCTTCTTTTCTCTCTTATGCACTTCCACTAGCCTTTCCTTCTAAACTCTCTTGATTCACCAGAACAATTTGAACTTGATTTTGTGTTTGAGCATTCTTTCCTTTATCAATACTATTATGCTGGTCATCTGAATCATATCCACAATATCTAGATGATCTAGTAGTGTCCTCATCAACTCTAACATTTTCACTTTCAACCATTTTTCTCATTCTTCTATTATAGCGCCGATATGCCTTGCTTTTAGTAGAGTATCCTAGAAGGATTCCTTCATCACTCCTAGCATCAAACTTGAATATGTCTTCATCTCTCTTGATATAACATCTACTTCCAAATTTTGAAATAAACGGCTTATAACCAAGCCACAACTCAAACGGAGTCTTACAAAAATTACCATTGACATTTACTTGGTTAAGAGTGTACACAACAGTGCTTACAACTTCTCTCCAATATATATGAGGCACATTTCCTTCCAAAATCATAGTTCTAGCAACATCTAGAACTGTTCTATTCTTTCTCTCTACAACTCCATTCTGTTGAGGGGTCCATGGAGAAGATAATTGTCTCTTGATTCCATGCTCTTCACAAAAAGAATTGAACTCCTGGGAAGTGAACTCACCACCCTTGTCTAACCTTAAGCATTTTATCTTCAAACCTATCTCATTCTCGGCCATACATTTGAAAATTTTGAACTTCTCTAATGCTTCATGTTTTTCTCTCAAGAAAGCAACCCATATCATCCTAGAGTAATCATCAATAAGCAACATAAAGTACCTCTCTCCTTGTAGAATTTGTATTCTAGAGGGACCACATAGATCAGTATGCACCAGCTCTAGTACTCCATTAGAATGATGTTTTTTTCTCTGAAAAGAAACTCTAGTCTGTTTTCCCATTTGACATTACTTGCATATGATGTTAGTAGGCTTCACTAGCTTAGGAAGATCTCTTATTGCTTGAGTGGATATTATCTTGACAATGTTATCAAAATTCACATGACATAACCTCGTATGCCATAACCAACTTTCATCAACTTGAGAAATTAAATAACTTTCACTAGCAGCACTCAAGTAAAAAATATTACCTCTTGTCTTTGTACCTGAAGAAATTACATTTCAAAAACTTCCCAGTATCCTTCACTTTCCATATTTGAACTAAAGATTGTATCCCTTGTCGACCATCTATCCAACACTTAATAGATTATGCTTCAACCCTTCTACGTAAAGGAAATCATCAGTATTATGTTTAGCACCAAGAGAAATAGTTCCTCTGCCACAAATCACACCAATATTTTTGTCTACAAATCTTACAACACCACCGTCATATTTTTCCAAGCTTACAAATTTTATTTTTTCAGCAGTCATATGATGTGAGCATCCACTGTCAATCACCCACTCATCCTTTTCTTCAATTTTCGTTGCAAGAGATTTCTCAACATTCTTATTACTAGCAGATTCAATGGACACTAGACTATTTTCCTTGATAGCAATGAATACCCTTTCATCCTCATTTCTATTTTATCACATTCTTCATCAATAACACCTTCTCCAACATAATAGCATTTATTTTTAAATCTAGCCTTATTAGGTTTGGACCAGGGAACTCTTCCAGGACATCTTGAAACAAAATGACCTATCTTACTACAAGAGAAATATTTAAGAGGAAAATTTCCTTTGCACTTACCTTGTCCTATGGCTTCTCTTTTTATAATCAGTGCTTCTAGCTCTTCTACCTCTCTTTCTTCATCTTCAATCTAATTCATCTCATCTTCACACTTGAATGTCTTTCTAGAAATTTCTCCTGGATCATATCTCTATTTGTTTCTTCCAGATATAGTAGCTTTAAATGCAGATTCTATCTTAGGGATAGATTCACCAAATTCACTCAACTCAAAGACAAGAAGTTTACCAATCAACATATCTCTTGTCACATTTGTTACTGTCACGAGCTCTTCAATAGCATGAGCTTTCGATTTGTAAGAGGTAGGAAATGATCCAAGCACTTAAGCTACAATATCTTGTTCATCCAAGGTTCCACCGGCACATATAATACCCATCACAATTTCATTCACTCTTTGCATGAAAGTAGTAATATTCTCATCATCACTCATTTTCAACAATTCATATTTCCATTTCAGACTTTGTAGCTTAGCAATCTTCACATTAGCATCAAATTCATACAAGGTTTCAAACTTTTACTAGATCTCATAAGTACTCTTCAGATCCATAACATTCGTCATCTCAGAATCAGTCAAAGCACTCAATAATGCTTCCTTAGCCCTGATATTGTATTCAACTTATTTGATCTCATTAGGAGTAGAGGGACCATTTAGAGGAATAACATATCTTCTCTTTGTAATCTTCTAGAAGGGTTCACCAATGCACTTCAAATGACACTCCATTATAGCCTTCCACATAGAGTAGTTTGTTCCATCGAATCTAGGACTATCCTTCTTGTATGATGCCATCTTAGATCACCTCAAGTTATTAAACTTTCTTCTGAGGATCCTGCTCCAATACCAATTGTTGGAAAAAAAAGATAGACAACTGAGAGGGGGGGTGAATCAATTTTCATAGAATATTCAAACTTATTAAACTTTACTCAACTTATTCTTAGATCTGATGAAAGAACATTAAGCATAAATAATCACCACATCAAAACCACAAAGAACACAAATATTTTATATGTGGAAACCCTATTAGGGGAAAACCACGGTGGATTTTAGTCCATAATATTATACCCTGTTAGAAGTATAAGATGGAATATGAGGAATGCACATGAATTCAAGCACACTTCCTAAAGCTCACTACTCAAAGGAAGACTCACTATCTTATAAAAAACATTCAAATTAAAACCATCTGAAGAATTTGAACTAAGAAAATAGCATATGCTAATGCCTGATTATAGTTCCAATTAGGCTCATGAACACTTCATCACACTTCTTCACTCTTCTTCACACTCTGCTCTACTTTCGAATGATCTGATCTTTATTCACACATAGCACTTGTATTATTCAAATCACACATATCTCAAATGAGATAAAAAAATTTCTCTTATATATCTGCTACATGGAATTACATCAACAACTTTGTCGGCCAAAAATAAAATAATAGATGAATACAAACTTCAACTCAATAAATGATCAATTCTCAATATGCACCAACCAAAGTCAGACACAACATAATGAAGACCTAAAATAATGTACTTGATCACAAAACACCTTCAAATATTCTTCCTTGAATATCCATAACATGCTTCAAACACCTTGTCATCCATGAACATGAAAAACATGAACACGCAAGAGAAAATATTGGATCGTGAGCACAGTCATGATCAATGTGAACATGAAACATATATAGAATATTATCTAGAAATGTCCATGAGAATATAAAATCATCAGAGAAGCATCATCATCAACTGAACTTACTATAATCACATCAAATTCAATCAGGAACACTAAGTCAAGCCACAAAAAAACTATCAAAACACAATTGTTCATAACACAATCAAATCTTCATGCAGATCTATAAAACTTTCAGTGGATAAACTAGATACACTACACTCAAAATAAACCCCATAATCTGAAACTTTTGAACACCAACATATTGAACTTTCCATCACACTAAACTTCACTGCTTCACAGATAGCCTTCAACATATTTATTATAATTTTCTCAATATCCTTAACATATATAGCCTTAAAGACATCAATGCTAATAGTGTTAACATCAATGAAAACAACATATCAGCAACAAAACCACAACATCCAAAAATAACATTATCATTGGAGAATGTGTCCTGGGTAAGTGACATAGGATCCATTCACCCAATGGAAAATGGGTCCTCACTTAGTCCTAGGACCTAAATGTTTACTATGGTTTTAGTGGTATTTAAAAGATTTCAAATGTGTATTCACATGTCGACTTATGTTGTTTTAACTTTTGGAATTAATGTTAACATATGTATAAATAAGAGGTCATTTCACTATGTTTCATCCTAAGACTTTCAAGCATCCTAGCAATTTTATGAGCAAGCAATCTATAATTCACAAGAGCATTCCAAGACTATTTCAAGGAATTCAAGAGAAGATTTATAAAAGGATTATTGCAGCAATCAGGATCCATTATCATGTCAAAGTCTTCTTGCATCCTAGATTGTTATTTGAGCTCATATGTATATGTAGTGTTCAAGATCCATTCAAGCATTCAAAGGCATTGTTTCAAATCAAGTTTCAAGTTCAAGATCCACATCCATTGAATCCATTTCATGCATGTTGCAGATCCATATTCCAAGGTCCAAATAAGGATTTGGTGAGTTGTGACATTACTTTGTTCATTCATCATTCCTTTATTTTTCATTGTTTCATTTCAAGGTTTGTAGACATGGAAAATGTACAATTCGATCTGACACACTAGATCCTGATTTACTAACACTATTTCATCCTGAATCATCTCCTTTGCTAGTCATTTAATCGAATAATCTATATTTGATTAAATCCATCACTCTCCATCTCTTAATTAAATAAATCAACTTTATCTAATTAAGTCACCATCTCCTATTAATTAAATAAATCAATTTTATTTAATTAATTCTATAAACTTCCTTTTAATTAAATAATTCATTTTATTTGATTAAATCTCTAAAGTCCTCTTATTAAATTGAATAAATTAAAACATTATTTAATTTAATCTAACATATTCCTCTTTAGTTAAATACATCAAAATCGTTTATTTAATTAAACCTTTCCTCTCAATTTGATTCATAAATTGTCACATCTCCTAATTCCTCATTAAATTAATCAAATCCTTGATTAACTTAATCCCTATCACTAAAATCCTCTAGAGAATGCAAGTTGCACAATAAATCAATTACTTTGATTTATTTAATTCTCTATTTTCTCTCACAAAGCATCAAAAGGGAATATTCCCTCATTTGAATTCAAAAAGGCCAAGTGGACTTGGTCCTTCCAACAAGGCATTGAAGGCCTCTTACATGTCCTTGTGCATTGAGCCAAGTGACATTAACTCCACTCTTCTCTCCCCCCAACTTTCAAATTCAAATTTGAAATCTCCCCCTCTTTGGCACATTGACCAAAATGTGCTCATTCCTCCTCCAATCACATGTGGACAAGTGGCACAATGCTATTGGATTATCTTTTGTCCCACATTCATCCAAATCCCCCATTCTTCCATTTTGGAAATCTATAAATGAGAGACTCTTCCTCTCATTCAATCATCCACAATTTGAGTAAACTTATTATACTCAATTCCATCCTCATCCACAATTCATATGCAAAGTTACTCTCCCAATTTGAGAACTAATTTTGCTCATCATATCCAAGAATTCACCATAATTCATATTTTGCATCAAGATTATGCTCAAATCTCTTTGGAGATTTGACCATTGTTCAATCAACCACATCAGAACTTAGGAATTGGGAAAGGGCCAATTACAACAATTCATTGGCACCAATTCCCCCATGGGATCATCATTCTATTGGCTAGATTATGATTTATTTTCATATTGTTTGAGTTTGTTCTTCATTTCCTAATATTAGTTTAAATAGGTGGATTTTATGGGGAATCCCTCATTGTTTGCATGCATTTTGATCTAACACTAACAATGTTTGTCATCTTTGTGCATTTGCAGGTTTAGGGGTTCACAAGGTTTAATTACCAAAATGGGGTTTGAGCAAGGCAAAACCCAAATCATCAACAAAAATTCCCTCTTGATTTGTGTTTGTAAATTTTAGGTGGAAGATATTTTGAAGAGAAAAATTGCAAGGTTGCATTTTTTTGGAAGAATTAAGAAGAAGACCTTTGGTGTGTTTTCATTGATGCCATCATTGGTTGGTGACTGGTTATTTTCCCATCCGGTAAGTTGTGTTTGTGCTACATTGATCCAATAATTTGGTCTAGAAACACTCTTAGTGAAATATCATCCCATATGATTTAAGTATGTTATTTAGTATTTTTAGTAGTAACCTTGGCCAAGGATTCAACAATTCTGGTTGATTAGGTGGAAAGAAATAAGTGACAGATGTTCAACTTAATTTTTTTAGGTTGGTCTTCAGCTGACCAACCTAGACAAGTAGTATATGTTTCATAGTTGCTTAAAATGTTTTGGTCTAGGTTGAACTAACTTATGCTTGGAAATTTATTTTATGAGAACCAAAGATGTTTTTTTTGGAAGGTGAAAAGACATTTTGAGTTTAGAATGCTTACATCTAATTAGGTTGACCCAATTGATGTATGAAGATTTAACTGTGTATATATGTGAAACATCCTTGTGACTAAGTGTGTTGTTGATGAAAAAGGTGTGAAGTAATGAGTAGTGATGTGAATTAGTGTTGTATTGTTTGAAGCTATTGGTATTAATAGTACACCTACAATCAGAGCATAACTTTTGTTTTCCAGAGCTTAATTGGAACTGAACTAAGCACACAAAAGGTGTATTTAATCAGTTCATACTCTTGGCAGTGAGTCATACTATTTTTAAATCATTTTCAGGTTGTGAGCATTTCAAGGATAATGTGTCTTAGTAGTGTGCCCTATAATATATTATGACCTATTATATTATATTATGAGCTAATCCTTACCGTGATTTTCCCACTTTGGGTTTTCCATGTAAAAATCATGGTGTTAATGTGTTATGTGATGTTATGATTCCTTTCGTGTTTCTTTTTACAGCTACAATAAGATATGTTTTAACTATTGAATGGCTAGTAGTCAAATGGTTCTATAGAATACTAATTCACACCCCCCTCTTAGTATTCAAAGTGTTCAAAAATTGGTATTAGAGATTGGTTTTTTTTGAATTTTTTTACAGCTTAAGGAAGATCTTGAAGTTTGAACACATTGCTAACAAAAGGTATCATATTCCTCCATCATAAATCTCTACAACTGAAGAACTTTGTGTGGCTCTTGAAGACCTAAACAAAAGTGAAAATGAGAAATAATCTCTGAAGGAAAACTTGAGTGAAGAAAATGAATGCATCATAAAATTAAGAGAGAAAATCAAGAAATTCAAAGAAAGGCATAAAGAAGTCGGTGATTAGTTAAAAAAAGAAAATGAATACATCACCAGACTAAAGGTGAAAGTGGAAGAAAATAAAATAATCAAAGATTTTGAGAAACCTAAAATTTAGAACAAAATTGATGAATGTACAAAGCTTGAAGAAGTGGTAACCTTAAGGTATAATTTGGGGAAAGCAAGAGTACACAAAGAAAAATTAAAAGAAAGTACTACAATGCTTGATGAATTTATTAAATTTCATAAACCAACTAGAGATTAAGGAGGCTTGGGACTCGAAGAAGGAAAAAGATCGAAGGAAAAGCAGAATTTTAACAAGGTTGACAATCAAAAGAAGACTCAAGATAATTGTTACCAAAATTTCACCTCAGCTCAATTTGGTAGAGCTGGAACAACTAATTACATTTAAGGTGAAAGGTACTTAATTTTATGATGATATTTCATTTGCAATGAAGGATATTAAATGGAATTCAGTTGATTATGCAAAGTTCACAACATAAGATTTATGAAAATTGCATAGTAATTCTATTTTATATTCCTTTTGAAATCTAATAACATACAATATTGCATAAACATTGTTGTTTCATGCTTTGAAGATAGAAGAAATTTGTAAAAGTCTCACACAAGCCATTGGAATGACTAAATTAATTCAATGCAACAAAGAGAGTAAGCTATACATTTGAAGATGAAAATAGTAAAGAAAACATGAAAAGAAAACATATCCATGATTTCTTGGCAATGTTGTTGATGATTGTTGCTTCTCCTATCTTTAGATGGTTCTTCTTGTCTTTAAGATTCTCTCATACCCGATCTTCAAAAGCACCTGAAGTTGATTAAAAAAGTATTGTTAGAGCTCTAGATATGAACCTGATCATATATCCTATTGAAAAATATATAACTTACATCAATGATGCATTAGATCAATTGAGCCATCAAAAGATAAATGCAAAAGTGCCAGATCAAATCATTAGAACATTGAATTCACTACTTTCATCTAACTTGTTTGTTCACTATACAGGTACAGGTATACATTTCATAACTGGTTCATCATATTAAAACATCATAGTTGTGGAGTAAAATGTGGCTCCCACAAGGGTTGAGACCAGCAACTATAAAGGTACAAGTTCCATTGTAACAATCCTTTTGTGCCCCTATGAAAGAAGGTGAAAATATGTCGAGTATTCAAAGAGGATGATCATTGGAGGGACAAATACAATTCATGACTTCCATAATATTTAAAAATAGTAAATAGAATAATAGGGGAAACATTGCTTATGCCCAGAGATAGTCATGATAAGATAGAGATAAGCACTATAGACTTGTTATATCAAAAGAATGACTAGGGTTCTATTATGAAAATAATTCCCCCATTGATCATAATGTACTTCATATTTCAAGCCTTCATTGTGTGCTTTAAGTGATGACTACCATCATGTGGTGGTTAAAGCTAATAAACACCAACAACATATGATAGACACAATGAGTAACTGCACTTAACAGTGAAGGGTTTTCGTGCAAGAAAGCAAATAACCGTGAATAAGCAATGGACAAATCTGTTGTTTCAATAAACCATTTTCAGTTGAAGAACCATTTATAGAGTTAAGACAAGTGCAAGGCATATCAATGATAGTTAATCCATGTTAATGGTATTTATAACTATTTGAAGGGAAATTTTAATTATCTATCCATTATCGTGTGTTTGCATTTTCTATCCATACCATGGAAATTTTCAAATGTGCTTCTATAAAACTTGTAAAGCATGTGATGTAATAGTCATGAATAATGCAAATGATAATACAGTTCAACAAAAGTAATCATGCAAACACTATGGAAATAGTCTTAAAGGAGATAATAAGAGTGACAAGGTTTGATAGTATTTGCTTCTACTCTTGCAGATATATCATCATGATCTAAAAAATTAACCTACATGATACAAAGACATGAAAGCAATGAAATGAAAACACCAACAAGGGTTTATGTGACAGTCATACCTTTTGAGAAGCTTGATAGATATAGTCAAAAAAAGATAAAAGAAAACAACAATACCACAAAGCATAATAGGGTCAAGGTAGTATTCATGAAAAAGTGGAGATAATATGTAGGGTTTCTGGTGATACCCATACTGTACAATGGTATTGAATCATTTTGCAAACCCAGCTAAATGAGATAGCTCTTGTTCTAACTTATCATCTTCTCATGAGATCTCGTTCATATTACGATCTTGCACGAATTTATCATTACAAAGGTGATTAAGTGTGAATTCTTTTCCTAGACCTATTCAAACATGAACAAACAAGTGACCATTAGTCAATAAACAAGTAAGAATTAAGCATTCCCTATGAAAGTCATTTAAACATAAGAACATGAAAAAAAAGTAAAATATCAAATAAAATACTAATGAAATACTATTCTAAATGCTCAAACCAGCAACCCATAGGTGGATTGGTGCTTTGTTGATGTGGAAATAATTCCTTTCCCAATCCCTTGATAAAATTGATGATGGATTTGTGATGAACAAAATGGCAAGCACCTAGCTATGATGGAAAAATTTTATGCTAACATGGATGATATTTTGCATTTTCTTTCAATAGACAAGGCCTCTATTTATAAGGAAGAAAGTTTGAAGAGTGAGGAATGGGGAGAATGTGGGATTAAAAAATGGACCAATGGCATTGTGCCACTTGTCATCATGCTAATGAATCTTGGAGGAGATGTGCTCACACATGTGTGAGCACATCTTGGGAGATGGGATGTGTAAGAGGAATGAATTCCAAGAGGTGGCTTGTGTAATAGGAGGTGTAAGATCCTTCAATGCAAAGGTGACTCGAAAAAGAGGACATGTAAGAGCCTTCAATACAAAGGTGGCTCAGAAAAGAGGACAAAAGTCCTTTCGAAGGGAAAAGTCAAGTGGGTGGAATATTCCAAGAATATGCCATTTTTAATGAAAATAGAGTAATTAGTAAATCATATAAATTGATTTACATGTGCAATTTGGTTAGTTGACCAAGGTTTACTTACCCTAGGGTGGAGTTAAAAGCTAGAGAAATGAGGGATTAGTGTTAGGAGTTAATTAATTTAGGTTTAATTAACTTGAATGAAATTAATTGATTTATGTCATTTAATTTAAATGCTTGGGTTTATTTAAATAAAATGAGAGGATGGAAGAAGATTAAGATTTTAATTAAATAATTTGATTTATTTAATTAAAGTAAGATGAGTAAATAATCAGATAAAGTTCATTATCTGATTTAAGGAGGAAATTTAATGAATTCAATTAATTAAATAAAGATTATACAATTAGTTGGTTTAGTGTGGAAGTGATTAAGGAAGAACTTGTGTTAGTTAATCGAGATCAAGTGCATGATATTGATTAGGATATTTTGAGTGTCTACAAGAAGATGCAATATAAATACCCAAATTAAGTCAGGTCAAGGGTTTCAAAAAAATTAATTCGATATGGAGAGATATTTCTTTTTGTTTCTTTCAGGAAGAAGCAAGTGTGAAGGCCACGAGTTTTCAAAACCCATCTTTCATTTTGAGAGTGATGTAAAAGACAAGGTTCAGTCATTGTTGATTGGCCATGGTTTGGAGAAGAATGAATCATCGGTTGAATTCCAAGGCCAAACTCGTGAGGGTTTATGTAAAGAAATCACAAATACAAAGAAATGAAAAACCCTTTATTTTGCTTAAAATAATGAATACCCATAACACATAAAGTTTGTTTTCTATAAGAATAAAGAAGCCACGGCATAAGGGTTCTATGTTTGCTTCTGAAAGAGATTAAGGTCACTAGGGTTCCAAACCCAATTTGCTTAAAATTTAGGGGCCAGAAAATATAGAGATAGTCGTGGCCATAAGATTCAAGACAACCTCAAAATAATGGAGATAGCAAGACCAACACATAGTATCCATTTCTTTTAGCAAAAATAATGGAGCACAATCATCTTTCTATAAATTTTGAGCTCGAATCAAGCTTAACAACCATAACAAACAAGGGGTAGTAATAGGTTCAATGGATGGAAGACTTACCAGGCTTATGCTGATTTTTCATAAGAGAGATATAGTCGAAATGCCACAATAAGAGCTCCAGAATTTTTTCAATATTAGCCTCAGAGTAGAAGGAAACATCAACAAAGGAAAAAAAAATGAAAATATATCAGAGCATGGCCATGGCTGTGACCTGAAACCCCAAAAAATTGGCTTAAAAAATGAAACAAAAGCCAGATTTTTCATTGAGAATAACACTTACGTAGTTTTTTCTATCAATAATCATCAAAAGCCATTAGAAACAACATGAAAAATTAAGAGATTCGAGCTTCGAGACCTAACTCATGGTGGTGGCCAACGACACAATTTTTCTCCAAAAAGTGAAAAATGGAAAACTGAAGAAGATTCTTAGGGTTCGAGTATTTCACTCAATGCCCTAATTCAAGAGAGTGGGATTTTTTAACAATGTTTTAAACAAAAAAAATATTCCAAATTTTAGCCTATGGTCTTGACTTTCAGTCAATTGACCTAATAGTCATAGAAGGCACATGTATTATGAGGTGAAGTTGAAAATCAATTTCAATTTTATTCATTTTTTGATTTTGAAATGAATGTAAACCCTTCTAATTATTATATGCTCAATTGAGGAGTCTTTGATTTATATGTAAATGATTATAGACAAAATAACTATGTAATTAAATATTAAAGGTATTTTTTACCTTAATATTTAACATGTAAATGTAAAGGAAGGAGAACAAATACATATTAAATATTAAAATAATCATGTCGATTATCTTTAATATTTGATCATACAATTACCTTTGGTAGAATCATGTAAGAAAAATAAAAGTGGAGGGAACTAAAGATTGATCATGCAAATCATGAGATGAAGACTTGAGTCTCTTTTTAGTTGATTGAACATGAAAAATCAGTGGGAGTCATCCAGAGTGTGATGTTTTCTAACTTGGATTCATTTTTCAGTTTCTTGGAGATCCTATCTATGTATGTTAGAATGCGTCAATCAAATTGAATCTAAACTAATACACCAATGAAACATTAAATTGAAGAAATTAAATTAAAGAAAGTAAATGCAAACTCTAAACCACAGTTTCTTCAAATTCGTCCCATTGTCCTCTATCTCCAAGGATTCGCTTCAAGATGCTTTCTCTCAATTATTTAAAACAATAGCTTGTAGAATGGCAACTTGAGAGAATGAGATTAATAAAAATGCATATGCATTGCTACAAGATTAAGCTTATGAAAATTGAAATGCTATGAATATGACTATAGTAACTACGCATGAAAATCTGAGATTCGAGGTCCTTTTCCACTTATAAGAGGGATATATTTATAGATTTTTGAAGGTAGAAATTCGATTGGCCAAGATCAACGATCGAGTTCAAACCTGTTGAAATGAACGGTGAGAGATCGAGAATTCGAAAAGAAGATGGAATTCTGAGAGACGAGTGGAGAATGAAGAGACAATTAAAAGGTGTCTCTCATAATTAAATAAATAAATATTTAATAATGTGTGAGAGATATGAAAAGGCTTTTAATTAAATATTAAAAATATTTAATTATGTGAGAAGAGAAAAATCCTTTTAATTAAATATTAAGAATATTTAATTTTGTGGGAAGAGTGAGAAATTTGGAAATGAGTTTTAATTAAATATCAAAAATATTTAATTAAATATGGAGAGAAGAATATTATTTAAATTTAGAATTTAAACTTGTGATAATTAATGTAAATAAATTGTAAAATCTATTTAATTAATTAAGAGGAAGATAGCATTAATTAAATAAACTTTACTTATTTAATTAAATTAGAAGAATTGGAAAATGAACAATATTAATAAATAATTAAATTTATTTATATGTAGATGACTTAAGAACATTAATTAAATAATTCATATTTAATTAATTAACAGGTTCGATCAACCGTGACCATTTTTAGATGTGTACATTTTTCCCCTCTTTGAAGTGATGTGTTTCACGCATTGCTTCAAAGAAATTGCCCCTAATTTTGAACAATTACTGATGATGCTATATGCACCCTCGAGAGATAAATCGTGTGATGAGAATGATTATGAAACTGATTTGGAAGATTGTCAGATGATTTCAGAGAAAATTCGACGATTTAACTCTCGAAATAGCACTTTGCACAGTAATTAATGCTATTTTTACCCCTTTAAAAGGTGAAAAAGGTGAGAAGTCACTTTCATTTGAACAATAATCTTTGAGGAAATTTGGAGCTCTGAGAGAGATAAAAGCAATGTCGATCCCATATGAGCGCCATAGATTCAAGTGAGGTCACCGTCATCAGAGACCACCTGCGTATGCACCTCCGATAAGTCGATCCAAACCTCTCCGTCAAATTTTTAATGATTTTTGGATGCTTTTTTGAATTTTTTGAATTTTTAAATTTCTATTTTAGTGCATACAATAGGTATTTTAGCGCATACAGTAGATAATTTAGCATATGCAAAGTGGCGCATAGGTGCAAAATAGTCGCGCATAGATGCCAAATAGTCGCGCATAGGTGATTTAGTGCATAGGATAGATCAAATGGCGCATCCATGATGTTTGCCTGCAGAGGATGATAGAGTAGCGCACAGGCTAGATTAGCACATAGATGAATTGTTATAGCGCATTCATGAAATCGCGCATCCATAGACTATTTTAGTGCATCCCTGGAATAAGGTCGCGCATATATGGTTTTAGCGCATTGATTGACTGTTTTAGTGCATCTATGGAATAAAGTCATGCATTCATGGTTTTAGCGCATTGATTGACTGTTTTAGCGCATCCATGGATTTTTGCCGAATTTCAATTTTGGAAGAAAAATTGATGCATGCTTGACGGTTGTTGCTAGATTAGACATCAGTTTTTATGTTTTTGAATATCATCAATGATTAGATTTGATAAATTTGTCTTCATGCTTGAAGAACAAATAGGTCTGATAAATTTTCTTCTATGCGATATGAAAACAAAGAGAAATGATAGATTTGCTTTCCCAATTGAAAGTAAAATAAATAGATATTGAGTCATGATGACCGTTAAATTTGTTTCCATGCGATATGAAAAACAAATTGTAGAGATGATTGATTGATAAATTTGTTTCCATGCGATATGAAAACAAATAAAAATTGATTTGAACTTGCTTTATGTATTGATTGATTGATGATATTCATTGCTGACTGATTTGCATGATTGCTTGATGACATTGATAAAGGAGGGATTTAACCTCCTCCAATTTAGGGAGAAATTCTCTTGCACCTGGGAGATGGTTCCTTGATTATCCGAGGATGATTTAGGGATCATACATCAGTGTGGATTGGGTCCTTTGTTGACAATTCCATAGTATAGGTCAACAGGGCATTGTTGACTGCTTTAGCAGAGAGGTGGCACAACGAGAACAACACCTTCCATTTGTCGACAGGGGAGATCACGGTGACTCCAGAGGATGTTTACAGGATTTTGGGTATTCCTGTGGTTGGAGAGCTTGTGATTTATGATCACAAGGAGATTGAGGGGACAGATGCACTGAGACGGGTCTTCCAGGATCCTCATGTCACCAGATATGAGATTCCTTGGAAGGAGATGATGGAGAGCTATGCTCCACTGCCTTCGATTTTATCAAGTATGATTGGTGGTTTCCTTTGTCCTGATCATAGGGAAAAGGGACTATCAGTTGGATGGGGTAGGATTCTGGAGGACATGCTTCTCCATCGCACCAAATATGCATGGGGATCATGCATGCTTGCCCATCTGTACCATGATCTTCATCAGGTCGTGTACATATATGGGAAGAGTCTCTCCTGTGGGGTGAATCTTTTATAGATATTCGTATGGGAGCACTTTGCGATTACACACCCCATCATCCGGAGAGATCGCCCCTTCGGATTTCCATTTGCTTATGCATATACAGGGCCCCTTGTCCAGCCAAGGCTCAGCAAATTGGAGTACTGGCGGCGAGTACTTGATGATATGGATACAGCCATCTGGTGACCATATGTGGACTGTGACCCATGGCAGGTAGATGATATAGAGTTTTCATATGTGACATGGTCCAGATACTTGACTGGACGTACCCCATTTATCATTGAGCGATTTTTGGGCCGGAGGGTTCTAAGGCAGTTTGGATGGGTACAAATGATGCCACAGGGGGCGGCACACTATGCTAGGTGTCGGGGAGATGTACCAAAGTGAGGGCCAGTTTTGACCATTGAGGTAGCTAGACAGGAGTACTTTGAGTTACAGCCAGAGGGTTGGACTGTACAGCTAGAGGTGACAGATGTAGGGATGACAGATGACTATGCAGCGTACTTCTACACACATCCCTTTCCTCGGTTTACTAGTCCAAATGAGCCTGCCCCATTGATGGGAGGTCTAGTTATTCAGGTAGGGCGACAACAGCCACAAGGACATCCAACAATAGGGCAACCATAGGGTCAAGGATAGGTATTGGCAGAGCAGGCCGCAAATATCTGTGGGGTGGCCATGGATGTGGATGAGAGTTCCAAGGATGAGGAGATGGATGAGGAGTCAGATGACCCAGAAAGTGGGGATGATGGGGATGATGGGGGTGGTGGGAGGAAGAGATTATTCTTTGATATTCCCTTCAGTATGAGGCCATGAACATTTAGAGTGGTAGGTCAGGCCAACACTTTAGCACCATGGATTACCATCAGGGTTCCATCACAAGGACAGGTGGATGCCTTGCAGATTGAGGTTCAGACTCCTTGGAGTCAGTTAGCACAGGCACAGGTGACCATTAGTCAATTGCAAGGATAGATAGCACAGCCACCACCTCCCGACCCATAGATAGCTCAGCTCACAGCTGAGAGAGATAGCTTTAGGGAGCGATGCATACAGGCTGAGGGAGTAGTTGAGAGCACCACTATTGGAGAGGTTGTATTGGAGGGGCTAGAGACTACTCGGGAGGCCGAGTACTATAGTATGTAGTATTTTGAGGCAGTGCCACCTAAGCGACAGATAGCTTATACATAGTCAAAGATCTGGACTTGGACCCATTCACGTAGTCACTCTAGGAGTACGACCAGGAGTTTGGGTCAGTTGGTCAGACAAGAGATCAGAGCTTCTAGGAGCAGAGATCCGTCAAGACCTACTACCTCCAGAGGTAGTAGCAGTCATGGTCCATAGCCACATGCCCCTCAGTGATGAGCATTTTGTATACATTTATGCCATTGTATGCGATATATGTTTTTGAAACATTTGATATCCTTGTATTCCTCGACATTTGTTTTGATGAGATCTATGATATGCAGTGGTGATTTTATTATGCACGTGTTATGGATGATGCGAATGATTTATGCACATGTTATGGATGCAAGTGTTTTACTTTTATATGCTATGCCATGAATGATGATGTAATAATGATATAATCTAAATGAATTTTCCTTTCTTTTATGATGTATGCAATGAATGTATGATGCAGGATGTAAATGCTTTAGATGAGATTATGATTTATGATGATGATAATGATGTAATGGAAATGTACTTATGTAATGAATTTATAATATATGATGAAAATTAACATGATGTTAATGATGATGTGAAAAGAATGGATGCAATTTTATTTATGAATGTATGTGAAATATGCAAATGTATATGTTAATGGATGTTTAAGATAGCGATTATGTATATAATTTATAATGATGGATAATGATCATGATGAAAAATGATATGATAGTGAACATGATAATTAAATGAAATGATGATGTAAGTATGCAAGGGCAATGATAATGATAATGAGATGTAACAAATGTCCAGTCATACTTAACCATTGTTTGAAAAAGATATTCAATAACGTGATCCACCCTCAAAAATCTATTGAAAAGGCCCTTAAAATGCAAATGAACTATGCAGTCCTAATAATGAATCATGCAATCCTACATGAAATAATGACTCATTCTCCTTGTTGTCATTTCCTACTGTGTTTAGTTATCATCATTGAGCCTTTTGATATGTTGAAAGTTAGTACAAGCATCAAAGGGTATGTTAGCACCAATGATGACCTGAGTATTGCTTTCATAATGTTTGATGTAGCAAGTTAATAAAAGCATCGAGGTATAATTGAACCGAGATGATCTGAGTATTGCTTGTATAAACAGACAAATGTTAACCATTTTCCTATGCAAATTTTGAAATGTCATCAATGATGCGTTGTAGAGCATGTCCCACGACCAATTTGCACAATACTAATGATTAACTTCCAGACAACAAGCAAAGAAAAATCATACTTCTTCCTTGTGATTCTAGTTCAATACATCATTGAACCACTCCAAAGATATGATGTAATCAAATATCAAAACAATAATTGGCAACTTATTACTTTAAGTTTTTCATTCATTTTGTTCAGATTAAGATCATCCAATTTTTAATCATTTGTCAAAGTTAGCCATGTGAGCTCATTTTAATTGGACAAAACTGTTGTTTCCGATATTCTAACTCTAGACACATGCTACCAACTACCTGCTAGAAAAACTTCAAGAAGTGAACTACCCCCTACTAACCTTGTACTCTGACTCTTGCTAGACACAACTGTTATGATGGATAACCCTCAAATCATCAAGCCATGATGATATCCTTGTCGCTCCAAGGAGAATAATGCAATGTGAATGCGGTGATGAAGATGTGTGTGCGTAATGCTAATGAAAGGATGCATATGCAGAATGAATCCTAAAAGATGAGAGAGCCAAATAAAATCACAAACAATGCCTGTTTGCTAGGTTTTCACTACTTTTTTTTATTGCACTTTTTCTTGTTTTTTATGATTTTTTTTTGGTATTACCAAAACGCCTGTTTGCCAGGTTTTCATCAAGGCAACGATTTTTAATTTTTTATTTTTTTATTTATTTTTATATTGTTTTTGATATTTTCTTAGGTGTAGAAACTCTTTAGATGAATGTTGTTGGTTGGATCTTCTAACAGGTCCCCTCCTGCTATTGACAACTGATATGCCCCCGATCTGTATGTTGCAATGATAACGAGTGGGCCCAACCAATTAGGTTCAAACTTTCCTTTCTTTTCCCGATCTTGTTGATTTCGAGGGTTCTCTCTGAGAACCAAATCACCCACTTGGAAATTTTGTGGTTTGACTCTGTGATTGTAGCTACGGGACATAATTTGTTGATACCCCTTTAGGTGATTAACCGCAATTTGACGCCGTTCATCAAGCAGTTCTAGCTCTTGCAACCTTGATATTTTGTAGTCTTCATCATTGATTAGCCCTTTGAGTGATACTAAAAGTGAAGGAATCTCAACTTCTAGTGGTAGAATAGCCTCTGCTCCATAGACCAAAGCATAAGGAGTAGCTCCTGTTGGTGTGTGAATGCTTGTTGGATTCAATTGGACATGCCAATCATGGCCTGCTTCATTCACTATTTTCTTCAAAATCTTTAGAATTGTTTTATTTGAAGCTTTGGCTTGACCATTCCCTTGTGGATAATAAGGTGTAGAGAACCTGTGTTCGATGCGAAATCTTTCACATAGTTCACCAACATCCTGATTTTTAAAGGGTCTACCATTATCTATGATAATAGAGTTAGGAATGCCATATCTACAAATGATATAATTCAAGATGAATGAAGAGATTTGTTTCACCATAACAATTGTTAGAGGAACAACTTCAATCCATTTAGTGAAATACTCAGTGGCTGTAATGATAAATTTATGTCCATTCGGAGATGATGGATGTATCTTGCCAACCAAATCCAATCCCCACTAAGTGAAAGGCCATGTTGTAGTGAAGGGTTGTAATTCCTGAGGAGGAGCGTGAATGAGATTCCCATGAATCTGACATTTTGCACATTTTTTTACAAAAGCGAATGATTCTTTCTCCATGGTCGGCTAGTAGTATCCTAATCTTACATGTTTCTTTGCTAAGGTTAGTCCACTTGAATGTGTCCCATAAATTCCACCATGGACCTCTTGTAAGGCCTTTTCCGATTCATCGCATTCAAGACATCTAAGGAGGGTACCATCTAGAACTCATCGGTATAATACGTCAGCAATTAAGGTGTAACGGGATGATTGATGAATGAAATTTCATTTTTGATCCTAGAGAAGCCTAAGGGTAAAGTAGTATCTTTCAGGTAAGTGTAAATTTGGCCATATAGGGAAGAGTTAGAACTTGTCAGATGGCAAATGATTTGAGTTTCAGGATTTTCATGGGCGGGAGAAAAAAATTGTTCCACCAAGAAATCATATCATTTTTGATTCTCAGACAATTGAAGTAGAGAGGTGATTGTAGCCATAGCGTCTGCTGCTTTATTATCAATGCGCGGAATCGGTATGAACGTGATATTAACAAAATATTTCTTGAGATCTTCCACCATTTTTTTGTAAGGTATCAACTTGTCATCTTTAGTGTGATATTCATCATTGATTTGGTTTATAACAAGTTGTGAATTGCCAAAAACTTGAAGTTCTGTGATTTTCTAGTCTACTACAATTTTTATGCCGATTATCAATGCCTCATACTCAGCTATGTTGTTTGTGCAACCAAACATTAGCCGATAAGATTTTGGGATTGTATGTCCTTGAGGTGTAATAAAAAGAATTCCTGCTCCTAAACCATGTTGAGTGTAAGAACGATCAAAGTAAAGTGACCATGACTATTGGATATCTGTTGTGAACACGTCGACATCAGGAAAATGAACATGTATTGGGTGTTCTGCTGGTATTGATGCTTCCGCTAGTTGATCTGCAATTACTTGTCCCTTTATAGCTTTTCGATCCACATACTGAATATCAAACTTGCTTAAGATCGTAACCCATTTAGCCAACCTTCCAGTTAAGGTTGCCTTACTTAGAAGATATTTCAGTGGGTCAATCTTAGCCAGAAGCTTTACTGTATGAGTTAGCATTAGTGTCATAACTGAAGGGAAAAGAATGTGGATCTACTAACCCAACAGTGTGGAATACATTCCCTTAACACCTTTACCTTAGGGGAGAGAAGCAAAAATGAAAAACTAATAGTTTCAAAAACTTATAGAGATGCATACAACCATGGTAATGAGAAACTAGAAAGATAAGCAAACAAAGATGACACAGTATTTACGTGGGAAAACCCTTTCAGGTAAAAAACCCACCACATAAAGTCAAATCTATTGTATTACAGTAATGAATCAATTACATACAATAACCTGACTTCTTTGTTCATCTCACAATCACCCAGAGAGTTTCAGATTCACTGTTACAATGTTTTTACAACATACAGTTCAAAACCCTCCTCAAGAACTCACGTCCTTATGTTCTTCAACTCGCAACTTCAAACTTGCTCTACAACCTACGACTCAAATCTTGACTTGTCTAACCTTTTGAATTTCTTAGAAATGACATCTCTCTCATCCATATGTAATTGACTCAGAAGAGCAATGAAGTCCATCCTCAAATCACGCAACTGGTCAGATCTGATAGATTTCCTGCAACGAGCCGACTTTGCATTCAAAGCCATTACTCAAAACGGTTGAGCTCGCCACCCTTCATTGACAAATGCAACTACGACAATAACTATCTTGGTATCTATCCAATCACTATTCAACTAGGTGCCATGCGTCCAAGACCCATCAGCAATCGCAGCTGACAGAGCAACCAAAATGGTCAAACAGACATCGGGCGTGACCAAGACTTCAAGTAATTTCTAACATTGTCAGAGCCGAAGTTAGAATAGGAGTCGAAATAGGACTCCACTGAAAATACACACTGCCAGAGTCAGAGTCGGAGTCAGAGTTAGAGTTGGAGACGGAACAGGAACAAAAAATAGGACTTCACCAAAAAGTCCAAGATCAAGAACCAATCCGGTTCCGGTTCCGCCTCCACCAACTACAAGAAACAAAAATCCAAAACGAGGACAAGGTAGAGGAAAAAACCCTAAGGAGAATCCAAACATCTAGAAGAACCAGATCACAAAAGCAGGAGTTGGACCTAGAGTCGAAACAAAAATTGAAATAGGAACATGGCAAATGGACATTGCCAAATTCCAAAACTGGTTCCGCCTCTGCCAAAACCTGCGAAGCGAGAAACAATAGATGGTAGGAAGCAAAGTCGGAGTAGGAACAAGAACCGAAACCCAAAACTTAGGAAAACAAAACAATGCCAAGTTCCATCCCGGTTCCACCTTCGCCAGAGACCCAGAACTTAGGCAAACAGAACAATGCCAAGTTCCAACCTGGTTCCGCCTTCGCCAAAACTTTGCACACAACACAAAATCACCAAGGTATGAAAACGAGGACTTCAAGCTAGAAGTTGAGACATAATTTCTCAACAATCTCCCACTTGGTGAAGACTTCCAGTTTCCTCAAAACATCAAACCTTACTATCTATCGTAGGCCCTAAGGCCCATCGATTCTGTGCACCATCTAAACTTGTCTGTGCCAACCGGCTTTGTCAAGGCATCTGCAACATTCTTCAAGGTGTCAAACTTATCCATATTAACCTTGCCATCTTCAACCATATCCCTCATGAAGTGATATTGCACATCTATGTGCTTGGTCCTAGCATGGAAGGTCGAATTCTTTGCCAAATAAATGGCACTTTGACTGTCACAGTAGATTGAAATCTGCTCAACATTAAATCCAATGTCTGAACACAAATGTCTCAGCCACACTGCCTCCTTGCAAGCATGAGTTGCTACCATGTACTTTGCCTCTGTTGTGGATAAAGCAACTACAGCTTGTCACTTGCTCATCCAACTGATTGCTCCACCATTAAGCATGAAAGTGTATCCACTAGTGGATCTTTTGCTGTCAATGTCCCCTACCTAGTCAGAGTCAACATATCCCTGAATGCAAAGAGCCCTTTGTGATGCAACCATATTGTCATGGTAACACAAAGCATAATTTGAATTACCCTTCAAATACCTAAACACTCTTTTTACAACATCCCAATGTGATCTCCCTAGATTTGCCATAAAATGGCTTAGAACTCCCACTGCTTGGGCAATGTCTGGTCTTGTGCAAACCATAGCATACATCAAACTGCCTACTGCACTTGCATAAGGCACATTGGTCATGTCCTCCATCTTAGTAGTAGACTTTGGACAGTCTTCAGTAGATAGTTGCAATCCTTGCATGATTGGAACAACTAGCTGCTTGCAATCAGTCATGCTGAACCTCCCTAGAACGGTTTTCACATACTTACTCTGACTGAGCCAAAGCTTTCTGCTTGTTCTATCCCTAGTTATCTCCATCCCAAGAATGTACCTTGTTGCTCCAAGATCTTTCATTTCGAACTTAGCAGACAACTAAGTTTTAAGATCAGAAATCATAGCCTTGCTATTACCAATGAATAACATGTCATCCACATACAGAGTAATAACAAGCACACGATCATTCTCACATTTATAATAAATGCAATGATTAGATTTTGATCTAACAAACCCAATTGACAACACAAATGTGTCAAATTTCTGGTACCACATTCTAGGAGATTGCTTTAGACCATAGAGAGATTTATTTAACTTGCAAACCAGATTTTGTTTACCTCTTTCAACAAAATACTCAGGCTGGGACATGTAGATTTCTTCTTCCAGCTCACCATGGAGAAATGTTGTCTTCACATCCATCTGCTCAATTTCAAAGTCATACACAGCTGCCAATGACAATAAAAATCTAATGGATGTCAACTTTGCTACAGGGGAAAAGATCTCTCCATAATCAATTCCCTCAACTTGGGAAAAACCCTTTGCAACCAATCATGCCTTATACTTCTCCACACTGCCATCAAGGCCTATCTTCCTTTTGAATATCCACTTGCAGCCAATAGGCTTTCGCCCTTTAGGCAATGGTACCAACTTCCAGGTATCATTCTTTTTCAAGGAATCCATCTCCTAATTCATGGCTTCCAGCCAAGACTTTGAATCAGCCATGTTGATTGCTTCTTTCACAGTCCTAGGCTCATCAGTGCTGGTAATTAAGGCATAAGCACAATTTGAATCTAACATAGAGAAATGATACCTTTCTGGTTGCCTTCTTTCTCGTGTAGATCTCCTTAGAGGCTGAGGTTGTTCTTCATCATCAGAACTTCCAAAGCTGCTCGAGCTCTCCTCAATCTCAGGTACACCATGCAACTCTTCCCTTTCTAGAGTTTAGGGAATCTCAACTGCATCCTTCTTCTTGTCACTTTGATTTGTCTCAAGCTATTGATCACTTACTAAAGGTTTCAGCTCACGAAATATCACACTTCTGCTATACAAAACCTTCTCAGTAATAGGGTTCCAAAGTTTGTATCCTTTCACACCAACTCCATAGACGATGAGAATACATTTCACAGCCTTGTTATCCAACTTCGATCTCTTTTCATTTGGCACATGAACATATGCCTCATAGCAAAATAATCGAACATGCCTTAATGAGGGTTTCTTACCTGACCATGCTTCCAAAGGTGTCATGTCAACAAGAGTTGAACAAGGAGATCTATTTATCAAATAACATGTTGTAGCAATAGCCTCAACCCAGAACTTCTACTCCAGACTAGCACCACTCAGCATACTCCTTGCCTTTTCCATTAGTGTCCTATTCAACCTTTCAACAACTCTATTTTGCTATGGAGTGTAGGGGGTTGTCTTATGCCTTTTAATTCCATGATCAGTGCAGTACCTTTCAAAATATGTAGAACAAACTCACCTCCATTGTCTATCCTTAAACACTTTATTTTTCTTCCAGTCTAATTTTCAAGCAAAGATTTGAACTCTTTAAATCGATTGAACACTTCTGATTTACTTTTAAGAAAGTATACAAATGCCCTTCTTGAACAGTCATCAATAAAAGAAACATAATATCTAGACTTCGATAACGAAGGAACATTAACTGGACCAAACACATTCGAATGTACGTAATTTAGTATACCAGAAGATTTGTGAGGACTGGAGGAGAAAGAAACATGGTGTTGCTTTCCATAGATACAATGTTCACAGAAATCGAACTCAAGGTTACAATCATCAAGCCCTTCTACAAGGTTTTTGTTCTTCAAATTTTTTAAACCTTTCTCACCTATGTGACCAAGTCTATGATGCCATAACATAGTCTTCTCTGCTGAGTGTTTTACCTCCAAAGCATTTGCAGATAGTGAAGAGTCTTCATCTTTCTCTTTAGGTGCAGAATTACATGACTTTACAGAGGCACTATTACAAAGAATAGGTCATGCATCTAGCTTGTACAGAGTGCTAGTACGAACTCCCTTAGCTAACACCATTGCACCTCTAGCCATTTTACATCCCTTACTAGAAAAAGAAACTTCTACACCAGCATCATTTAACTTACTAATAGAAAGAAGATTTCGAGCAAAACCTAGGATGTGAAGAACACCACCAATTCCTTTGACTCTCCCGTCAGGAAATTGAATTCTGACCCTTCCTCTGCCAACAATCTCCAACGTTGAATCACTTGCCAAGTATACCTTTCCACCATCATACTTCTCATACTTTGAGAACCAATCTCTATTGGATGTCATGTGAAAAGAGGCACCTGAATCAACTAACCAAACATCATCTGATGCCTGAGTTTTCAAGGCTACTGCAATGAAGGCATCCGCATCACATTGAGAAGATTCATTTTCAGAAGCATTCTTCTTCTTTTTCTCCTTGCAGTCCTTCCTAATATGACCAAGTTGCCCACAGTTCCAGCACTTTACCTTGAACTTTTTACCAGGATACTTTGATCTCCCTTTAGACTTGGATTTTGAATTGTTGTCTTTCTTCTTGCCTTTCTCCTTTGTCCTACCTCGAATAGAAAGAGCATTTTTGGCCATCTCAGAAGATTTCCTTCGCATTTCTTTAGACAGAAGTGAAGCAACCACATCATCAGTCTTGAAAGCAATTGTTGTGCTTCCAATAGCCATCACAAGATGATCCTAGCTATCAGGTAACGAACACAATAGGAGCATGCAACGATCCTCCTCCTCAATCTTTACACCTACAGATGCCAGCTGAGTAACACTCATATTAAATGAGTTTAGATGGTCTACAACAGATGCACCTTAGTCCATCTTCAAGGAGTACAACTTCTTTCTCAAGAACAACTTATTTACCAGGGAATTTCCTTGGTAAATATCACCAAGCTTCTTCCATAAAGCAGTTGTAGACATTTCCTCATGAACATTCAAGAGCACAGAATCAGCTAGACTCAGTCTTATCGATCCTCTTGCTTTTCTATCAGCAAGATCCCAAGCTTCTTGGGTCATAGTTTGTGGCTTAGTTCCAAACACTGCGATCCAGAGGTCTCTATCCACAAGCAAGTCTTCTATCTTGAGTTTCCATAACTCAAAGTTGCCACCATTAAACTTCTCAATATCTATTCTACCAGATGTACTCACCATCTCACAACAGAAACAAGTTTAACAATGCAAATCTCCCATTGAAATAGTATTAGTGAAAAAAACTAATTCAACCTAACAAGGATAACATGAACTAGCCAAGCTCTGATACCACTTCGAAGGGAAAAGAATGTGGATCTACTGACCCAACAGTTCGGAATACATTCCCTTAACACCTTTACTTTAGGGGAGAGAAGCAAAAATGAAAAACTAACTATTTCAAAAACTTATAGAGATGCATACAACCATGGTAATGAGAAACTAGAAAGACAAGCAAACAAAGATGACACAGTATTTACATGGGAAAACCCTTTCAGGTAAAAAATACACCACACAAAGTCAAATCTGTTATATTACAGTAATGAATCGATTACATATAATAACTAGACTTCTTTGTTCAACTCACAATCATCCAAAGAGTTTTAGATTCACTGCTACAATGTTTTTACAACATACAGTTCAAAACCCTCCTTAAGAACTCAAGTCCTTCTGTTCTTCAACTCGCAACTTCAAAAATGCTCTACAACCTATGACTCAACTCTTGACTTGTCTAACCTTTTGAGTTTCTTAGAAATGACATCTCTCTCATCCATATGTAACCGACTCAAAAGAGCAATGAAGTCCATCCTCAAATCACGCAACTGGTCGAATCTGATAGATTTCCTACAACGAGCCGACTTTACATTCAAAGCCATTACTCAAAATGTTTGAGCTTGCCACCCTTCATTGACAAATGCAACTACCACAATAACTATCTTGGTATCCGTCCAATTACTATTAAACCAGGTGCCACACATCCAAGACCCATCAACAATCGCAGCTAATAGAGGAACCAAAATGGTCAAACAGAAATTGGGTGCGACCAAGACTTCAAGTCATTTCTAACACTGTCGGAGCCAGAGTCGGAATAGGAGTCCAAACAGGACTCCACCAAAAATACACACTGTCGGAGTCGGAGTCGGAGTCAGAGTTGGAGTCGGAGACGGAACAGGAACAGAAAACAGGACTTCACCAAAAAGTCCAAGATCAGGAACTAATGTAGTTCAGATTCCGCCTCCGCCAACTACAAGAAACAACAATCCAGAACTAGGACAAGGCAGAGGAAAAAACCCCGAGGAGAATCCAAACATCTAGAAGAACCAGATCACAAAAGTAGGAGTCGAACCCGGAGTCAGAACAGAAATCGAAACAGGAACATGGAAAATGGACATTGCCAAATTCCAAAACTGGTTCTGCCTTTGCCAGAACCTGCGAAGCGAGAAACAATAGATGGTAGGAAGCAGAGTCGGATCAGGAACAAGAACCAAAACCTGGAATTTAGGCAAATAGAACAATGCCAAGTTCCATCCTGATTCTGCCTCTGCCAAAGACCCGGAACTTAGGCAAATAGAACAATACCAAGTTCCAACCTGGTTCCGCCTCCACTAGAACTTTGTACACAACACAAAATCACCAAGGCATGAAAACAAGGACTTCAAGCTAGAAGTTGAGACATAATTTCTCAACAGTAACTTATGAGAAGTGAACACCACTGCTAAATAAGCTTTTTCAATGAAAGTGTAATTTAGCTCGTGACTTTTCAAGGTTCAACTTATGTAATAAATGGCTTGTTCATTTCCTGAATTGTCTTCTTGAGCCAATAATGCTCCTAAAGATACTTCTGTGGCAGCAATATATAATATGAGAGGTGCACCCTATATTGGTGGAATCAATACTGGTGGATTCATGAGATACTGCTTTATTTGATTAAATGTTGCTTCACATTTGTGCTCCCACTTGAATGAAATATTCTTGTGTAATAGATGTGTAAATGGTAAACTTTTATCTACCAATTGAGTAATGAATCTTCGAATGGATTGTAACCGTCCCTGTAAAGAGTGTAGTTGACTAATGTTCCTTAGTGCTGGCATTTTAAGAATTGCTTGTACCTTAGCTGGATCCACTTCAATTCCCTTTCCTGACACAATGTAACCTAATAGCTTCCCAGATTTCACTCCAAAAATGCATTTCTTAGGATTAAGTCTTACTTTGAATTGTTCCATTCTTTTGAAAAATTTAGATAAGATATGGATGTGTCCTTCTCTAGTGTTAGACATGGCAAGAAGATCATCAACATAGTCCTCTATGAATGTATGCATCATATCATGAAAAATTGTTGTCATTGCTCGTTGGTAGGTAGCTCCTGCATTTTTCAATCCAAACGACATTACGTTCGAGCAATAGGTACCCCGAGGACATGTGAATGTTGTTTTATCCTAAAAATCCATCCATCAAAGAGTACATTGCATGTCCAGTAGTCAAATCAACAATCATATCTATGTTTGGAAAAGGGAAGTCATCTTTAGGACATGCTTTGTTCAAATCCCTGAAATCTGTACAAATTCTAATCTTTCCATCTGGCTTTGAAACAAGTACGATATTGGAGATCCATTCTACATAATCCATAGATTGAATGAATCCAACATCCAAAAGCTTCTTTAATTCCTCTTTAACCAATAATGCAACATGTGGATGCATTTTTCTGAGTTTCTATTTTACAGGTTTTGCCCCCGGCATGATAAAAAAATGATGCATGATGAGGTTTGAATCCAATCTCGACATATCTACATAGGACAACGCAAAACTAATATGATTATCTTTGAGAAATTTTGTGAATCTAGGTATTTCTTCGTTTGTTAGAGATGCAGCCAATTGCAAAACTTTAGGCTTTTCTGTAGTACCTATATTGAGTGCCTCTGTTGGTTCGATTAGAATGGAAGATCTTTCTTGATAATGCTCTGAAAGAGTGTCAAGTTTCCCATCCTCTGGCGCCTCTGAAAGGTTTTCGCCATTGGATACACTTTTTATTTTTCTCTTCTCTTGATCTAATACTGCCTTTGTTAGGTTTTCACCATTAGATCTTTCTTTTATTTCTCTTTTTTCTTGATCTAACACTGCCTTTGTTAGGTTTTCACCATTAGATCTTTCTTTTATATTATTTATTTCATAGCTGATAAACTTGGCACTTTCCTATCGAAAACTTTGATCTCTTGATTCCTTGGTGGAACTTGTTTTGGGATGGGATGAACAAAGAAATTTTATTATGGTTTCGTCATTCAGAAAAGTTGGAACATCAATGGGTGCGACTTGTTCCAAATCAATGAGTTCGGGATGGACTAAAGGTAATGGGTCATTAGGATGAGTAAGGTCATTGGCCGTTAAGGTCATGATATTATCGTCATCCTCATTATAGGGGAGGTCTAGGATGGTATCTTCCTCAAAATGATCTATCTCACTTTGAACCGAATTAGTCTCACTAGAGTCATGATCACTTTGTAGGACGTAATCAAGCAGAGGCCTTGAGCTTTCTCCTTGTAAGAATGCAGGTGAGAATCTGTGTATTACGTCTACCCTTTTCTCAGAGACATATGTATTGTTAGAGAGATTGTCCCATTCATATTCATTGAAATCTTTGTCAGAATTGTCTGCTTGGATTCTCAGAATTGTTTTAGCTAACTCCTCATTTGATGGCCTTTGTGTCATTTCTTCCTTAGTATCTTCACCATATCCTAACCCAGTCTTATCTTTTGAGTGCATTGTTTTTAATTGGGTAGGTTCAACAATACCCTCTTTCCTTTTACCTAGAGGACCATTTCCTTCATAACCTATTTGTTGCATGATAGCATAACCTGTTCCATATTGTTTTGTGGGTATCTTGATATGTTGTACAGATTCTTCCTCATCTTTAAAGAGCCAATCCAGAATAGCTCTATCTTCTACTTCAGTTTCTTTGATAAACATCCCATTAGACTTGGTGATGGGTTTTGAAGTTGAGGCTAAAGCTGTTGTAGCCTGTTGTGTAGATGTTGACAACTGGCCATGGGATCTTGGGGATAGGGGCAGATCAGAGAGAGATAAAGAATATTCTCCCACCCCATTATCCTTCAATTTTAGCTTGGTGCCAAAATTGCTTATCATTTTTTGTGATTGTTCTTTATTTTTGGAGGTAGAGATGGCCAAAGCCTCTCTATTATGCGGGACAAATTTGTCCTGAGTTGCTCTTAGATTAGAACAAGTTTGACTGCTAATGTGATGATAAGTAGATGGAATGGCTTGCATGTCATGGATCCATGGATGACCCAATAGTATGTTATAGGTTAGATCCCGATCGAAAACCTGACAAAAGGTATTCTTCACAACAAATCCTACTCTGATTAGTAGCATGATGAGGCCTTTGGAAGTCCTTTCCTCATCATCATAAGCCTTGATTGTAATTTTTCTTCATGGATCTATAGATTCTATTGAGTATCCTAAAGCTAGGACCAATTTCAAAGTACAAATGTTTAATTTGGCTCCCCCATCTAAGAGAACATGTCTAATGCGGGCTTTGTGAACCATGACTTCTAAATAGAGTGATGAATTATGCGGATGCGTTATGGATGAATCATCTTTTTCAGAAAAATATAAACATGTGTAGGAGGACAAGTGTCCCACCATAGCTTGAAATTTATTGATATCTAGATCAGGGGATACAGTTGTATCAACAAAGGCCTTTTCCACAATGTCCTTATGTGCAGGTGATAACTTTAAAAGCTCCAAGATAGAAATTTGGGCTGATGTTTTTCATAGTTGATCCACCAAATTGTATTGACTTGGAGGGGGAATGGTCAATTTAGATGAGTTGCCTTTGACAATGATTTTAGCTTGTCCCCTCGTTGTAGCGTTGACCTCTTGATATTCTTGGTTACCTTTGATTCAGATAGCATTGATTTGAGGATCATTAGTATAGATATGATTGATAATGATGTCTTGGATGTTATTAACATTCTTTCCCTTACCACTTGAGGATTTTGACTTTTGATAGTTAGGAAGAGGATCCTTGAATGCTTGATGGTCATTATTGGAATTATGTCCCTCAACCGTGATGGTATGATTATCAATCAAATCTTGGACAATATTATTTAACCCATGGTAATTGTTTGTCTTATGACCTTCACACCTATAATAGTCACAAAAGTGTGAGACATTCCACGATGGTGGTTTAACTCAAGGTTCATAGTCTCTTTGTGGTGGCAATGTAATAGTGTTTTGATTCAATAATTATTTGAGAATGGATTCCAAAGATTGGCCCAAGGAAGTGAAACTCCGTTAATTCAAAAAATACGATGATCTAGGCACATTTGAATTTTGATTATTGCCAAAATTATTCCCATGACTATTAGTTGTGTTTCTTTGATTAGAAATATTGCCTTGGGTATTAGAATTTCTAGCATTGTTGCTACGTTGAACACCTGACACATTAAGGACGGTAGGCTTTGTATTCATGTTGTTAGTACCTACTACCCCATCATTCACAAATTTTTTATTTCGAGTCCAAAATCGTGATTTGTCATTGTTGTTACCATGGTTGTTGTTGTTGTTGTTGTTGTTGTTTTTGAACGAATTTAAACCCTCTTTATCAATTTTCAGAACTCCACGTTTGATCAATGCACCTTCAATAGTAATCGCATTTTCAATCAATTTTTCAAATGATTGAGGACAATGAAGGTTTAGTCTACAACTCATTTCCTGATTAAGACTATCGATGAAGATTTCCATATTTTCCTTTTCAGGAACTGGACGAGAATATCTAGCAAACACCCTTCTCCATCTTTGCAAAAATGTAGTGAAAGATTCCCCTACTTTTTGTTTTATCTTACAAAGATCAAGCATGGTTATCTGGTGTTGGATGTTGTAAGAGTATTGTGATATGAAATTATTGATCAACTCTTCAAAAATTTTGATGGGGGGAGTGATCTTTGAAAGCCACTCCATGGATTATCCACCTAGACTTCATGGAAACAACCGCATTAAGTAGCAATCGTCATGAGCAAACTCTAAGCTCATATTTCAAAAATCCCTTACATGCTCAATGGGGTCAATTTTCCCATTATACTTATCAAACTTAGGTATTTTGCAATGTTTTGGAAATGGAATTATTCGAAGACTCCTATCGAATGGATAAGGACATATTTCATCCAAAACATACTTCTTTGTTGTTCCTCCTTGCATTTCTTTTATTTGCCTTTGTAATTCCTTGATTTGTTGAGTAAAGGCACTAAAATCATTAAGAGGAGTTTCAGGATCTTCTTTAATCCCTTCTGTGTCAAAATCAGTAGGTAATTTAGCTCCTTGAATAGCTAATGAAAGGAAATATCTTTCCTTGTTTCGTTCTAAAATCTTTTTCATAAGAGTATGGAATTGGGGATCCTGTTCCGCTTCTTGAAGTTTTTATTCCGTTAACTCTTCAGTATTTGGATTGTTAAAGAGGTTTTCCTCCCTCTCACTATTTTCACCCATTTTGTTCACTGTACTTTCACCTTTTTCTATGTGCTTTCGAGATCTCGTGGTAACAGGCATAAGCTTTACTCCAATCCTACTAACTTTGATCAAAAGAATGAAATAGTGCAATGGTGATGGATATGAAAGTCGGGATAGAATGAAGATTCTATGACATAAAATATTTTTAATCTTTAGCTCGTGATTCCTTGATTGAAAGGATGAAAATCCTATTTGTGGGAATTAAACTAAAAATAAAAAATAAAGATGATTTTGCACTTTGTGAGATTTGATCTTAGCTTTGTAGAAAGACGAATTTGATGAATGCCTAATATGTTTGAGTTCTCTATTACAGAATTTGATTTGGACGAGTAGCGTACGTGATGGCAGGTTGGGGAATATAAGAAGGACGAATACGCTGACTCTAGTTATGCCTTTGAGAAAGGGCTCTTCTTTGAAAGAAAGCTCTTGAGAATAAAGGTTCTTCAGCATAATCGGTAGTGAAACCTCTAATATAGTCGTGATATAGATGAATAAAGGTCCTGTGTTCTAGCAGAACTTTTCGACTTTGATATAAAAATTTCCTCTTCTTTAAAACCTTCTTATAACTGAGAGACTTCTTGGGCTTTCTAATCTTTCTTTCTAGGGAATTCTTAGAAAATGTTGTAGACTTCCAAACTCTGAGCATGGGAAAGACTAGACCGATAAGACTTGATTCCTGAAAATCAGAAAATTATTTAGACTCGGAAAATAGATCCACCAAAACAAAGACTAAATGTGCCAAAATAGAGCGTAGATGCACTAAAACAGAGCACAAATGCGCCGAAATAGAACACCGATGCGCTAAAATAGAGCACAGATGTGCTAAAATAGAGCACAGATGCGCTGAAATAGAACACTGATGCGCTAAAACAGAGCATAGATGCACAGAAACAAAGCACAGATGCGCCAAAACAGAGCACAGATGCATCAAAATAGAGTACAAATGCGCTGAAATAGAGCACAGATGCACTGAAATAGAGCACAAATGCGCTAAATTATTTCTGAGACCGATATACTTTGATAGTTTGATAAATTTTTCTTGTTTTGGATGATCTTAATCTGATTTAAATGTAAAAAACATAGCATAGAAGCAAACAGTTGTTTTGTTAATCCTAAAATCTAAACAAAGAGTGTATGTTCTTGAGATTTCCACAGGTTTTAAACAAGATATGCACTTCAGTTAGACTCACTCTTAATTTGTCAAAAAGGTCATCATAGTAATCATAGCCCACAGCTTAAAATGGCGTCAACTTACACAACCTTGTCACCCCCTAGAGGGCGCCCATGTTTTTGTCTTTTCTAGGTGCATACTCAAAGTGACGGAAGTGGATACCAAATCCCTTGAGCAAACAGTCCGTGGTGACTATATGGTGAGTGTCTTGGGGGCAGATTCTTCCCTCCCCTTGCACTGTGATTAAGATGATGTTTGGATATTGACACGGCTGGCTTTCTACACTATGGTTCGTAGTAAGGGTATCCGTTCAGTGTGGAAAATAGATATACTCCCTCAAGAGACATCCCAACATTTAGAACAAAGGTTTTGGGGATGGTTATCCTGCGCACTACTTTCAAGTTGGATTTTCTTCAACAACCTTCTTTTGATTAAAGTGGGTTGGAAACCTTGGCTTTAGGTGTTCCCACTTAGGTCATTCCTCTTGGGTGAGTAATTTTTCCCTCAAGAGTAGGCCTTCTAAGGATGTAATAAAGCATTAAATTGTAGAAAATAAAAGGTAAGTTTGGTATTTTGATCACCTAGTTAAGGGGAGAGCATAGACCTATTACCCACAATCACAACAAACAATAATGGTTCAATTTTAAATCCCAAATTGACAAATTTTCTATTCTAAGTGAAGATGTTGCTTCACTAAAAACATGGAATTCATTTTAACCAAAAGAAAATTATGTTTGGTGACTATCCTAGGATTGGTTAATTTAGATTTAAATGTTTCCCCTAGGATTGGTTCATTCTATTAAAATAGCATTAGGAAAATCTTGTCTGCGGATTGCATCGGAATTAGAATTTCAAATTTTTAAAACTATATACATCGAAACAGAAGATGTATGGGCCGAAACAGGTTATGTATGTGCCGAAACAGGTTATATATGTGTTGAAATAGGTTATGTATGCACCGAAACAAGTTATGTATACGTCGAAATAGGTTATGTATGTGCCAAAAGATCATAGAGGGATGCGCCAAAATAGAGTGTCTATGCGGTGAAAGAGTTCATGTATGCACTGAAACAGGTCATGTATGCGCCGAAGCAGTCATCATATGCACCGAAACAGTCTTTGTATGTGCCGAACCGTGACTCGTATGTGCCAAAACATGATTTTTGTTCATCACCTGCCAGAAAAATCTACAAAAAGAAAATTAAATGTGGGGCTTGGCCCCACGGTGGGTGCCAAAAATGTGTACGTTAGAATGCGTCAATCAAATTGAATCTAAACTAATACACCAATGAAACATTCTATTAAAATGGCGAGAAAGTAAATGCAAACTCTAAACCACAGTTTCTTCAAATTCGTCCCATTGTCCTCTATTTCCAAGGATTCGCTTCAAGATGCTTGCTCTCAGTTATTTAAAACAGCAACTTGTAGAATGACAGCTTGAGAGAATGAGATTAATAAAAATGCAATGCATTGCTACAAGATTAAGCTTATGAAAATTGAAATGCTATGAATATAAATATAGTAACTACGCATGAAAATCTGAGATTCAAGGTCCTTTTCCATTCATAAGAGGGCTATATTTATAGATTTTTGAAGGTAGGAATTCGATTGACCAAGATCGACGGTCGAGTTCAAACCTATTGAAATGAACAGTGAGAGATCGAGAATTCGGAAAGAAGATGGAATTCTGAGAGACGAGTGGAGAATGAACAGACAATTAAAAGGTGTCTCTCATAATTAAATAAATAAATATTTAATTATGTGTGAGAGATATGAAAAGGCTTTTAATTAAATATTTAAAATATTTAATTATGTGAGAAGAGAAAAAGCCTTTTAATTAAATACTAAGAATATTTAATTTTGTGGGAAGAGTGAGAAATTTGGAAATGTGTTTTAATTAAATATCGAAAATATTTAATTAAATATGGAGAGAAGAATATTATTTAAATTTAGAATTTAAACTTTTGATAATTAATGTAAATAAATTGTAAAATCTATTTAATTAATTAAGAGGAAGATAGCATTAATTAAATAAACTTTACTTATTTAATTAAATTAGAAGAATTGGAAAATGAACAATATAAATAAATAATTAAATTTATTTATATGTAGATGACTTAAGAACATTAATTAAATAATTCATATTTAATTATTTAACAGGTTCGATCAACCGTGACCATTTTTAGATGTCTACACTATCAATTGAGGTTATTGTTCATGCAGGTTTTTGGGACATTTAACCTCAGTTCTACATCAGTTTTGAGGGACTTTTGATCATGCATATCGAGAGGATGGGTTTGCAGCATTCTGAGTTCAGTTTGCCTCAGTGGTGGGCCCATTCTTTTAGGATTTTCTTCTTTACTCATGGGGAGGATATTTTCACTTTTAGTTCACTTTTATTGCCACCTCGATGCACTTAGGAACCATTTTGAGATACAATTCAGTTATATACAGTGTGAGATGAATTTTGAGTTGTTTAAGCTCAGTTTGCAGCATTGGTGGGCCCCATTTTTAGGCATTTTCTATTTTTCTTGTTGATGGCTTTGGAGTTTAGATTTTTTTGACTTTAGTTAGCTCCACATTTATTTTCAGGCTCATTCTCTTCTATCTTTTGTATATATTGGAAAAAGTCTTCCTTTTTCCTCAGTTCTTGATGATTTTTCCTTTGCATTTCTACAAAGAAGAGATTGATTTTGTAACTCATATTTTTCATAGTATTTTATACAACAGCTTTACAGGTTACTTAGTATCTCTATTTATAGAATTTCCTTGAAAATTTTCATTTGAATTCAATGTTTTTCTCTTCAATTTCTAGTGTTTTTGTTTCTTCTAAATGATTTGATGTAAATTTAATGTGTTTTAAATATGAAACCTTTAAATTTCTATCTTGTTTCCTAGATGCATATACACAAAATCAATTTTTTCATAGGTCGGAGATTGTGTTAAGTTTGTCTCTTCTCTTAGGTTGTGAAACTCGTTTTTCCTTCATAAAGAAAGACTAAACACGCCTTTTCATGAAATATTTATGTGATTAATGTGCTCAAATTGAACCGTGTTAATAGATTTTTGAGAGTATTAGTTGTGAAACAACCTGCATAGTATTTATCATTAGGCGCATCACCTTCCATTTTAAGTTCAATTTATACATTAATTTAAAGCCTTATTCCCTTTTCCATCAAAGTTTACAGTCCATCATTAGAATATCTTAAAGGAAGCCGACCTATAATTTGGAGGTTTACTTTCAACATAGGGTACCCACAACTTGAAAGTATTCCCATGTTTCATAGGATCACAAGGCATTTTTCTTTCGCACATGGGTGCAATCCTATTTATAATAGTATTCGGCATGCTTGGTGGGACTCTTAATCATAGTTCAAAGACATAATTTAATCTTCCAAACTCCTGTTCAGAAATTTACAACAATATTTACTTAATAGAGGTTTAAAAAATTCATTTGGTGACTCGATTAATTATGGTTATATGTAGATTTATTTGAGCAACACATGAGAAGAATTCAAACAAGAGGAAGTGTTGACCCTTTTAGAGTATCTACAACTTTAATCACCCAAGAGAAAAGACAAAACAACAAGAAGGAGATTGGGCATATCTAGATCACGTTCAACACCAAGATCTCATTCTACTCCTCTTGATCAAAGATTTGCAAGTTTTGTACCTATATTCCCATTAGTTCATTTTGTGTCAATTTTAAAAGTACCAAATTCTAGAGTTCAAGCAGCTCTAATGGAAAGAGTACATGCATTCATACCATTCAATTGGGAATCCCATTGAATTTGCAACAACACAATGATATACCAGTTTATGCACTAAAAAGTCTTCCCATTTTCACTGGTGAAGATCATACTACACCAATAGAAAATATTAGAGATGTAGCTTCATTGTGTGGATTTCATCATGTAACACACGATAATGTAGCATTGATGCTTTTGGTAGCTTCACTCAATGGTAAGCACTCCAGTGGTTCAAAGGCTTACTTGTGAATACTTTTGCATCATTGGATGATTTGGGAGATAAGTTAAGTAATTAGTTTTTTGATAAATCTGATCATCTATCTCTAGTCAACTAAATGACAAATATCAAAAGAGATCCACAAGAACAAATGTCATATTTCAACTTCCAATTCCAAAGAACTTGGAGAAAAATCCCAGCAATGGTAAGGCCTACACTAGATCATGCATTTTTGTATGATCTTAGAGCACTAAATAGTGATATTGTTATGATGATACAATCTATGGGTGGGGTTACATTGTCGAGATCATTTGAAATTTCTACTAGGGCTAAGAATAATTTAATTTAGGCTGGTAAAATTGTACCCAGGCCTCCGATGCCTATTTTCCCTAATATCCAAAAATTGATGCCCATTCAAATACCTCTCATAGCCCCATTACATGTTGTGTCAAAATTAGGATTTCAAACAGCTGCTCAAAATAGTGTTGTTACAACAAATTTAGAATTGCAGGAGCTTAGAGGATCCCAACAAGAAATCAGAGGTACCTAGCAAGAGATGGCCAAATTGCTGCAAATAGTTAGCAAATAATTAGTGAGCCTCAAGAATCAGCAAGGCTAGAATTTAAAACCTTATCTAGCACCCTTTCAACCAAATAAACAACCTTATCAGGCTAACTACCAAGGATAAAAAAATAAATTGAATACCAGGCCTAATCAGCCATATAATCAGAATGCTGCTAGCTCTTCTAAAGATCTTGTATGTGTGCAAAAAAAATTAGCACAAGATTATGTATGGTGCTATCCTTTTATTCAGCCTCATAATTAGGCTAACTATATGAATAGGTTGATTAATCAGGCTCTTATGGGGCAAATAATTTTGCTTGCTTCTAAGAAAACAACAAAGGAGAGCAGTGATTAGAAAGAGACACAACAAGATAACCTTGGCGTAGCCATGATGAACTGACAAGGTAATGAATTTTATGGAGTAAATCACATACAAGGACAAAATCAATCAACTACGTCTATTGCAACCAACACAAGATCTAAGAAAAGATTTGTTGATCTAACACAACAAGTTGTTTCTAATGAACAACATGTAGATAAAGGCCAACAACAAGATGATAAGGAGAAAAATAAGACTTCTACAACCCAACAGGGGTAGTCACAACCCTCTTCTTCACATAATGTTCAAATTTTACCAAGAGGACAACTTGTAGTAGCTAAGGAACATAAAAGAACTCCATCTCAGCATCAAACAACACAATCAGAGCCTATTGTTCCAAAAGTGCATCAAAAGATTAGTGGTACTACTTCTAATATTGTAAAGCATATGAGGAAAGAAATAGTTAGCATGACCATGTTAGATGCTTTACATCTTCATGGCCGAAAAAAAAGCCTACAAGAGGCTTTACTTCAGATATCAATTTTTGATGAATCCACTAAGAATCAGCCTAGATTTCTCACAAATACTCTAGAAGTGAAGACTAAACAACTAGACCAAGAGGTTAAACCACCACATTTTTATGTCAGTCTGATTATTGGTGATAGTATAGTGCATAATTGCATAATAAATTTAGGTGCAAGCAACTCAGTTATGCCCAAACAACTAGTAGAGAAGTTAGGACTGGAATATAACCAATTATCAAAAGGGGTAGTCCAATTAGATGGGAAATCCATTAAGTGTGTTTGATTTATCAAAATTCTACCTCTTACCTTGCATTCTTGTCCCAAATTTTCAATTTCACAAGATATATGCATCATTGATCTCCCACCATTCTTTTCCATTTTCCTTTCTAGAGACTTTACAAAAGAGTTAGGTGGTTATTTGTCATCAGATTGGTCACATATGTGTTTTAGGACTAGATATGGTACTAGAGTGATTCTCAAATTAGAACCACAAGCTAAAGACCATATTGAGCCTTATGTTGCAAATATTATAAATGTAAAACTAGCCATCCATGAGTATGAGGATCAATCCATGACCCTTGACCCTAGTGTATCCATTAAAGGCATACCTAACATAAACTTAGATGAGTGGGAAGTCGAGAATCATGAGGTTGATCCATTCAATCACATGGATGAAGTAGGTTTGAGCATCTATATGATTAGGGAGTCTGATGTGATTCTTCCAAATTTGGTCAAAGAGGAAAAACAATCTAAACACCAGATTAATCATCTTTGGATATTTTACTATGATAGTTCAAGGAGTAAAGTAGGTGCTAGTGGAGGAGCTATGCTAATTTCACCTAAAGGAGAGAAGTATTTTTTAGCACTTTGATTTTCTTTCAGTTGTTCAAACAATACAACTAAGTATGAAGCATTAATTCATGGCCTAAAATGCGCCAGAAATAAAGGAGTAAAATGTCAATAAGTATTCGATGATTCAAAGCTAATAACAAATCAGGTAAGAAACCTGAATGTAACTAAAAATGAATTTTTGAAGCTATATAAGCACAAAACTTGGTATTTAATAGAAGAATCTGATTGTTTTCATTTTTTGTCTATTCCTAGAATTCTGAATAAAGATGTAGATAAACTTGTTGCCATAGGTTCACAATATGACATACCAGCTGATATTCATAGTGTTGAGGTACAAAAACATGTAAAGGTGGTAGTGAGACCATCTATACCAGATAACAATGTTACTTGGTAGGTTTTTGACAACGATGAACAAATTATTAGTTTCTTGATAGAAGAAGCATAGTTTTTTGATGGAAACTAGCATAAGCTTGAGCAGCAATATGTTGCCCATATTTTGCAATTAAAGTCCTATAAGCTGCCCAAGGGATTGGTGACCCTTGAATCAATTTTCAACATTGATTATCAGGTTAGAAAAGACAAATCCAACATCACAATGAAGTAGGAGCACTATGAGACAATTGAAATATTTAGAGACAAGCTTCTCAAGCTTGGTAAAGTCTATACCAAAGAGGAACAATAGGGCTTTGTTCAGTTATGCCAAGAATTCAATGATGTATTCACTTGGGAGAATGGAGACTTAAACGGTTTTAATCCTGAACTAGCTGAACACACCATTGAGCTAGAACCCAATGCGAAGCAAGTAAGATAGAATCAAAGGCCTCTAAAGCCCAAGTTGGAACACCTTTTGAAAAAATAATAGAACAAGGTGATTGAAGGTAGTATTGTCCCTCTATTAAAACACATATCTTCGGTTTCTAACTTGGTGATTGTTAGGAAGAAGAATGGAGAGATAAAGCTATGTATGGATTTTTGTGATCTAGAAAGAGCTTCACTCAAAGACCACTATTTGATGCCTTTAATGGACCAGATATTGTAAGTTTTTTCAAGTTTAGAGAGGTTCTCATTGCTAGATGGTTATTCATGGTACAACCAGATTTTGGTTAAGGAAGAGGACCAGTACAAAACAACCTTTACCACCAAGGGGTGTACTATGGCCTAAAAAACTCTTCCCTTCGGTTTTTCCAATGCAGGGGAAACCTTTTAGAGGGAAATGGACATGGCCTTTCAAGGCTTTATTAATAAATTTGTTCTTGTGTACTTAGATGATATTACTATATTTTCAAAGAAAGCTGATGAACATTTGTCTCATCTTAGATAGATCTTTGAAAGATGCAGAGAGTACAAGGTGTCACTAAACCCCTAAAAGATATTTTTTGTAGTCCACAAAGGAAATCTTTTGGGTCATATTGTTTCAAAGCATGGTATCACCATTGACCCAAAAATAATCACTATAATTTTAGCTTTACCCTTGCCTACACATAAGAAAGGTTTGAAGAGTTTTCTAGGTCATATTAACTTCATTCGGAGATTCATTCCTAATATTTCAGCCTTATTGCAGTCGCTTACATCCATGCTGAAAAATAGCATTCCATTTCATTGGACTAAGGAAGGTAAGAATAGTTTTGAATGAATTAAGGAGGAACTTGCAGCAGCCCCAACACTTATTAATGCAAATTTTGATAGAGATTTCATATTATACACATTTGGGAGTGTCGATACAATTTTGGTCATGCTCTGTCAGCAAAATGAAGAAGGACTAGAGAAATGTGTATCTTTCTTTAGTCAAGTTTTTCATGATTATGAAGCTAGATATTCATTTGTAGTAAGAAGCCTTGAGAAATTTAGGCATATGCTTTCAAATAACAAAATATAGCTAATGGTTGCACATTGAAAAATCAAAGACTTATTTCTTAGCAAAGACATTAATGATAAAAGAGCAAGCTAGATCACTAAAGTGATGGAGTAGACATTGAAATTAAAGTCACCAAGCTTGAAAGAGGAAAAGGCCTATGTTAACAACTTGTTGGTAATGAACAAAAAAAACAAACCAGTCGATCAGTAAGTTGAAACAATGCTCAACAACGAAGAGCAAGTTGTTGTTCCAGTTACATCAAAAAACTAGATTCAGGAAATGGTCCATTACTTGCACATAAGTGATTGTCCTGAAGGCTTGGACAAGTAAAAAAAAAAGGTATTATAGGCTTCAAGCCATCGCTTATGCTAAAATTCATTGAATTTTATATAAAAGGGATTATAATGGTGTTTTGTTTAGATGCATTGAATCAGAATAGATTGAGAAATTTTTGCAAGAGTTTCATGATGGTACAACTGGAGGCTAGGTTGTACCAAGAACAATTACTCTGAAGATAATGAGATTTGGTTATTACTGGCCAGATTTATTTAAAGATGCCAATGCTTGGGTCATAAAATGTAACAAATGTGTAGTGTTTGCAGGAAATCAGAAACTTGCAACTCTGCCTCTACATCTAATTCAAGTGGAGCAACCTTTTTTGAAAATAGGGACTTGACTTCTTTGGTCCCATAAACCCAGCTTCAAGTGTTGGAAATAAATGGATACTGATAGCCATACATTACTTCACAAAGTGGGTTGAAGTAGTTCCACTAAAGGATGCAAATGAGACATATGTCTTGAATTTCTATCAGGACCTGGTTTCTAGGTTTGGTACACCAAATTCAATATTTTTTGTTGATTCTTTAGCATTCATAGGTTGAAAAGTTTTAGATTGGTCAATAAAGCATTTAATATTTATTTGAATACATCTTATAACTATTACCCTCAGGGTAATGGACAAGTAGAGTCCACTAACAAGAATTTGATTAAAATTATCAAGAAAATAATTCAAGAAAATCAAAGGACTTGGTATGATAAACTAAAATTATCCCTTTGGTATGATAGGGTTACACCTAAGAGAGTAGTGATAAATTCACTTTACGTTCTCACATATGGTAAAGAGGCTGAAATTCCTATCTCAGTTGAGCTTCCTACATTAAGTATGATCACAAATCTGGATTTGCTTGATGAAGAACCTATGGAAATTAGGCTTACACAACTAATGGAGATGGAGGAAATAAGGAAGGAAGCATTAAGGAATTTGGAAGTTCATTAGTCTTAGATGAAAAGGACATTTGATAGAAAGGTAGTCCCAAGGATATTCAAAGAGGGTGATCTAGTTTTTAAATGGGATGAACTCAAAAGAAAACTTGGTAAACATACAAAGTTTGATTCCATGTGGGATGGCCCATACATTATCATAGAATGCAAATAGAATAATGCATTCCATCTCTCAAAACTGGACGGAGAGGTGTTGGGAATCCCTGTCAACATGATTCACCTCAAACAGTGCTATTAAGGATCCAAGTTTGCAAATGTGCATAGAAGAATAGTTTCAGTTTAGTTTTTCTTTCAATAAGTGCCCATGGCACATTTCATTTTAGTACTATTTTTCTTTCAATAAGTGTAGATGATCCACATGTTTTCTAGGTCCATCTTAAATAGAGTCATGATTAGTTTCTTTTAGTTTTGTTTGTTGTTGTATGGTTTCAACAACTAGGTTACATGTTTCTCTTAGTCAGACAAGGATAGAAGAATGGACTCCATGCCCAATGGATTATCAAGGCAACTAATATTGTATGGTTAGCAAGAAATAATTCAACACAAATCCCCATAATGTTACCAAAATTTCACCTCGGCTCAATTTGGTAGAGCGAGAACAACTAATTACATTTAAGGTGAAAGGTACATTCATTTTATGCTAATAGTTCATTTGCAATGAAGGATCTTAAATGGAATTCAGTTGATTATGAAAAGTTAACAACATAAGATTTATCAAAATTGCATAGTAATTTTGTTTTATATTCATTTTGAAATCAAATAACATACAATATTACATAAAAATTGTTGTTTCATTATTTGAAGATATAAGAAATGTTTAAAAGACCCACACAAGTCATGGTAATGACTGAATTAATTCAATACAAAAAAGAGAGTAAGCTATACATTTGAAGATGAAAATAGCTAAGAAAATAGGAAAAGAGAAAATATCCATCATTGCTTGGAAATGGTGGCATTGACTGTTGTTTTTCCTATCTTCAGATGGTTCTTATTGTCTTCAAGCTTCTCTCATACTTGATCTTCAGAAGCACCTGCAGTTGATTGAAAAAGTCTTGTTAGAGCTCAAGATATGAACTTGACCATATATCCTATCGACAAATAAATAACTTACAACAATGAGGCATTAGATCAATTGAGCCATCAAAAGATAAATGCAAAAGTGCTAGATCAAATCACTAGAAGAACATTGAATTCACTATTTTTATCTAAATTTTTTGTTCACTGTGCAAGTACAGGTACATGTTTCATAACTGGTTCATCATATTCAAACGTCCTAGTGGTGGACTAAAATTTGGCTCCTACAAGGGTTGAGCCCAACAACTATAATGGTACAAGTTCGATTGTAACAATCCTTTTGTGCCCCTATGGAAGAAGGTGAAAATATTTCAAGTATTCAAAGATGATGATCATTATAGGGACAAATACGAGTATGTGTAGGATCATGATGGGATAAAAAGTGCCAGTATCTAACTGATATGAGGACAAATGTGGCTAACTAATTATTTTTACACGTTATTGATGGAATGAACAGTATTTTTAAAGGATATTCTCAGCTTTCCACCAATATAAATTATGCTTTATTTTGATTTTAATAAATAATTATTATTCATTTTCTATTTGAATTATGATTGAAGTTCTAATTGATAGGCTGATTGAAAAAAATCTATAGCTTTCAAATGGTATCACATTTTTTGAATCTGAAACATGCATCACATTCTATGCTTCACATACTATAGGATTAAAAAAAATGAATTTCATGAAGTTTTGACCAAGTTAAGGTGGTCAGACATACGAGTTTTTATATTTTTAAAAATTTACAATAAAAAATCATAATTAATTATTTACTTGGAATAAAATTACAAAAAAATATGCATCACATTGGGACATGAGTCCTTTACTTATATCTAAAATATTATTAAAAAATATTATCATTTTATTGTGGTTAGGGTGGTCAGATAGACATCTACTACTTATTTTTTCCTTGAAATTTAAGTACTACTCCATTGAAATTTCAAATTTTCACCAAATAGAATTTCTTTTAAATAAACCTAGTATATTAGAAACTACATTCAATTTGCTAAATATTTTATTGTTACATATTTTTGAAATAATATAGATAACTTATTCAAATTTTGACATCAGGTTGCCTAACTCTGATTTTCTGAATTTTCATCGCCACTTAAGGGCCTATTTTTTCCATGATAATCTTGCACATACCCATACAATTCATGACTACCATAATATAAAAAATAGTAAACAAAGTAATAGGGGCAACATTCCTTATGCCTGGAGATAGTCATGATAAGACATAGGTAAGAACCTACAGTCCTACTATATCACAAGAAAGACTAGGGTTCTATTATGAAAAGAATTTCCTCATTGATCATAATGTACTTCCTATTTCAAGCCTTCAGTGTGTACTTTCAGTGATGACTACCCTCATGTCATGGCTGAATCTAATAAGTACCAGAAACATATGATAGCCACAATGAGTAACTACACTCAACAGTGAAGGGTTTTTGTGTAAGAAAGCAAATGACTATGACTAAGCAATAGACAAATCTATTATTTCAATAAACCATTTTCATTTGAAGAACCATTTATAGAATTAAGACAAGTGCAAGGCATATCAATGAAAATAAATCCATGTTGATGGTAGGTGTTGACGTGTTTTTTATGCACTTCTCAACACAGGTAATGCGTAGGTGCATCACCTCTCTTGAAAGACAATCTTCCACAATTAGATTGCAGAACACTATCCCAAGGTCTCTTAGATGTCAGGTCATGATGATGCTTGGAATATATCACTTGATTGATGTGATTTTATGGAATCACAAGGTGGCCCTACAAAATTTAAATATGTAAGAGAACCAAGTCTATGAACGAAGTTCTTTAGATAGGGAATTACTGCACTTCACTACAGGTTCAAATAGCAGTCTAGAACTCCATTGTTTCTTTGGATTTGGCTTTACAATGTGCAATGAACCTTAGCACAGGTTGTTTCTATAAAAATGAAAAAGGGGCAGGGAAGAAGGAAGGTTCCTGGACCTGCAACTACCGATGAACAATGATCATGGAGGTTCCTACTATGGACAATTTCATTAAAATAGGATTTCACTTAATCAGAATTCTTAAAATATCATTAAATATATGCTATCTTCTAATGACTATAGATATTTAATCATTCATTTGCCATGTAAATGTGAAAAAAGATAAATTTTAAAGAGAATCTATGAAATTATAGTCCAGGCTAACTTTGCATAGTCACCTACCAACAGAAAATGACCAAAAGTATGGACAACGAAAACATACACACAACAAAAAGCTTCATAACCAAAGACACGTCACTAAATCTACCAAAGTCAGCTAAAAGGAAACTAGAACAGTAAAATAACTCAAACCATAATTTTAAATAATGGAAGGAGAATCATGCAACATGCAAAGAAATCCAAAAATGCACCAAGTCAATGTATTTCTATTAAAATTTATGCAGCATGCCTTTACAACAACTCAACTCTCTTAAAATGAGAGGAGGGGGCCTCTATTTATAGTTTTCAAAAAGAAAAATGAATGGCCAATATTCAATTCCATTATGTGGCCAAGATTCAATTTACACTAGGGTTTCACCTACCCCCAAATATATTAAATTTTTAAAACATCTTTTGTCCTTTTCCCTATTTCATCTTCTAGTGGCAGCATTGTAGCAGTTTTGTCTTTTTGTTGTTTGCCCTTAGCTATAGCTACTCTTTTAGGAATTCCTCATCAATGATAGGGTTGCCCTCCTATTTCTTTAAAGATGCATAATCCATGAAGCTCAAGATCATTGGTTGAATCTTTTCCACCTCCATGATGTCAAATTTTAGCAACTGGTAACTCCATTCTTGGGAGTTGTTAATGACTTTCTTTGAGTCGTCATCATACTTGGCAGCATTACTTCTGAAAAGCTCAAACTGAGTGAAGGCTCGAGCAAAAAAGCTCATGAAATCCATGGTAACCTTAGCTGACATCCCATTTTCCATGTTCTTCAAAAAATGAGGCTTTATTCTTTCTGGATTGATTTCAACAACAGGCAACTCATACCTCATCATCAGCTTGAGGTACCGAGCACAATCTCCTATGGCCTCCTTGGCCCATTTGATATATGAAACTACTCGCTCTAGGATTTAGTCTAGCCTTCCCTTTCGATGATCAAAATCTCATTTCCACACATCCACTAACCAATGGTCATCATCCTTGAGGGAAAGGTCCTTCTCCCAAACCTCACTCAGCAGTGAGAGGATAGCCTCGATATTTAGGTAGGCTTCTCAATAATTTTTTTGGAACTTCTTCTACATTCATCTTGTGCCCTCAAGAGTACTCTAGACCTCCAAGAACTTATTTGTTGTTCGGACAGCCAAGTTGATGCCCGTGTTCCCCATGTCTAAAACCTGTCGGAACCAATTTTTCGTGGTCCTATCCAAGTTCTTGGTTCTTTCCAGCTTATTGATTTTCTCTTGGGACAACAACTACGGTGGGGCCGATGACATGGTGGGCTGCTCATCTAGGGATGACCATTGTTGAATGTAGGTTGTCAGATCAGCCACCTATTCTATAAGTTGTTCCCTTGAAACCTTATCCTTCTAGATAAGGTGCACCACCATGGCTACCGATTCCTGGAGGTGGTCAACCTTTTGCTCCCTAGTGGCCACTCGTAAGTCGATGTTGGAGATATTATAAGTTACTCTTTGTTCTCCAACCATTGGTGTAACTATTTGTACTACCCTATATCCAGAGGCATCCATGGTTACCTTCGATCTGATTCTTGGCCTTTTCTCCTTCTTAGTGCTTATCTATGCTCTGGCTAGTATTACCTCTAGCCTCGCCTTAGGATCTTTTAGGGCGGGAGTCTTTTGCCTAAGTTGATTCCCTAGCCAATCGGGCATTTGGGGCCCCTCCTTGGGTAATTCACATTGATCCTTCCTACCCTCCACTCTAAGTTCAATGGTTTTGAAAACAAGGGCCTCCTACTGAACCCCTGTGTTCTCCTTCTCCTCATCGGAGTCTTCTACGAGCATTATACGCTTGGTAGGAGATGTTTTGGGCAATTGCTTGTCAGAGGGATCTTCCCTTTCAGCATCTTTTTCTTCTTCATCTTGATCATACTCATGCTCCCTGGGCTTATCTTCTTGTTCATCTTCATGGAGGGATGCTTCCTCATCATGCTTCAGGGTTTGATCATGTCTTTCAGCTAGAGACCCGCCGGTCTCAGTCTCTAGATCAACAAACCTTTCAATGATAGGCTGACCTGCAGCCTTTTGGTCCTCAATCTCCCTGAGCTGCTTGTTCCGTTTCTCATCAAGCTCTGGGTCAGCTGCTTCCTGGGTTAATTATGTGTCCAGCTCCTCCTTGCTTTCACTGGAGGATTCATAGGCCACCTCATTGATCTCCCCATTCTTGAACATCAGGTGCTCATGATATTCAAAATCCTCATCTTCGGGCCTCTTGGTAGGCTCTAGCTGCTGTCGCTTGAGCTCATCTGAGATCTGCATTGTTGCCTCCATTATAGGTGGTTGGGTAGGGGGAGGGAGAGCTAGAGCATTAGCCATAGCTTGGGTGACCTTAACTTGCACCGTGGGATTCACAAGCATTCCCGAAAGCTCGAATAACACATTATGCATATAGTTTACGATGGATTCTGGGAGATTGAGGATAGGCATTTTAGCAGTAGAAGAGGATGAAAGGGAAGGGGACATAAAAGATGATGACATCGGCGAGGTCATGGCGGAGGAAAAATCCACTGATATGACCTGCACGACCAGAGAAGTGGAGGCAAGGTGGACATAGATGTCCACCGCAGGCAGAGATGAAGTAGATACTACAAGCGAAGTAGGTGGGATAGTGGTAATAGAAGCAACAATTGCAGTAGATGGAGACCTTGGCAGGTCATCCTCTTCCTCTCTGCCCTTGAGGAGCAGATCTTTAGGTATTACTGGCATCTCCACAACCCCAGCCTTTTTTCATTGATTTTTATGAAGGCTCGCCCTCCAAAGCCTTTCAAGCATAAACCTTTGGGTTAGGCACCTGATCATTAACTTCTTTTCTCTTCTTAGTTTTGACAGATGGTGGGGATTTGGAATTTTCCCCAATTTTAGCAGCAACCATCCCACCATCAGAGCCACTCGGCTCACTTTCGAGTCCCTTGAATGTTAAGGCGACTCCCTATTTCTTAAGTCGAGCCACTTGTTGGTTGATCCACACTTTCATTCAAGCCTCCATAGGCTTGGTGAGTATGTCAAGGTCATCAAACTCTTGCTCATCGCAATCAATCAAGGGAAATGGCATATTGGAAATGACACTATATCCCAGATCGATCACCATTCTCTCATCTTGTTCAAGCTGACCCGGAACCGGACACAAGTTCACCCTTCACACATAGAGGGAAGTCATGCACATATATTGTCATAACCATACCTCAAGATCGTCCTTGCAATTGGCCCAAAAATCCTCAACATTGTGGAGGTGGGAAAACTTAGACCCCAAAGCCTTTCTGATATGACCATATGGGTCCATTTGTGACCGATCTATATGCTGCCTGAAGTGATACACGACCAACTCTTTCTCTAAATTACCTACACATTGGGAGGAATGAATTTTGTACATTCCTTGGCCAAGGCCAATAGGATAAGGTTTCCCCACCAAATTTTTAATGCTCACAACATTGTGAATGTGTCATAGCTGCTAAGTCAAATCCAATAGTATGATCCAGTCATTGGGGTACCGAGGCAGCTTGTTCGTCCTTTTCGTGAATCCTTGGGTGCAAATGTAAATGAATTTAGGGAATTGTATATATAGGAAGGCGTAATTCCTGAGGAGGGCTTTGGCACTGTGGGAGACTCTTCTCTTGAAATCTGCTCCAAGTAGCCGAATGATGTAGGCAATAACGACATCATTTATCCTACAGTAGTCCTTGAAATTTATGTATTGCAGTTGAGGGTACTTTTAATAGGGTTTAAGTTCCCTCCCTTGTGCCTCATTGGGCATTGCAGTCAATCCATGATAATTCCACTGATCAGTAAGCAAATAGACTAGGTAGGATGTCATATAGAATTTTGATGTCTTCTTCACACTAACGAACTGTTCCTGGAAGCAATTGTTGATTGTTTCCCCCCAATAAAAGGCAGCGTCACTAGAGAGAATTTTCTCCATAAAGTATAACATCCATTCCTAGAAGAAGGCCATAGCAAGAAGGCCCATTACTCTACTCAGTAGGGCAATGAGGTCATGGTAATCCTCAAAGAAATCACTATGAAAAAAATCCTAAGGGACTTTGCTAGCACTGGCCTGCTTATCCTTCAACCAGTACTGATTAATCAGTTTCTTACATTTCATAGGATCTTGATCCCATAATTCCTTGCATTCTTCTATAGCCCGGGTCGGGAAGTTATCATGGGACAGTCATGCAAAACGGAGAAATATAGGTGGAAATCCAAGGATGAAAGTCTGAATGATAATCCCTGAAGACAAATTCCTTGTTCAGGAAAGGTTTGGTGGTGAACCAAACATTAGGGCCCAAGGGTTGGAAAGATGTTCAGGTTTGGCTGTTTTGAATGAAAAAATCAGAACGAAATCTCAGAGATGGAATTCTGGAATCCAATGTCCGGACAGCATTTGGATGTTTCATTTCTATTTAGATTTTATGTGGCAAAGTGGCGACCCGGGTCCGAGAGTCAGAAATACATCCCGAGACAACCGTTCGAAATGGCAAAAGCGACATGGATTTCTGAACACGAAATTCTAAAGGTCGGGGTCCGGGGATAGCTTGGATGTTGTCATTTTCTAAGTTCAAATTTGCACCCAGACGGTCACGGGGAGGTCCGAGCTCGAGAGGTTCCATTGACTGTTCTGAAGAACAACAACGAAGAGGTGAAGCTCCAGTTTTAAATTTCATTCGTCAAACAATGGATTTTTCAATTTTGAATTTCATGGGTTTTTAGGCTAAGGTACTATTCTACCAGGTTTCAAGTTCATTTTAGGTTTTTTTGCTTTATTTAAACAATGATTTTGAGGAAAAAGAGACAAGGCATGTGGGTGACAAACATACCTTGAAACCCTGAAGAAGACTTTTGCCGAATTCACAAGGAACAATCAAGTAGAGGTTTGGGTGCAGTGGTCAAAATTACATGGACGGTGCTTTCTTTTTCAATTGCATTTGTCATGTGAAAAGGGCAGTTGAAAAACTCATTTATATAACACCCAACGTGATTAATGTCCAATTAAATGCCCGGTACAGTTGCAGGTGAGGTAGCTGAGTTCAAATACCGGGACGTCGGTGGGAGGACCAAGGTCTGAGGTCCAAAAAGTCATGAACGGATGGCCATTCGAAAACCGGCCAACTGAAACCCGAGAGGGGAAACCCAAGGAGGGAAACCCCAAGGTCTAGGCCCAGGAGGAGCCACGAATGCCAGAAAGGCCGACAAATAGGAGAAAACCCAAAATGACTTAAGATTTAGCATTTTTTCAAGGGGAAAATTTGGTCAAACTTAAAATGTGACTTTTCGGAATGTGTTGAATTTTAAGGACACCAAAAATGGGCATGCAAAACAAGGCGTACCAAAAAGGACCCAAAAAGCAAAAGAGGAAAGAGAGGGTCTCCGTTCTGAATGGGGCGTGTGTGTGAAAGGCACAACAAATGGTGACTCTGTTGGGAGAATGCTCCCGAAATTCTAAAGATAAATATTCATTCTAAACCCATGATCTCTGGTTGCCCATGCCAAAGCTGATTTTTAAAGTTGAACTGAGAGCAGGTTAAGGAAGGTGAGATTGAATCATTTCACGACATCATCATGGAGGTGTGTGTGTGGTGAGTTCATTTACTTTCCTTGGAGATAGCATGGGAAACCACTGATCAGGAGGGATAAGCTACGTAATTCACCTGACACCAAAAGTAACTTGGACAATGCTCCACTATAATTCAGGCATCCGTAGCCCCGATGAAGTTGTCGCTATGACCCCATAGACATAGATCTACTACCAGCTAGGTGTCCATAGCCCTAGTAGAGATATTCGCACACCCATACAGTTTTTATTTTCACTTTGTCTATTTTTTTCATTTGATATTGCTTTTAGCATTTTCCTCTTTTTCTTTTTCTATTCAACCATGTAAGAAATGGAGCTTACTATGGGCTTGGGAATCACAGTGGTCACTAGAGTAGACTTTAGATTTTTCACTTATCTCACCTTCTCAGTAATCACCATACCATTCTTTGGAAATTTTAAAATGTGTTTCTGTGTGTTCCATGATAAATGCAGGGAATTCAAGCGGATAGCCATCCTAGGTTAGTTCAGAGTTTGAAAGTTGAAAACCAATGCTTAGGGGCCTTCAGAGGTTAGCAATAGGGAATGAAGGCCTATCTAGAGAACAACACAAGAGTGGGCAGCAGGGCAAACTATTTATCAAGCCAAGCACGGCCACCATAGCAGAATGAGAAGAATCTTCCAATGTCAAAAAAAAAATAGCCGGCAAAACAAGCAAAACAAAAGGACAAAGTAGGAAAACCTATCCTAACCTATGTATAGGTATTTACACAAAAAACTCTAGAAGAGCTCAATCCTAAAAGTAATGCTTAAGGTGTTTCCCATTGACAGGAAACAAGACGTCTTCACCAATGAAAGTCTTTAAGCGATAAGCGTTATCTCCAAGGATTTCAACAATATGAAAGGGGCCAAGCCAAAGCTTGTTGAATTTTTGTGTCCCCCTTTTTTTTGTGGGCCTTGTCCCAGTAAAGGACTAGATCAGAAATGTCGAAGGCCTTAATTTTGGCTCGACGGTTGAACCATCTTTTGACTACGCCCTGATGTTTGGAAATTTTTTATATTGCATGGTCTCATACTTCTTCAAGGTGCACTAGCTCGGAAAGGCGAGCTTCTCTGCGGTCTCCTCCTTCATAAAAATCAATGATGAACTCAAGGGTAGGGATTTTCAAGGCTATGGGGAAGACAGGATCCAAGCCATAAAGGAGATGGTACAGGGAATCTCCAAGGGCAGCCTTGTGATGGGTACGATCTACACAAAGGGTGAAATGAAGTTTGGTGTGCCAGTCTTTGGGATTCCTATCTAGTAGCTTCTTGATCACAGTGATCAAGTTCTTGTTGGTTGACTCAGCAAGGAAATTGCCTTGAGGATACTAATTGGATGAAAATTTAAGGGTGATACCATAGTCAAAGGTCCAACTCATGAATTTTAAGGAAGAAAATGCATGGCCATTATCGCATACCAGAGCGTAAGGACAACCAAAGCAATTCAAAATAAAACTTTCCAGAAAATTAATTACCACTTCAATTGTACATTGCCTACAAGCTATTCCTTCATTCTACCTAGTGCAATAATCAGAAGTGGTCAAAATATACCTGTGTCTAGCAGATGATGGAGGGCTTACCCGAACAATGAAATCGAGACCCCATTGCGCGAAAGGCCTTACCTCCAACACAGGTTGCAATGGGACATCAACATTTCTTTCTCGGGTGGCAGCGGTCTGGCACACGTGGCAAGTATGGACATGGTCGTGAGCATCCATTAAAATGATGGGCCAATAGTACCCAGCTCTTAATATTTGATGTGTAGTCAATAAACCAGAACTGTGACCAGTCCTGAACTTATCATGGAACTCTATGAGAACATGATCAACTTCTTCTTCACCAAGGCATCCCATGTAGATACCTTCATGATTCCTTTTGTACAATATAGAACCCTATAACATGTAGTTGTTTCTTTTTAATCTAAGGACTTGCCTTTGGACTCCCTGTAGATGAGACGGGAATTTATCTTTTAGTAGGTAATACACTATGTTGTCATACCACTTCCCTGGAGAGACATCATCCAGTTGGTACTACTGCACTATGAGTTCGCGTCCAACATCAATAGCCACCTCCACCATTGTTTTGGAAAGTGCCTACCCTCTAACCAGCTTTATCAGCTAGATTTCCATATCATACTCCTACAACAATGCGATCCACTTTTCCCTTCACTCTCCTAGCTCGTTCTGCATGACCAATGTCTTCACCGCGGGGTCAAGAACTATAGCAAACACTTTGTTACACAAGATATAATGCTTGAAATTCTTAACCCCTTAACAAGGGCATAGGATTTATTTTTGACATTATGATACCGTAGCTTAGCATCCTTCAGAGGGGTACTCATGAAGGTGATTGGATGTTCGCTCCCTTCATCATCCCTTTGTGTTAAGATATTGGCATAAGAATGATCCAAAGGAAATTAGTAGATGTAGAAGGGCTTCAGATAATTGGGGCTGACTAGCACAGGGGCATCAACAATTGCCTTCTTAGTCTCCCCAAAATCCTCTTTGATTTTGGGGTCCACTCGACCTTAGCATCTTGTTTTGGCATAGCATTGAGTGGTTTGATGATTTCCACGAAGCCTGTGATGAACTTGTGGACAAAGTTGATATTTTCGAAAAAATATTTTAGTTCTTTTTGTTGCCTGGAAGTTGAATCTTCATGATTGATTGGGTACGTTCGGGGTCAATAGAAATTCCCCATTCTGATAGGACATGCCCAAGGAGCTTCCCCTCAGTGACACCGAAGATGCACTTCTTCGGATTAAGGGAAACCCTGAATTCACGAAACCTTTCAAAGACCTTGCATAGGTCAATGAAGTTATTACCCCGCTGCTTTGAGAACACTCTTAAATCATCCATGTAGATGATTATGCACTTTCCAATCAGGTCCTTGAATTCAATATCCATGGTGCACTATAAAGTGGCACCAACATTGATTATTTTGAATGACATTTGTCTATAAGCGACAGTTCCCCATTTGGTGGTGAATTTCGTCTTGTGTCAATATTTGTATTGTACCATAACCTTATTGTACCTTGAATATCCATCTAGGAATGACATCATCTAGGAGCCATTTACTATCTGCAGCACCTCATCCAATGAGGGTACGGGATAGTTATCCTTTTCTGAGGCCTGGTTCAAATTACGGAAGTTGACACATAATCTGATTTCCCCACTTTTGTTTCTAATAGGAACCATATTTTCCACCCATGTGGAGTGTCTATCTGGTAAAATGATCCTAGCTGATAACAACTTTTGTACTTGTATATTATTGGTTCCAGTAGAGCATTGACAGGGCACTGCTACTGCCGAAATGGCTTCACATCTGGTCTGAGAGGAATTATGTGGGTGATAATTGACGTATCATACATCTTGAGATCCTTGTAGCTCCAAACAATGACATCATGATACTTCCATAGCCTCAATTATCCCCTTTCTTTCTTCAGGGGTGCAGACCTTACCACTGAACATGTTCTTGGCATTCCCAGTCGTTCTGAGGTTGTAAGTGTCACATTGGCCATGGATGGTATGCTTCTTAGCCTGTTGATCTTGATCTCTGATTTGATCCAATTCAAAGATTCGATCTAATTGGACCATCCCCCTAGGGATGGTATTGGTATTCAGATTGATGATCCCTTCTATATCCAAGTCAGCCTCTTGAGGTTCGACCCTGTCGATTATCTACATAGCAAACACATCCAAACTGGTGATAAAATCCAAGATGTGTTTGTCATCATTGAATACCTGAAAGTTGGCTACATTATCTAGCATTAATGGGATAGAGGTGAGCTCCACTATGAATCTTCTAAGGCTAGATAAGGACAGTGGCTATAGCATGCTCAATGTCTGTGCCAAGGCATTAGCAGTATGATTCTGAGCATGCAGGATCAATTGAATATTGAAGGCATCCAATCCTTCTAATAGATCACATAAACGGTGTTTGTAGTTGGTGAGTCTTCAATCATAATAGGAATAAAGCTTCTTGACTTGCTTTACGACCAACTCTGAATCTTCATACACTTGGAGCATTTTGACACCCTTTCTTAATGCCATTAAGAGGCCTAAGACTAAAGCCTCATACTCTGCTATGATATTGGTATAATAAAACTAAACTCTATGAGCAACAAAGTATGACTTACCTCTAGGACTAATCAATTCGAAACCTGCCCCAGCTCCATGCTTGAATTTAGATTCATCAAAGCACAACGTCCAGAATCCAGGAGAATCCTTGAACATAGAACCAACACATCCTATTTTCACCTTCAGTGGGGTGTTCATTTCAGTAACCATTTTGGGAGGTGCAGGGATGGAATATGTTTGCTTGTGTGGTGCTGATCTCGCTTTCTCTTTCGGAGTAGCCTATGTTTTAATGTGTTCAATTTTTTTTTGATACAAACAGTAGTCGAATTCTAAGTGAGAAGCATTGTGTACCCTACACCAATCAGGGAGCAAGAGTTCTTGAAAGTTTATTCGAGTTCCTAGACTAAGCTGGTCTTGAACACATTTTTCCATGAAATCTTGGAAACCGTCCAGCAATCCAAAACTATCATCCTTTCATGACTCTTCATCGTCAGATTCTATCAACACTTTAGTGCTCTGAGAAGTATTGGCTAAATTAGCAGGCGGGCTACATAGTACGAGGAAGAACTCACTTACTCCCTCTTCTTCAAGGCATTCCTGCTCATTTCGATATGATTCTAGGAATTAATTCCCCAAATCTATTGCAGCATTCAACACCTCAATCATGTTGTTCTACTCTATGATCATAAATCTCATCTGTGGTTCCCGATCAATTTGAATTTGATTCGGCATTCCTTTCCATGGCAGCCACATATGTGAGTAATTAGTTGTGGCACATCTGTTCAATGCCCTTGTGAAATCCCTTCCTAGGATTATACCATAAGTATCTGATTTTAGTTTTGTCAAGTTGTGTCACCTTCTACTAGGAAGAAGCTAGCATTATTCCAAGCACCTTGCACACGCTTAGGGGCATGACATTAGTCGAAGGTCCGGAATCAAGTAGGAAAATGTTGAGGTCCTTCCTGAACACATGGATGGTGGTCAGAAAGGGAGGAGTTTTGAATTTTCCCTGAAACAATCCCTCAGAAACGTCCACTTGGGTGACTTGGCCTTTGTCTTTCTCGTTGCCCTTGCTTTGGGTTGGTGCCTAATTAGTTATCCTATCAGACTGCTTGTTTGCTTGCTAACTTGTTGGCGGGTCAACCTTATTGTTGAAGATCTGCTTAACGACCGACTCATTTTGCTGATCGTCAAAGGAAACCCTCTTTATCGAAGTTTCTTAAATTGACCCCTATGATGGCATCCCATTTATCATTCTGAAAAAGGCATTCTTGATAGAAAGCACCTTTAGAAGTTTGAATGCGGATACACTTAGCTTCATTTTTTTAAATTCCTCAGCAATATACCCCCCCATCTACTCAACGTTTTGATTACAGGAATCATTTTGGGAGGAGCTAGTGGTCTGGATTTGGCTGTTGTTCTGTTGTTTATTCCTGCGGAGATACCATGTGGGTGTATGGGGGAAACCCGGGTTATTACTTTCATTTGGATTGGGAGGGCTGATGAAATTATTCAGCGGAGTGGAGGTCGTAAAAGGACCTCTAGCATGACCATCGACTTGTCTATTTCCTGAGGTTGTAAGGGGTAGTTCGTTGGTGAAACATCTAGACCTCATCTTCCCTAGGCTCTTCTTCACCCTCCTTATGACCATTATCTACTGAATCAAAAAGTTGAGCTAAAGGACTTTCAGAACTTACCTCTTCTGCTTTATCGATGTTGTTTGAATTCATCCCCTCCTGCTCTGGCACGTTGCATTCAACCTTTGGGAAACAAGCCTGGTTCAGCACCAACACGGAGGAGTCATATGGGTCAAACGGGACAATGTCTCTACACCCTGAATTGTCCACTGCATTCTAGAATTCAACTTGGAAAATCTTAGTAGCAGTTTGGAATTCTGCACAGTCTAGCTCAGAATGCCGACTTGTTTTATGTATGCGACACCAATTGGATAGAGCAGCCTCCACCAAGTAAACTCCACTTATAGGGTTCTCATTACTATTGAGCTGATCAAGGGGCATAGGAACATCGCCATTGTTGGGTCATGTGTTCCACATCTGGTTTTGCCTTTGGAAGGGCCTTTTATCAAATTTTTGACCCAGATTTTGATTTCTATCATAATTTTGCCCAGACGACATGCTAGCATCCTGATTGTCCCGACTTTCATGATTATCTCAATTTTCCCGATTAAGGCTGGCCTAGATGCTCTTTTGTGATGCTTGCAACTAGTTTTTCTAATTCCTTAAGTACGTCATTTTTGTGGAAATATTTTTGATCATTTATGTGAGCTCATCAATCCTATCCTTTTCGACATTGTTTGGCTGTGACACCAAATTCTGGAGGAATACGGGTTGTGAAATTGGCTGATTCTAATGAGCAAGTGGGAATTCAACTACTTGGAGGTACGCTAGCACCTGGGATGGTTGAGGATGCAAATTTTGTTGCTCGGGCAGCAAGTAGTGAGGTACCGAATATGCCTGATTCATTGGCTTCCCAAGATGCAGAACCATAGGTAGTTGTGGTATTGGATTCAACATGGGTGTCTGATGTTGCAAGGCTTGAGTAAGCCCCTGAATCTACACTAGATGCACAGTTTTCCGAAGAGAAGGTAGTGGGCCAGAAATGTTCTTCCCCAAATCTGTGCTGGCAATAATGGCCTTAGCTTATGCAGTGACCAACCTGGTGGGCGATGGTCGCATTCTTTTCACCAGAGTTAAAGTGAGGTTATCCAATACTGCATAGTAAATAGGAAAAACAACAACATCATTGAAAATGCACAAACCCTACAACCAAGTGTATGCTCTATGGAAATGGTCATTGAATGAACTGATCAGTTCATTAATCTCTCTTTGAACTGACATGAAGTGTCGGTACGAGTCTTTAGGGCTAACAAGGGTTTTGAAATTCTACACAAAAGCATTTTTTAGAAGGTCCCATGTGTTGATAGTTTTGGCTAGCAAAATGGCATACCAGTAGAAGGCCTCCTCCCCTAAGGAGTAGGGAAAGAGCCTGCAAGCCACATCTTCATATATGATCTGCATAGTCTTTAAGGCAATTTCAAAGATTTTGACATGCTCCCCAGTTGTCCTTTGTGGATCTCGAGGGTTAAACTTCATTTAAAAATTTCTTGGGATTCTTTGGCATATCGTGGTAGAGGTTGAAGGCCAAACGAGATAGGTTATTTCCTAGTCATGCCATTGGAGGGGATGGTGGGGGTGTATGTGCTACATTGTCTTGTAATTGTAAATGTGCAGCAGCAACCAACAAGACAACAGCAGGGCTGGTGACTATGTTTGGCTAAAAGGCAGTGTTCAGCCCAGATGGATTGGTAGACTTGATGGATTGGAAGCCCATATGGTTGTTTGGATCAAATGAGTGGAAGGTGGTACTGCCAATGATGATGAGGAAGACAGAGGTGAAAGAGAATTGAGCCAGTCTAGTGAATCAGTGATGGATGGTTTCCTTCATTTAGCTCTTTTAGCTTGGACAGGGGGCTGTAATTCCTGAAATTTCCCTTCATTTGGTGTAGATCTCTAGACCCAATGAAATCTCTCAGGGGAGAATGACCCAATTTGATCCAGCTTTATCTCCAAAAAGACCTCCTTCTAGTGCCAGTTATGTTGATGTGTTTTTTCTGCACTTCTCAACACAAGTAGTGCATAGGTGCATCACCTCTCTTGAAATACAATCTTCCACAATTAGATTGTAGAACACTATCCCAAGGTCTCTTGGATGTAAGGTCATGACGATGCTTGGAATATATTACTTGATTGATGTGATTTTTTGGAATCACAAGGTGGCCTTACAAAAGTTAAAGCTATAGGAGACTTGGGTCTTTGAACGAAGTTCTTTCGATAGGGAATTACTGCACTTCATTGTAGGTTCAAAGAGTAGTCTAGAACTCGATTGTTTCATTGGATTTGGCTTTACAATGTGCAGTGAACCTTAGTACAGGTTGTTTCTAAAAAAAAGGAAAAAGGGGCAGGGAAGAAGGAAGGTTCTTGGACCTGCAAGTACCAATGAACAGTGATAATGGAGGTTCTTGCTGTGGACAACTTGCTTAAAATAGGATTTCAATTAATCAAAATTCTCACAATATCATGAAATCTATGCTATCTTCTAAGGACTATAGATATTTCATCATTCATTCACTATGCAAATGTGAACAAATATAAAGTTTAAAGAGCATCTATGAAATTATACTCCAGGCTAACTTTGCACAGTCACCTACCAGTAGCAAATGACCAAAAGTATGGACAAGGAAAGCATACACACAATAGAAAGCTTCATAACCAAAGACACATCACTAAATCCACCAAAGTCAACTAAAAGGAAACTAGAACAGTAAAACAACTCAAACCAAAATTTTAACTAATGGGAGGAGAATCATGCAACATGGGAAGAAATCCATAAATGTACCAAGTCAATGTATTTCTATTAAAAATCTTGTAGCATGCCTTTACAACAACTCAACTCTCTTAAAATGAGAGGAAGGGGCCTCTATTTATAGTTTTCAAAAATCAAAATGAATGGCTAAGATTTAATTCCATTCTGTGGCCAAGATTCACTTTACACTAGGGTTTCATCTACCCCCAAATATATTAAATATTTAAAACATCTTTTGTCCTTTTTCCCTATTTCATCTTCTAGTGGCAGCACTGTAGCAGTTTTTTCTTTTTGTTGTTTGCCCTTTGCTGCAGCTACTCTTTTAGGAATTCCTTATCGATGATCGGGTTTCCCTCCTATTTCTTCATCACTGCATACTCCATGAAGCTCAAGATCATTGGATGAAGCTTGTCCACCTTCATGATGTCAGATCATAGCACCTAGTAACTCCATTCTTGTGAGTTGTTAATGAGCTTCTTCCAGTCGATGTCGTACTTGGGAGCATTATTTTTGAAAAGCTCAGATTGGGTGAAGGCTCGAGCAGCAAAGCTCATGAAATTTGTGGTAACCTCAGCTAACATCCCATTTTCCATGTTCTTTAAGAAATGAGGCTTTATGCTTTCTAGATTGATTTCAACAGCAGGCAGTTCATACCCCGTCATCAACTTGAGGTACCGAGCACAATCTCCTCTGGCCTCCTTGGCCCATTCGATATCTGGAATTACTCATTCCAGGATCTGCTCCAACCTTACCTTTCGATGATCAAAATCTTATTTCCACACATCCACTAACCAGTGGTCATCATCCTTCAGGGCAAGGTCCTTCTCCCAAACCTCACTCGACAGAGCGAGGATAGCCTCAATCCTTGGGTAGGTGGCTCTATAATTTTTTGGGAACTCCTCGCAGATTTGCCTTGTGCTCTCAAGAGTCCTCTGTACCTCCAAGAACTTATTTTTTTTTAGATAGCCAAGTTGGTGCCTGTGTTTCCCATGTCTAAAACCTGCTAGAACCAATTTTTCGTGGTCTTATTCAAGTTTCTAGTTCTTTCTATCTTATTTATTTGCTCTTGGGACAACAACTACAGTAGGGCCGATGACGTGGTGGGCTCCTCATTCGGGGATGACCATTGTTGAATGTAGGTCATCAGATCAACCACCTGTGCTTTAAGTTCTTCCTTTTAAACCTTATCTTGCTGGATAAGGTGCACCACCATGGCTACCGATTCCCGGAGGTGGTCAACCTTCTGCTCCCTAGTGGCCACTCTCAAGTCGATGGTGGAGACATTGTAAGTTACTCCTTGTTCTCCAACTACCAGTATAGCTATTTGTACTAGCCTAGATCTGAAGGCATCCATAGTTACCTTCAATCTGATTCTTGGCCTTTTCTCCTTCTTAGTGCTTATTTGTGCTCTGGCCAGTATTGCCTCTAGCCTCGCCTTAAGATCTTTTAGGGCGGGAGTCTTTTGCCTAAGTTGATCCCCTAGCCAAATGGGCATTTGGGGCCCCTCCTTAGGTGATTCATGTTGATTCTTGTTGCCCTCCACTCTAAGTTCAATGGTTTTAAGAACAAGGGCCTCCTGCTCAACCCCTATGTTCTCCTTCTCCTCATCATTGTCTTGTACAAGCATTATACGCTCGGTAGGAGACATTTTGGGAAATTTCTTGTCGGAGGGATCTTCCCTTTCAACATCTTTTTCTTCTTCATCTAGATCATACTCATGCTCCCTGGGCTTATCTTCTTATTCATCTTCATGGAGGGATGCTTCCTCATCATGCTCTGGGGTTCGATCATGTCTTTTAGCTGGAGACCTTCCGGTCTTAGTCTCCAGATCAGCAAACCTTTCAATGATATGCTGACCTACAGCCTTTTGGTCCTCGATCTCCCTAAGCTTCTTGTTCCATTCCTCTTCAAGCTCTGGGTCAGTCATTTCCTGGGTTAATTCCATGTCCAGCTCCTCGCTACTTTCACTGGAGGATTCATAGGCCACCTCATCGATCTCTTGGCACTCAAACATTGGGTGCTCATGATATTCAAACTCCTCATCTTCGGGCCTCTTGGTATCCTCTAGCTACTATCTCTCAAGCTCATCTAAGATCTAGATTGTTTCCTCCATTATAGGTGGTTCAGTAGGGGGAGGGAGAGTTGGAGCATTAGCCATAGCTTGGGTGATCGTAGATTGCTCCGTGGGATTTGGAAGCATTCTCGAAAGCTCGGATGGCACATTCCGCATATACTTTACGAAGGATTCTGGGAGACTGAGGATACACATTATAGTAGTAGAAGAGGATGGAAGGGAAGGCAACACAAAAGATGATGAGACTGGCTAGGTCTTCGAAAAGATGGAATCCACTAACATGACCTACACAATCGAAGAAGTGGAGGCAAGGTGGACAGAGATGTTCACCGGAGGTGGAGAGGAAGCCAATATTGCAAGCAAAGTACGTGAGACAGTGGTAATAGCAGCAGCAATTGCAGCAGACAAAGACCTTGGTGGATCAGCCTCTTCCTTTCTTCCCTCGAGGAGCAAATCTTCAGGTATTACCGCCATCTCCACAACCCCGGATATTTTTCTTTTATTTTTAAAAGGGTTGCCCTCTGAAGCCTTTTGAGCATAAATATTTGGGTTAGGCACCTACTCACTTACTTCTTTTCTCTTCTTAGTTTTGACATATGGTGGGGATTTGGAAGTTTCCCCAGTTGTAGTAGCAGCTATCCCACCATCAGAGCCACTTGGCTCACTTTCGAGTCCCTTGAATGTTAAGGTGACTCCTTGTTGCTTCAGTCAGGCCACTTGTTGGTTGATCAATGCTTTTGTTTGAGCCTCTACGGGATTGGTGAGTATGTTGAGGTCATCAACCTCTTGCTCATCCCAATCAATCAAGGGCAATGATATATTAGTGATGACACTATATCCCAGATCGATCACTATGCTCTCATGTTCTTCAAGCTAACCCAGAACCGGACAAAAGTTCACCCTTCACATGTAGAGGGCAGTTATGCGAATATATTTTGTAACCGTACCTCAATATCATTCTTGCAGTTGGCCCAAAAATCCTCAACATTATGGAGGTGGGCATATGAAGAGCCTAGTACCTTTCTGATATGACCATATGGGTCCATTCGTGGTCGAGCTCTATGCTGCTTGAAGTGATACTCGGCTAGCTCTTTCTCTGAATTACCTGCACATTGGGAGGTATGAATTTTGTACATTCCCTAGCCAAGGCCGATAAGATAAGGTGTCCCTGCCAGATTTTTGCTACTTAGAACATTGTGAATGTGTCATAGCTGCCAAGTTAGCTTCAATAGTATGATCTGATCATTGGGGTACTGGGACAACTTGTGCGGCCTTTACGTGAATCCTTGGGCATGAATGTAAGTGAACTTATGGAATTGTATATATAGGAAGGCATAATTCCTAAGGAGGGATCTGGCACTGTGGGAGAGTCTTCTCTCCAAATCTCCTCGAAGCAGTCGAATGATGTAGGAAATGAAGGCATCATTTACCCTACAATAGTCCTTCTTAGAGTATATGTATTGTAGCTGAGGGTACTTTTCATAGGGTTTAAGTTCCCTCCCTGGCGCCTCATTGGGCATTGTAGTCAATCCATGATAATTCCGCCAATCAGCAAGCCAATAGACCAAGTAGGATGTCATATAAAATTTTGATGTCTTCTTCACAATGACGAACTTCTCATGGAAGCAATTACTAATTATTTCCCCCCAATAAAAGGCAGCGTCACCTCGGATAATTTTCTCCATTAAGTATAACATCCATTCCTCGAAGAAGGCTGTAGCGGGAAGGCCCATTACTCTACTCAGTAGGGAAATGAGGTCATGGTAATCCTCAAAGAAATCACTGCGAAAGAGCTCCTAAGGGACTTTGCCAGCACTGGCCTACTTATCCTTCAACCAGTACTGATTAATCAGTTTCTTGCATTTCATAGGATCTTGATCCCATAATGACTTGCATTCTTCTATAGATGGGGTCTCCATGCTTTCAAAGGCAGGGATGTGGAAAGTTGTAGTTATCCAAAGAGGGGACATATCTGCAAGGATGATTCCATCTTTGTCCACTATGGTTTTGGTTTTAGGTTGATATGCTTCCCGACATGCCAATACTAGCTTGGGGGCCACCAAAGCTGGCGAAAGCCTATAGCCTTGGCAAGTCCACTACTTCTGATTAACTTTGCATTTTCTATTTTTGGGTCCACCGTGATTCTTCGTGTAAACTCATTAATATTGACATGCCCGATATTGGTTTCCATGATGTCCCTCCAAAGAGTGGTGATTCTAGAGTGTAATGTCACCCCCTAGAATTTGTACCTCATTTGATCCTTGTCCTACTTGCCTCGAGGTGCCTTGGCAGTTTCTTTCCCCTTTTCCTTGGTGGCACCAAAGGCTTCTGCACTGGATTCCATAAATCCTACACAAAGAGATGTGAATTAGTAACATCATCATGGAAAAGCGGCCTCAGAAAAATCCCTGCACAACAAGATTAGATCCTTAATCATCATTTTAGAAAAGTTCAACACTAGATCATAATAATTTTGGGAGGCAAATGGATGACTCAAGCCCCAAGGGCCAGAATTCCCTTCGCAGAATCTCGTTTGGAAGGGAAAACAAGGGAAGGCACTCCCAATGAATTTTTGAGTATTGGATTTGATCATAGAAAGGTTGGACATGAAAGAGGGCTCATTTTTAGCAAGTGGGTTGAAGTTCATTTTTGATTTGGAGTCCATTTCAGTCACCATTTAGGCATTTGGGTTTCAACTGGAGGAAGGTTGTTTGGAACGGCCTAGGGAAGACGACTCTCTGGGTGCCGGACTCTGGAGTTCAGGTTGCTGGGGTTGCAATGTTGTCATGGGACAGTCGTGCAAAATAGTGAAATGCAAGCGACAATCCAAAGATGGAAGTCTGAAGGGTAATCCCTAGAGACAAATTCATTGGTCAGGAAAGGTCCGGTGGTGAACCAAAGGTCAGGGCCCAGGGGTCAGAAAGATGGTCAGGTTCAGTCGTTTGGAACGAAAAAACTAGAACGGAATCTCGAAGACAGAATTCTGGAATCCGACATCCAGACAGCATTTGGACATTTCGTTTATGTTTAGATTTTATGAGGCGAAGGGGCGACTGAGGTCCGGGAGTTAGAAAGATGTCTCAAGATAGCCGTTCGAAATGACAAAAGTGACACAGAATTTTGGATGTCGGGGTCCAGGGACAGCTTGGAAGTTGTCATTTTCTAAGTTCAAATTTGCGCAAGGAGGTCCGGGCCCGAGAGGCGCTGTCAAATTTTCTAAAGAACAACGATAGGGAGGTGATGCTCTGGTTTCGAATTTCATCTGCCAAACTATAGATTTTTCAATTTTGAATTCATGGGTTTTTAGGCTAAGGTACCATTCTACCAGGTTTCAAGTTCATTTTATGTTTTTTACTTGATTTAAACCATGATTTTTAGGAAAAAGAGACAAGGCACGCAGACGAAAAACATACCTCAAAACCTCGAAGAAGACTTATGCTAAATTCTCAAGGAACGATGAAGTAGAGGTTCGGGTGTGGTGGCGGAAATGGTTGGGGCGGTGTTGTCTTTTTCAATCGTCTCAGTCATGTGAAAATGACAGCTGAAAAATTCATTTATATAACACCCAATGCCATTAATGTCCAATTAAATGCCCGATATAGTGGCAGGTGAGGTAGCTGAGTTCAAATTATGGGATGGTGAAGGGAGGACTGGGGTTTGAGGTTTGGATAGATGCGGATGGATGGCCGTTTGAAAACCTGCCAAGTGAAATGCAAATGGGAACAAGAGCTTTGAGGTCCGAAAAGACAAAAGTTGGTAGCCATTTGGAATGGCAAAGTCCAAAGAGAAACTCTAGAAGGGAATCCCAGTAGGTCGGGCCTAAAGGGCTGGAAATACTTTGCACAGCTTCCATTTGGAACAGAAGAACCAAAACAGAAACCTGAGAGGGGAAACCCGAGGGGGGAAACACAAGGGTCCGGGCCCGGGAGGAGCTGTGGACGCCAGAAAGGCCGACAGACATGAAAAACCTGAAATCACTTAAGATTTAGCATTTTTTCAAGGGGCAAATTTCGTCAAACTTAGAATGTGACTTTTGAGAGTTTGTTGACCTTTAAGGATGCCAAAAATGGGCACGCAAAACATGGCAAAGCAAAAAGGACACGACAAGGAAAAGAGGAAAGAGAGGGTCCTTGTTTCGAATGGGGCATGTGTGCGAAAGGCACAACAGTAGTCATAGAAAATTGAAGGGAAAGTTTAATTATCTATCCATTATCTTGTGATTACATTTGTTGTCCATACCAAGGAAATTTTCAAATATGTTTCTACAAAACTTGTAAATCATGTGATGTAATAGTCATGAATAATGAAAATGATAGTACAGCTCAAGGGAAATAATCATGCAAACACTAAGGAAACAGTCTTAAAAGAGATAATAAGAGTGACAAGTTTTGATAACATTCACTTCTACTCCTACACATGTATCATCATGATTTGAAAATTAACATATAGAATACAAAGACATGAAAGAAATGAAATGAAAATTACACCAACAACAGTTTAAATAATAGCCATACCTTTCGAGAATCCTGATAGATATATTCAAGAAAAGAAAAAGGAAAACAAAAATACCACAAAGCATAATAGGTTCAAGGCAATATTCATGAAAAAGTGGAGATAATGTGTAGGGTTTCCAGTGATACCTATATTGTGCACTGGTATTGAATCATTTTTCAAACCCAGTTAACTGAGATAGCTCTTGTTATAACTTATCATCTTCTCATGAGATTGCATTAATATTATGATATTGCATGAATTTATCATTGCAAAGGTGATTAAGAAGAAGCAATTTAAATACCCAGATGAAGTTAGATCAAGGGTTTAAAAATAAATAAATCAGTATGTAGAGATCTTTTTTGTGTGTTTCAGGAAAAAGCAAGTGTACAGGCCAGGGGTTTTCAAAACCTATCTTCCATTTTGAGAGTAATGTAAAAGAAAAGGTTCAGTCATTATTGATTGGCCACAGTTTGGAGAAGAATGAATCATAGGTTGAATGCCAAGGACAAACTCATGAGGGTTTGTGCAAAGAAATAAAAAATACAAAGAAATGAAAAACCCTTTATTTTTCTTAAAATAATGAATACCCAGAACACAAAGTTTCTATTCTCCAAAAATAATGAAGTCGTGGAACAATGGTTCTATGTTTTCTTCTGAAAGAGATTAAGGTCACCAAGGTGCCAAAACCATTTTTGTTAAAATTTAGGGACCACAACATATAGAGTTAGCCGCAACCATAAGATTCAGAAGAGCCTCAAAATAATGGAGATAGCAAGCTCAACACGCAGTGTCCATTTCTTTTAGCAGAAATAATGGAGTACAATCATATCTTTCTACAAATTTTGAGCTTGAATTGAGCTTATGAGCCATAACAAATGAGGGGTAGTGCTAGGTCCAATGGATGGAAGACTTACCAAACTTATGCCAATTTTTCATAAGAGAGATATAGTCAAAATTCCATAGCAAGAGCTCCAGAAGTTTTTCAATATTGGCCTTAGAGCAAAATGAAACATCAATAGAGGAAAATAGAATGAAAATATATCAAAGCATGGCCATGGTCATGGCCTGAAACCCCAGAAAATGGATTTGAAAGTGAAAACAAAAGCCAATTTTTCACTGAGAATAACACTTACCTAGTTTTTTCTATCAAGAATCCTCAAAGGCCATAAAAAACAACATGAAAAATTAAGAGATTCGAGCTTCGAGACCTAACTCATGGTGGTGGCCAACGACATAGGTTTTCTCCAGAAAGTGAAAAAATGGAAAAGTGAAGAAGGGTTTTAGGGTTTGAGTATTTCACTCAATGCCCTAATTCAAGTGAGTGGTATATTTTAACAATGTTAAACAAAAAAATCATTCCACATTTTAGCCTATGGTCTTGAATTTTAGTCAATTGACCTAATAGTCATAGAAGGCTAGTGTATTATGAGGTGAACTTGAAAATCAATTTCAAGTTTATTCTTTTTTTATTTTGAAATGATTGTAAACCCTTCTAATTATTATATGCTTAATTGAGGAGTCTTTTATTTTTTTTGCATGATTATAGAAAAAATAAAAATGTAATTAAATATTAAAGGTATTTTTTACCTCAATATTTAACATGTAAATATAAACGAAGGAGAACAAATACATATTAAATATTAAAATAATCATGTCGATTACCTTTAATATTTGATCATATAATTACCTTTCCTAAAATCATGCAAGAAAAATAAAAGTGGAGGGAACTGAAAAATTGATCATGCAAAGCATGAGATGGAGACTTGAGTCTCTTTTTAATTGACCGAACATGCAAAATTAGTGGGAGTCATCGGGAGTGCGATGTTTTCTGACTTGGAGTCATTTTTTCAGTTTCTTGGAGATCCTATCAATTGAGGATATTTCTCATGTATTTTTTTGGCACATAACCTCAGTTCGACATCAGTTTTGAGGGAATTTTGATCATGCATATCAAGAGGATGATTTTGCAGCATTCATACTTCAATTTTCCTTAGTGGTGGGCCCATTTTTTTAGGCTTTTCTTGTCTACTCGTGGGGAGGATATTTTCACTTTCAATTCACTTTTAGTGCCACCTCCATGCACTCAAGAGACATTTCAAGATAAACTTCAGTTATATACAGTGTGAGATGGAGTTTTGAGCTTTTTAAGCTTGGTTTGTAGCATTGGTGGGCCTCGTTTTTAGGCAGTTTTGATTTTTCTCATGGATGGATTTGGAGTACAAATTTTTTTGACTTCAGTTAGCTCGAAATTTATTTTTAGGCTCATTCTCTTCTATAATTTGTATATATTGGAAAAATTATTTCTTTCTCCTCATTTCTTGATGATTTTGCCTTTGCATTCCTACAAATAAGAAATTGATTTTGTAACTCTTTTTCATAGTATTTTATACAACAAATTTACAAGTTACTTAGTATTTCTATTTGTAGAAGTTCCTTCAGAATATTCATTTGAATTCAATGTTTTCCTCTTCAATTTTTTGTGTTTTATTTATTCTAAATGATTGTATGCAAATTTAATGTGTTTTAAATAGGAAACCTTTAAATTTTTGTCTCGTTTCAAGGATGCATATACACAAAAGAAATTTCTTCACAGGTCATAGATTGTGTTAAGTTTGTCTCTTCTCTTAGGTTTTGAAACTCAATTTCCCTTCATAAATAAAAATTAAAAAATCCTTTTCGTGAAATATTTATGTGATTAATGTGCTCAAATTGAACTGTGTTAACAGATTTCTGAGAGTATTAGTTGTGAAATAAACTGCATAGTAGTTATCATTAGGTGCATCACCTTCCAATTTAAGTTAAAATTTACACATTAATTTAAAGCCTTCATCCCTTTTCCATAAAATTTTATAGTCCATCATTAGAAGATCTTAAATGAAGTCGGCCTATAATACAAAGGTTTACTTTCAACATAGGGTACCCACAACCTGAAATTATTCCCATGTTTCACAGGATCACAAGAATTTTTTTCTTTTGCATACATGTGTAATCATGTTTATAACAATAATAATAGATAGATAAATAACCAAAGAAGCAGCACTGGAAGAACTCCTATCTGACAACCAAATGCTCAAAGATACCCATCTTTTAATGGTTTTTTTCTCATGCCAAAAATTTTGTCATAGGGAAACAAAATGTCAAAGTATAATGAACTGGAATACTGGATTCTTTGTTGGAAAATGTTTTGTTTGCAACAAATTTAGAAATAGATTCAATACTGGTAGAATGGTTTTCAATATTCGTAGAATGAATCAATAATTTATAGGCTATTGCTACACATGCAATGCATTTGGACATAAAGCTAATCAATGTAGATCAAGGTTGAATACAAATCACTTTAGTCATAAGAATTTTGTATGCCACAATTGCAATAAACCAAGACACATTGAAAAATTATGTAGAAGTAAAAAATATAAAGAAACCTAATCTAGAACAAAAGAATAAACCTATGAATAAAGTTGACCCTATTGAAGTCAGAAAGGAAATAGATAAGATTTGGAAGAAAAAGAAAGAACTTGAGAATAATTATGAATCAAATGAATTTGTACCTAAATCTTGTGTAGATACTTCTAAAAACTAAACCTAGTAATGGTTTCAAGGGGAGAATTAATATAGAAATCTAACAAACCCCCAACATAAAAGGTTTCAAGCCATGAGGATATATGATGTAAGATGTCAAAAAAATCTCTAGAAGAAAATATTAAAATTTTGAAAAATTGTGGAGCATTTTAGGGTTTACAGTATGCTTATCAACTTTTTGAAGTTGGAATGCATTTAATGTGAAATAATTATTTTCAGGGGTATGGTGATAGGTAATGATAGGGTTATACACTCAACTATCTTGAAAGAATATTTCTAGTGTTATGATAGTGATATTTTCCTTGAGAGAATCTTTGCAGTATTGTGACAGTGCTCGTACTATGACAGTGCTTTGTTTTCAATCTCAGTATATAGTCTAGATGATAGACCCTAAATTTTCAATGAAAGTATACTTCCTTTTTGCAAGGGGAGTATGTAATCCTTTGTCATTTTATGTCAAATGGGGAGTAATTGATTTGAAAGTCTCTTGAATTTTCATCAATAAAAAGGGGGAGTTTGATGATTGATTTTTCATTGATCAAAATTGATGTCAAAGGTGTAGATGTCAAAGTTGCATACATTGTAAAAGGTTCATACAATGTCAAAGGTATAAGTGTCAAAGGTGCATACAATTTCAATGTTACTTGTATTCATTTCAAGGTGTTTTTTGATGCAATAGTGAAGATGCAAAAGATGACAAAGGGTATGTTGATGATTGTCATAGATGCCAAATATGACAGAGAGTACTTCTTCATTCATTCCATTGTGTTTGGTGACTGATTCATTTTATTGTGTTGGTTGCATCAGTTTGTTAGTACAATATTGATGCAAAAATCTTTATGATAGAGTTGTAATGGTATTTTTATTTTGATGAAATCTTTATATAATAGTTGTGATCAAATTTTCTTCATTAGACTATGATTGTTGCAGAGCTATAGTGAAATAAAAAGTGTGAGATATTTAGTAGAATAGAATGATAGATTTTTACATAAACAAGGTATTCAGTGAAAGTGTTTTTGCATAAAATCATGTTTGCTATAGGTAAAGACATGGTTAGATATTATAGTCCTAAAGAATCATTTCCTTTGAGAATTGTAGAGTGAATCACAAAAGGTTGCAAATTGATCAGTGTTTGTGGCCTCTCATTTAGTATCCTTACGAGGATTAGGGTTGCCTTTTGTTCATTAACCTTTTAAAAATGTTGGAATTGTTTCTATTTCTTATCTATTTTAGAGACTTATAGAGGGTAAGGTACTATGGTGGTAATCCTATTTTAGGATTTTGTTCAATATCACATAAACCTAAAATGCTATGAATATTTAAAACCCTAATACTATCCTATACTAGGTTTTTTGTATTGTGAAGGAATTCAAAGAAGAGTTAATTTTATGTTATAATTCTAAATTCACTTGGTATATTTGGTGGAGAGTCACTTAAGTGACAACATTGAAGGTTTTAAGTTCATTGACAATCAGCCCCTATTACTTGTTAGACCTGATTGAATAGGTTAAGTCTTTTTGTTTAATTGTCAAAGGATGATCAATGGTCCTTATTTAATTTATGGAAGGGTGGGCTTCAAAGATCAAAAGATCTCATTTTAACATGGAGAATCGATACTTAAGAATCCTTCATATTGATTGGAATTTGCATGTCATTGACCTTGTTTTAGTTACACATATTTTTTTAACTATATGATACATTGATGGTATATCTAATGAAGCAAATGCATTGAGTTGATTATAATCGTGACCTTTGTGGAAGTGTATTGATTATCGATATAGTATGGTTATCTTAAAATAATACAAAACGAAGGAGACTTGAATATCAGTACTAAAATGAAGAAAATGGGTGACCTCTCTCTAGGACTTCTAGGGTTTTGGACCTAAAAGGAAAGAGGTCAATTTTCTTGCTTGTTTCACTCAAAAAAAAAAACCCATGAGATTTCACTGCAAAGGAGATGTAAATCTAGAAAAGGGAATGTTCTAGGGGATTGGAAGATGTCAAATGAGGGGTTCACCACCAAGTGTAAACTTGGAAAAGAAGATGTTTGAAAACACAGTGAGATAAGCAAAATTACCTAGAAAGATAAGTAAAATGCAATAATAAGCTATGAGACTGAAATGTGTGCACCTGGGAGACTGAAGAATCTATAATGGAGATCAATATCACTAAAAACATTGATGTTTATGTTAACTGAGACTCATTCACCAAGCTAGGAGAAACAATCCAGTTTCTAGGAAAGTGTGTAGGAACAGGTTTTAGCCAAAATGGTATCCAAATCTGCAAAGATCCTATTCAGGCCTATACAATGGGACTCATTCGCCAATAGTGGTGAATCAATTCACTTTTTCTTTTTGGAAATTTTAAAGTGGATTTTGTGCCTCTCGGTCTACTCTACCCTTTTTGGCTAGTTTCTAGATCAAAATCTACAAAAGGGCACCTATAGGTCTTCTCCAAGATTCTCCAATGTTGAATTGCGACTTTGACAACTTTAGAGACTTGACAACTTTTCTCCCTAATAAATCTGCAACCCAGACCTACAATTCACACACAAGAAGAGGTAAAAATGGTTGTGGGGTTAGAGAATGATGAATGAATAAATAAAAATGTTGCGATTCACCAAACTATAGCAATAAAGTGTTGCAATTATGCTTGAAATGGCTGCAATGGATGTGTTTCTTGACTCTTTCTTGATGTTGATAGATATTGAATGAAATTATTTCTTGGATCATGAAATCTACATCACAATTATTAGCACAATAACAAACATGAAGAATGTGATCTTCAACATAATGATTGATGCTTGAAGAATTCTCTTGAATGCTTGATAATTTTCCCTCGAATTCCTTGAATTCTTTTGCTAGAATTCTCTTGTGAACTCAATTTTCTATAAGGATGCTCTCACAAAAGTCTTAGGTGAAAATGAGTGAAATAACCTTGTATTTATACTCAATTATGAGTGACATTAGATCTAGGATAATATAATCCCTCTAGAAATTTGTTTTAAATTTGAATTTCGGTCACACGGGACTCATTCACCCAATGTGGTGAATGAGTCCCATCACACATAATGTATGGGATCAAAAATCAAAAGTTTCTAGAAATGTGTGAAATGTGCATTGGGGCCAAAAAGACCTAGGTGGGACTCATTTGACCAAAGTGCAGAATGAGTCCAAATCACCGAATCTAGGCCACACAAACCAATAACACCTAAATTATGATTGGTTTCATTTGGTTTTGAGATTATACTCGAGGAGATGCAATATATGAGGCTTATGGATGCAAAATAGGGCCAATTAAAGCATAAGAAAGCCCAATTATTAATGACAAGCTTAGAGGAATGTGAAAGTGTGTTGCAACACTTTACTACACTCCAAATAAGGAAATATTAATGTTTATTTTGATTTAAAAATAGGTTTATTATGGTTAATTATTTGATAAAATCCTAGAAAAGTGTGAAAGTGTGTTACAACTCTTCACAATACTTTTGCAAGGCACTATTAAATTCCATTAGTTCACAAGGGCCCAAGACCTCATGTGAATGTGTTATCCACATTAAAACACTAAACCAAGGAAATATTAAGCCAAAATACACAAGGAGGATCCAAACAAGTGTGAAAATGTCAAAGGACCCTTTTTTTGACACTACATTTAGCCCCCACTTTAGCAAGAGGAGGAACCTGCTTCAAACTCAATTTAATGTATACAAGAACGCATGAGGGGGGGTTCCAATGTATCGATTCTAGAAAGATGAGATGACAATGATCAAGAGGGATTATCAATCCCCTAGGATTGAGATCACATGGAAAACCAACATAAGCACAAATGAACACACATGAAAATGATATAAAGAACAGTGACAAGGAAAATCATTCACTGCCAAAGATGAAAAGGAGAGAAAGAAATAAAAGAGAATCAAATCAAGATTCAATCATTTTTCCATCCCAATGTGGATCAGATCTAGGTTGTTTTTCTGAAAAATGCACTCACTCTGAATCAACGAAACTCATGGTTGTCCATTGGGTGAGAATTCCTAAAAGGTGAGAAACATGCACTCATGGTTGGTATGTACTCACACACACATGTACGTTTCAATGGGGAAATTCATGCCTCAGATTGGGACTCCCGCTCAACCATAGTAAAGTTATACCTCCTAATAAATTTAATAAGGTACCACACAGAAATGATTTTTGAGCTTCATGGGATAAGCAAAAATTTGTATGTTTAGAGCTCATGAACAAACTAGATGGAACTATAGGCATGAAAGTTGTATTATGCAAGGTGGCCATATAAAAACAAATAAAAATATGCAAAGTACGAAATTTTCGAAGGAGTCTTGCTTAGTTCATGTGAGGTATTTCATTTAGGGAACAATGTACCTAATCTGTCCAAGAGAGGACCAATCAAAGAATATAAAATTTTCAACTTAGGGATGCAGTGTGTTGCATCAATCCACTAAGAGGAATCTAATATGCTAAGATAGATCACACTCATGAAGGACATTACACCCAATGTCATCCACAAAGTGAAAAATGCATCATATGAAGAAATAAGGTTTCACTAAGAACCATGAAAAAAGGAGAAATGCAAAAGAATAATGCCAATGTATGTACCACTTTAAATAAATTTCTAGACACCATACTGTGAGCAATTACTTTAAAGTAGAAAATGAAAAATACAATCGAGAAGAAATACATGAGAGACAACGTGGAAATCCCTATTCTAAGTCATATGTTTCCAAGTAAGGTTGCATCATGCAAGAGAGAATAAAAGAGAGGGATTGTCCCCAAAAATACCAAACAAATAAGGGATCTATAGATTTTGGGTTAGTATGTTCTTTGTTGCAATGTTTTTAGAGAGCTCAGAACTATCATCATCCCCCAAATACACATAGAAGTGAAAGAATGACACAAAGAGAGAAAAAAAAATGAAAACTTTTGGGTCGACATGGAAGAGAGATAGGGTGTCTCGACGTCTTGCATCATCCCCAAAAGGAAAATACAATAAATAGATAAATGTGAAAAATAAAAAATAAAAAGGAAAGACTTTTGGGTAAACATGAAGGAGACATTAATGTATCGATGCCTTGCATCATCCCCAAAAGGAAAACACAAGACAAAGATAAAGATGAAAAATGCAAAAGAAAAAGTAAATCCTTTTGGTTCAACATGAAGGAGACATAAATTTCTTGATGCCTCGCATCATCCTCAAAATGAAAACACAAGAAAAAAATCAAAATCAAAATAAATGCACGACATAGATAAGAATGAAGGTACAAATAAAGGAATGTTACAAAGATAGAGGAAATAGAACATCATGGGGGATCACATCATGCACATCAAATCACACAAAATAAAACAAAAAACAAATGATGCAAAAGACTAGTAAGATGAATGAAAGTCAACCTATGATCAATTAATCGGCCTCCGAATCATGTTCGTTATATACCGAAGGTGGGAAAATAGCTAGAGGGACAAGAGAAAGTGTTGAACTATGAGAAGCACCAGGTTCAATAGAAGATTTGTCATTTAAGCTCATGGAAGAGGAAAATAATGTATTCAGTTCATCATGCACCTCTTTATCGATTTTGGCAACCTCATCATATTCATCTAAGTTTATCACAATAGGAGGTCAAAGGATAATTCACATTGAAGAGTTCAACTCTTGTTGTGGAGGATGCATTGAATTTTCTTGTTTCAGCTGGGGAGGAGGGTCATCATGCATTGCCTCAATCAAGTTTGGATCTTGATTTTCTTTGTTTAACTCGTCATGTAACTTGTGAGAAAGGGCAAAAAATCTATGTTTATGCTCCCTAGTACCTCTATTTCATTTAGTTATTTTTTCAAGCTACATAGGAGCAGGTTGATCAACCATTGGTTTTATTTTCTTCCCTAAGGGGAGGAATGAAAGGAACCATGGAAGGTTGTTCAACCACTTTCTCTTTGACTTTGTAAACTTTTTTTATTCTTGGAGGTGTGATGGGTTGGTTTCATTGTTTCTTGTTCGCTTGTAATAGGTAGGCGAGGTTTCTATTTTAGGTTGGTCTTGGTTTTTTGGTCTCGTTAAGGTTCAAGAATGGTTTCATCAAGGATGGTAGGCTAAAAGGTGGATGGGGACATGTTGCAGAGAGATAACTCTGCTATCTTCTTTGCCTTGAACTTTTGATAGGACAAGAAAATAAAGTCTTTTATTGGCTTTATAGGGTCCATGGGCTCAAGCCTAAAGGAATCTAGGGAAAATTTTCCTTTAGATGACAAGGGGTTAAAGACACTATTGTGAACAATGAATATCTCATTGTCAAAGAGAAACTTTAATAATTTATGCACAACTGAAGGGACAAATTTCATGGAGCAAAGCCATGGGTGGCCTAACTTCACACAAAATTGGTCCAACTACGGGATGATGGAGAATGCAACATCTATTTTTTTTGGTCCTATTTGTAATGGTAGGGTGATCAATTCGATCATAGGGCACATAAAACCATTGTGTGTCTTGATCTAATCTTTTGGTTTATCATATTCATCTTGATAGAGATCATGAAAAACAAAAAATTCCTCGGTGATCACATTCTCTCCATAGGAAGGATCTATTAGTATCCCATTAGTGGGCTTATCATAGATACAACCGGCTATGTAAAGAGGACCATCAAGAAAAATTTTAAGTATATCCTTAGAGGAGAAATTAATATCAAGAGGATTCTTAGTTTGGCTCTTACAAGGGATGATGTCTATCACCCCTATCATTTCATCTATATATAGGATTGATATTAATATCATTAGCTGGAATAGAATTAGTTTTTTCATCATGTGTATCAACATTCATCACATCATTCTTTGGAGTTTTGCTAGCTTTGAAAAATGAAATATTATGTTTGGCATGGGATTGGTGAAAATTTGCAAGTTTTGTTTGGAGGGGAAAAATACTTATTGCCTTGATCATTAATTCCCACAATAGATAGATGGCCAAAATAAATGAGGTCTTGCACAAGATGTATAAGATTCTTGCACTTTTTTGTTCCATGTTTATTTTGTCTATGATAGTGGAAATAAGCATTTGATTTAAAGCTCAGAGGTAAAGGCTTATTAGGGTCAGGTGTTCTCGCAAGAGGTAAGGTAATCATTTGTTGGTTTAGATGTTGGCACTTGGTATTATGAAGGGTGTCAAGTAAGGGAGTAAATTGTCTCTTTGGATCTCCATAGCTAAAGGGGACCATGGCTTTTACCGTAGCTACTTGGTTATTGACATTTTGAGTTTGTTGTTGAGGGGGGTTGAATTGAAGGAACCCCTTATTTTGTTTTCTACAAGGTTGGGGATTGTTTTTGTGCACAGGCTCAAATCTCTCGACTCAGCTAGGAGTGGATTTTGTATCTCAACTACAAACTAAATTTTGATAATCATGAAGGGCAGTGCACAAGTGCATGAAGGATGGTAATTTTATCATGGTCAACTTATCTTGGATTTTTCTTTGCAAATTTTATATGAACATCTTTTGAAGGTGTGGGTTACAGATCTCGACATCAACTTGGGAATAAAGCAATTGATATCATGAGATAAAGTCAATTATCTTTTCATCCTCCATTTGCTTACACCTCATCAAGTCGGCCAAGGTCATCTTGGGAGTCATATGCACTTGGAAATGGTTTATAAATTCCTCAACAAATTGATCGAATGAACAAATCGAGTTATTCATTAAAGAAGAGAACCACTCCAAGCTGGTGTCTTTTAAGGTCCTAGGAAAGAGTTTTTCTAAAATATAATCATCAAGGAAAAAGGCACTACATAAGGGAGTGTAGGCATTAACATTGTTAGAAGGATCTCCCTTCCCTCCATATTTCTCAAATCTAGGCACCACTACACCTTGTGGCATCAATTTTTGTAATATCTCCAAGGATAATGGACTTATTTTGACATAGTATGTGGGTGGGAAATTTTGATTTTGGTTGATGGTAGAAACTTTCTTTTGAAGTGATGACATGGTTTGGAATATTTGATTAATGAAAGGGTCATTTCTTGTTTTATGAGATGGAAGTGAAAGTGGTGATGGATTGTATGTGTTTTTGGGACAAGTGAATGGAATTCTTATAGGTGGTAAATTAGTAGGAGCTATAACCTGCGATGCCACATAGGAACTATGGATGTTAGCATGAATACCTAGAGAAGAAATCACATTACTAACTTGTTGCATTGTTATGACTTGAGGAAGGGTGTAGGTAGGGATTGACACTATTATTGTGGGAGGAGGAACTTGAGTTCCTCCTTGGCTTGGAACACTATTTGTGGGTAATGGACAACTAGTGGTTGAGGGAAGATTCTTTCCAAATATTTGTACTATGTTCTTCAAAAGGTCAAGGCCATCTTCACTTTCAAGCATACATCGAATGTTTTTTATTGTAGGAATTGTAGTAGTTGATTTTTTTTCAAGGATAATTTGATGTTATAAGTTTACTAGGTCCTCATGAATGTGAATAATGTTTTCCTATGGGATGCTATCATTCTTTGGTTTGTCTTGCATGCTACTTGAAGGAAAAGTGTTACTAAGGGTGTTATCCCTACCTAGTGTACTAGTGTCAATACTAGGAGTGGAAGCTCTAGATAACCCAAGATCCATAATGATTGTGCTATCACGAGATGAAATGAGTCTCGAGCTTCTTCTCACTATGGTATTAGAAATAGGACACCAAAAAATCATGCAAAGGCTACTAAATGCAAGGTGAGTGAAAATTCAATGTAAACTAATAAGAATGAAATGATTATAACTAAAATTTTGGAGAGTAAAACTAAAATGTAGAAGCAGCAAAATAAAACTCAGAAAATGAATTGTAACTAACAAAAAATGCAATGTAAAATATGCAAAGCAACCAATTCACCCAAGGTGGTGAATGAGTCTAGGTACTAATGTTTTTGAAAATTTTTAGAATTTTTCAATTGAATTTTATGCTTTTTATGTTTTTTGAAGCAAATCTAAGATGCAAATGCAAAATTTGAATGATTTTTAGTGAAATTAAGTTCAATAATGCAATCTAAATGAGATTTTCACTAATGCAAAAATTGAAACCCTAGAACGCAAATTAACTAATGTAAGACCTAATGCAAGCTAAATATAGGAAGTAAATGCACTCCAAATCAGAAATATAATGCTCTAAATGCAGGTTGACCAAAATGAAATGATGAAAATGGGTGACCTCTCTCTTGGGCTTCTAGGGTTTTGGACCTAAAAAGAAAGAGGTCGATTTTCTTGCTTGTTTCACTCAAGAACAAACCCTTTATATTTTAATGTAAAGGATATTGAAATCTGGAAAAGGGAATGTGCTAGGGAATTGAAAGATGTCAAATGAGGGGTTCAACACCAAGTGTAAACTTGGAAAAGAAGATGTTTGAAAACATAGTGAGATATGCAAAATGACCTAGAAAGATAAGTAAAATGTAATAAGAAGCTATGAGATAGAAATGTGTGCACCTGGGAGTCTAAAGAAGGAAGAATGAAGATGTAGATCATTGAAAAATATGTTGTTTATGTTGACTAGGACTCATTCACCAAGCTGGGTGAATTTGTCTAGTTTTCAGGAAAGTGTGTAGGAACATGTTTTAGCCAAAAGGGTATCCAAATCTACAAAGATCCTATTCAGGCCTATATAGTGGGACTCATTCACAAATAGTGGTGAATCAGTCCACTTTTATTTTTTAGAAATTTTGAAGTGGATTTTGTGCCTCTCGATCTTCTCTACCCTTTCTGACTAGTTTTTTTATCTGAATCTGCAAAATGGCACTTGTAGGTCTTCTCCAAGCTTCTCCAAGGTTGAATTACGACTTTGACAACTTTAGAGACTTGAAAAATTTTCTCCAACTTTTCTCCTTGAAAAATTTGCAACCTAGACCTACAAATCACACACGAGGAGAGGGAAAACTGGTTATGGGGTTAGTGAATAGGGTTTTCCCTTTGTCAAACCCATTTTTGATAATTAAACCTTGAAATGAAAGAAAATATGAATGGAGAATGATTAATGAACAAATAAAAATGTTGCAACTCACCAAACCATAGCAATAAAGTGTTGTAATTATGCTTGAAATGGTTGGAATGGATGTGGTTCTTAACTCTTGCTTGATGTTGATAGATCTTGAATGCAATGCTTGCTTTGATCATGAACTCTACATCACAATTGTTAGCACAATAACCAAAATGAAGAATGTGATCTTTGACATGATGATTGATACTTGAAGAATGCTCTCTAATGCTTGATAATCTACCCTTGAAATTCCTTGAATGCTCTTGCTCAAATGGTCTTGTGAACTCAATTTTCTATAAGGATGATCTCACAAAAGTCTTAGGTGAAAATGAGTGAAAGAACCTTATCTTTATACTCAATTATGCAAGAATTCCTGAAATTACAACACTACAAGCTGACATTAGATCTAGGATAATAAAATCCCATTGAAAATTTGATTTAAATTTGAATTTTGGTCACACGAGACTCATTAGCCCAACATGGAAAATGAGTCTCATCATACATAATGTATGGGACCAAATAACAAAAGTGTCTAGAAATGTGTGAAACCTGCATCGGGGCCAAAAAGACCTAGGTGGGACTCATTCACCCAAGGTGTAGAATGAGTCCTAGACACTAAATCTGGGCCACACAAGCTAGGAACACCTGAATTATGATTGGTTACTGGTTGGTGTCAGGATTATCCTTGAGGAGATTCAATAAATGAGGCTTGTGGATGCAAAAATAGGGCCAATTAAACCATAAGAAATCCCAATTATTAATGACAAGTCTAGAGGAATGTGAAATTGTGTTACAACACTTTAGAACACTCCAAATAAGGGAAGATTAATGTTAATTTTGATTTAAAAATAGGTTTATTATGTTTAATTGTTTGATAAAACCCTAGAAAAGTGTGAAAGCGTGTTAAAACACTTCACAATACTTTTACAAGGCACCATTAAATTCCAATAATTCACAAGGTTCCAAGACCTAATCTGAATGTGTTATCCACATTAAAACACTAAGTCGAGGCAACATTAAGTGAAAATCTGCAAGGGGGACCCAAACGAGTGTGAAAATGTCAAAGGACCCTTTTTTTGACACTACAAGTATATAATGAAGGTTTATATGGATTCAATGATTCTATTCATGATTTTTATTTTCTTTGCATAGATTAGTGCGATCTGATTGAGATCAACAGTAACTGGAGGTTGATTGAAAGTAAGAACATGTGAACTTTTGTTACAATCTTTTGAATGTGATAATTTCCATGTGATTGAAGTTTATTATTTTCTAGGGTTTTGATTATCATAACAGGAGATATGGTTGTGTGAAAGTCTTTTTGTTGTGTCATCTATTTTTCCTTTCAAAAGGTTATAGTCAAGGTGTGTGTAGAGGTTGAGGATACTTTATTCATGCATGCATCAGTTTACGTCTTATTGTGTGTTTGTTGAGATAAGTAGATTCATGTATATAAATTATGACAAATTTATGCAAGGAGAGATAAGGGTTGAATTTTTATTCTTTCGAAGCATAATGTAAACACATTATTAGTCTATATACTTTTCTTGTATTTCATTGGAGTGGGTGCTCATGTATTTCTCATTGGATTTGGTGCTCTTGTTTTATTATTAGAGTTGGTTCTCATGTTTGTCATAAGGAATTGGTGTGCCTAAGAATATTGTATTTAGTGAGATTTTGGTTAGTGAGACCGAATGGTGAAGAAATTGTGAGGATTGGATTGGTTCTTCAAACCCAACCAACTCACATAGTGGTTTTTCCCTTTCCATGGTTTTCCAATTATAAATCTTGTGTCATGCTGACTTTTGTGTGTTTTCAATGAATTTTGTGCATCTCAAAATTTCTTTAATTGCTTGGTTTTTGTACATCACTAACTGACCCCCCCTCTCAGTGATCTTGAGTATTCCAACATGAAATTCATTTTCAGAATTATAGAACAACAATTTTACGTATCCTTAAGTAGTTTTTCCATATTTCTAATAGAAAAAATATCTTATTATTTCAATAAAAGTAGCATGTTTTCCTTCTCAAAGTTTCTATGTAGTGATTTTCTATATGATTTCATCTGATTTTTATTATTATTAATGCAAAATCCTTAAACTATGTCTCATTGTAAAATATTCTATTATAGAATAAGAAAAACTTATTTTGGTTATGGATTGTGTTATTCCTTTTAGTAGTTGTCCTGAAAACTTTCAGTTTTCTTTCAAGAACCTGAAGCATAACCTTTTTATGAAATAATTTTATTTAAGCTTGTGAAAATTGAGTTGTGCATGGGTAAAGTTAATTTTTTTAGAGAATTTTTGAGTTGAAGTAACACGTATAAGTCTAATAATTTTTGTGCATCACTTCCTAGGATCAATAATATTTTTAGTTTTAGTTATTTTATCCCTTTTCTTGATCAAATCAGTAGTTTATAGGAGGTTCATTAAGGGAACCAACCTCCTCTAGAGGTTCATCTTCGCCATAACTAGCCTACAACTTGAATATGATCCCATGTTTCACAGGATAGCTAATTTCTATACTTGGTTAGGTTGCAATCCTCATGAAAATATTACTAACCTTGTTTTTATGTTTTTTTTTGTGTTTGCACTATATTTGCATTATGTTTGATATGTTTACATTGTGTTTGCATATTTGTTGTATTTTTTAATGTATATTTTTTTTTGTCTTGCTGCATTACATTCCATCCATGTGTAATTCTTTGTCGATGTGTTGTCATACCATAGGATCTTGAATCTTGGGGGGCTTGCACAATTCTCCAGATTCATTTCCATCCTATCTAGCCAACATTTGGATAATTAAAACCCTCTTGAAATATTTCTACTTTAGTGTAAGTATGAGCATAGATTCATACTCTAACTAAAGTGGGGGCTAAATTTAGTGTTATAAATTTTTACCCTTGACAATTTCACATTATGTTTTGATCCCCCTAAGTGATTGAACCTTAAAATTATACACCTAATTTCCTAAATTATGCATCCCATGTCCTATTTTAACATTTATCAAGAAATTAAATGTACAAGACCCAATTATATATTTAATATTTTACTCCTGACACTTTAGATATCAAAAAATAAGAGATTTGGACTAGGGAATCCTTGCACCCTGGTCCCCTTAATGAGGCCCCAAAATTCAAAGTGTTGGTAGTAGTAGTTTGTTATTTGAAATTAAAATTCTGATTGTCAAGTATCAAGACTTAATTTTCACAAAATTATATCAATTACACATAAATCCATAGTCATTGCATCATTTGAAAAAGAAAGTTGAAAATGAATGGAAATATTTCAAAAGAAAGAGTACTATCAAGAAATCATTATCAAGTCAAGAGTATTCAAGAGAAATATTTTTACAAAAGTTTATTGTCAAAACATCATGTCAAGTTTTAAGTAATTTTGTTCTTCTTTTTACAAATATTATTTTTTTTAGGAATAACACTTGTAGGTTTTCAAAGAAATCCAAATTAAAGTTGCAAGAAATCCTTGAGGATATGTGCCTGAATTTAGTCCTTCAAGGATATCAGATCTAAGTGTTTAGTTGCATTCAATTTTTAATTCATCATTCATTTATCATTTAGCCTCCATCCCTCAAAAGGATAATCTTTGTATAATCAAATTTTCCATTGTGGAGGTGGAAACACCAACATTGGGTTTGACAAAGGAAAGTACCTATATGGCACAACCCTTCCTCTCCTTATGAATGTGGAGGTACATATTTGAAGAGAATTGAACACCAATTTTAAATTGATGCATCTAAACCCTACAATTTTAGAAGATATGGAAATTATAATAATTTGACAAAAGATGAAGATCCAAAAATGGGATTCGAGAGGTAGAAGCTATAGACTAAGGACCCCATGACTAAAAACTCAAATTTTAGTTTCAAATACCTATACTAGGGCGTACTTCCACCCTATTTCACCAAAAATTTGCATAAATTTGGACCAAAAGTGCACAGTACTCTACTCTTTTCATATATAGTCTCAAATTTTGGTTTTCTAGTTTTATTTTTATAGAAAGAATGCATTTTTAGATTAAGTTCCATCTTCTAATTAGGTTAACAAAGTAAAATTAATTCTAATAAATTTCTAAGTAATTAGAGAATCAAATCCAAGGCTGAGTGACTCACCTTCAAGGTTGGAAGTCAATCTAATCTCCTTTCTGATTTGTATCTTAATGTTCTCTGAAAAATGATTATTGTTAGTGATTTATGCATTAGACCTAGGATCCATTTTTCAACTAAACAAATATCAAAACATTTATTTTTTATGATATTCTTGTTTCTCTTCCTCTAACTTTATTCGTCATACCGACAAAAGCAATATAACCAAACTTCTAAATTTATGCAAACAATAAAAAATGTTCATGGACAAGTATAGTTATCTCCTCATAATTCTTAAGATATGTATAAGGAAATTCATTATAAATATTACATTTATTCAATATTTAATAATTAGGGATAAAGTCTATCTTTGTATGAAAGGAAAAAGGTTTAAAGTTTAAGATTATTATAAGCTCAAGCCTATTAGATATAGAAATTTTACCATTACCCAAATTATAGGAGATTTATTTCAAACTTGGTCTACCATGCTTGCTTAGAATCTATGATGTAATTGTTAGTGTAATTAATTAATTAATTATTACACTAGCATAAGTTAACTTAGGCATTAATTAATCATATTAGTCCTAGGTTACTTTTTATCATTTAATAAAGGTGTTGAGATAAGAATCCCTTATAGAATATGAGTTGTCTTTTCTAGAACTTATCTCCATCTTGTTAGCATTCCCTAGGTAGGTTGTTAGGGTTTCTTGTTGTCACATGAAGTGTGATTTGAACACTTGGCAACATCTTATGCATTTTAGGTTTTTCTCTTGCCTATATAATCATGCATATGTACCCTTTGTAAATCATATTCTGTATATCAATCAGATAATCTCTATTTGCGTGCCCTTTGTTGCACCACTTTATGTGTGGTTGAATTTCTTCTTGGTAGGTCCACTTGTGCATCCATCATTCCAACATGGTATCAGAGCCATTCCATTGAAGGTTCATCCCAGTATTAAGAAAGTTGGGCTACAGAGATTTTTGCAGGCTAGTTGGTTCTACCCGGGGACCAAGCTATTTTTTGGTGCAGATTAGGCTCTATCCGACCTCTCCATTGCGCTCAGAAGGCCTCAAAACCTATAGATCGCCTGCCCATTCGTCTGATTTGGGCATATTTCATCCGGGAGCCATTCGAGGTATATCTAGGGTTTGCAATTTTTTGTACTATCCGTACAAATTTGCAGAAAAATATCTCCCCTTTTAGTCCTCCATCATGGCAATTTTTTTTTAAGTCATTGGGCAATTTTTATTTTCAAAAACGGACTCATTTTTATATAGTTCTGGCAAAAATTTCATTCTACAGGTGACCTAGTATTTTATTACACAGTCGGAATAAAATTTTTTTCCGTGGGCTATAGTTCTTCATCGGTCGGCATTTATATTATCTGCAGGTTTTTTCGGCATTTGTTTTAAATTTTTGGAATTGCAAATCTTTGCAATATTCAAAAAAGAAAAAAAAAGAATTCGACACCGACCGTTGTCGGCCCTGTCACATCTGCAGACATCATCGGCCTGTCACACCGGCCCTGTCCCATCCGTAGACGTCACCGGCCCGTTGACTCTTCTAGCCCGTTCCCAACCGCCTTCGTCTGTGTCCTCACCAACTCCCACCAACCACTCGGAGATCACCACCACCGGTGTTCTTCCAACCTGTTCTTGACCGGTCTCCTTCATCCACTGACTATCTCTGTTTGCCCCTGCCGACAAAGCTCTGGTCACATCATGAACTAGAGGCTCCGCTTGTTCCCAGCGGCGCCGCCCGCTTCGCCCAGCCACTGCTCTGCTGGCACTCCGCCCAGCGGCGGTCCATTTGTTTTTTTCCGCCAGATAGCCTGCGGTCACATCAGCGACCAAGGGCTCCATTTTTTTTTGCCCGGGGGTGCTTATTTCTTGCACCTATTTAGCCTATAGGCCCTAATAAGGTAGTTTTTTTTTGAGGGGCATCATTTCTCACCAGGATATCAAAAATCGCCAAATGAGATACCGTCGGAAAGAGAATTCAGAGCACAATTAATGGTGCCATCTATTTTGCAGAATTTTTTTGCTATAAAAATCTACAGCCAACTGAAGTCAACCCTTTATTTTGGACATAAAGGCTCATATCTTTGCAACCGTTGATCGAAATTCAATGATTCTAGCGGCATCAGGAAGGTAATTCAGAGCTCTTTTTATCAGTCCAGTGACTTTGATCAATTTCAGCTGTAGGTACTCTTGCATTTGTTCAATAACTTGGATATCCTGAAGCTTGGGAAAAGGTATTTTTATTTGGGTGGCATCACTTCAGTTGCATATCAGTTTTGGATGTTTCTATTTGAAGGTCATTGTCTTTGTATTTTTGGAGAAATTTTTTTATACATTATGGGGCTTGCATATTATCCTTCTTTGACTATGTTAAACACGGGAAACTATAAACAATGGAAAGATGGGATTATCCACCATCTCCAATCACTTGAATTTTTTCCACATCTGTATGGTATAGTTCCCCATCCGAGTGAAGGTATTCATGAATTTGCTTGGAGTTGCAGCAGAGTCACTGTCTTTAGAGATCATTTCGATGCAAGTTGATTGTGATATTTTGAGTTCTATTGATTATTGTGATAGTCCTCACATCCTTTGGACTAAGCTTTGGGAGATATATGGAGATTCAACTACTCCACCCTTCCTCAATGATCAGGTTTCAGATCAGGTACCCCATGATGATATTGCTATATAGGAGGTTGTTTGTTTGGATTTCCTTGAATCTTTCGAAGAGGTTGACAAGGTTGCTTCAAATGATTCTTGTTCTCCATCTGAGACAGTTGGTATCCCTTCACATTCAGTGATTCCTTGTCCAGAGTCATTGATTGAGGCTTCCATCATCATCATTCATCAGGACACACTTTGTTTTCCAGACTTGACATCACATGATGGCTTTGTTTCAGGTATCACTGACTTGGCTATTTCTATAGGTTTGGAGAACATTCTTGAGGGGATATCGCTCCTCTATTCAGATTCTACTTTGGAGAGTTTTCTTGAGTCTCCCTATTCTTTTGTCTCAACCTTAATTGGGAATCCTGAGACTATCTTGGGGGCACTTGGTTTCTCTTCAGAGATTTCATATATGAGACTTCCTCCATCTTCATCGGATTTTCTTTTGCATCTACCATTGGATTGCTTCAGTCTTCTCTCAGTGGTTTTGAGGACACTTCATTATGGGGGGGCAATCAAATCTCCATCTATTCCTTTGATGGAAGGACCATCACATTGCCGTCTTTGGATCATTTTTAGCATCAGTTTCTGCATCGTCCTAATTTGACACCTTATACATTGATTGGGTATGCACCTAAGTGGGTTGTGGCATCTTCATCTTCATCAGGAAAGGAGACACATGAGTAGCTTTCAGAGACATCATCAACATTCATATACATCCTTCCTTCCTTCAATTCCTATCTGGAATGGGAAGCTACCCTGCATCTCTACATGGTTTTGTTTCTTCTGAAAGGGAGACAAGTTGTTTGTCAACATTGGATCATATTTTGTCTACATACACTTACCTTTTTTGTAGGTGATCACATATTTTGGGGGGCCTATCTATTCTCTCTATTTCCCTCCTATGGGGGGGCCATTGATTGTATTGTATCCATGTGATGATTGTTGTCCTTGGGGGTATGATGTTGAGTCCTCCAATCATCACCTTTTGCATTTTATCTCCATTTTTGGAGAGGGGTTTTCTTCCCACTGGGTTTTCCCCTTTTCTCCATTTGTGTGAGATTAGCTGCATTTTCATCCTATGTACATGGGTACCTAAAATGGCCATCAACCGGGACCCATCATCATCATCATCATGCATAATCATTGCATTTTCATTTCCTCCCTAAGTTGCTCTTATGGGGGGGTGTTAGTGTAATTAATTAATTAATTATTACACTAGCATAAGTTAACTTAGGCATTAATTAATCATATTAGTCCTAGGTTACTTTTTATCATTTAATAAAGGTGTTGAGATAAGAATCCCTTCTAGAAGATGAGTTGTCTTTTCTAGAACTTATCTCCATCTTGTTATCATTCCCTAGGTAGGTTGTTAGGGTTTCTTGTTGTCACATGAAGTGTGATTTGAACACTTGGCAACATCTTATGCATTTTAGGTTTTTCTCTTGCCTATATAATCAGGCATATGTACCCTTTGTAAATCATATTTTGTATATCAATCAGATAATCTCTATTTGCATTCCCTTTGTTGCAACACTTTCTGTGTGGTTGAATTTCTTCTTGGCAGGTCCACCTGTGCATCCATCATTCCAATAGTAATTAATATTAATCAATTGAAGCAATATGAGCCACCTCACTTGGAAGATGAATTTACTCTCACTATCTTCATGAGCATAATGTTCCAAATTTTAGCCTTCATTGGGTGTAAGTACCACTTTTTGGTTCACACATGCTCTACTAGGAGCAAGAATACCACTACATATTTTGTTGGACATAAGGATACCTTTCCAACCCAAGCAGAGTGGATCTCACATGCATCTTGTGAGAAATATTTTCCCCATCTTAAGGAGAAAACTCATACACTTTTCTCTAAACAAAGAGGAATTTATAAGGCTTAACCCTTTTATATCCACTTCACTAGAATTAATATTTGAATAGTTATTATATTAGAATACAACATTATTATGTTTTGTATTAAGGTGTTTAGGGGCTTATCTCTTCAAAAACCATCTTTATATTTCTTTAAAATATTTATCGAATATTCTTTCAGATTTCCTTTCTTTTTTAAACCCTAGGAATTGGGTAGCCCCCTATAAATTGTAGTGCACCTGGTAAAACAATTTTACGTGACCAGTGAGGTTGGCATGGCAAGCCCTCTAGTATAATGGGGATGAAGGAGACTAGACCTTATGACCCATTTCCTACAATAGGATGCTTTATCCAATTGAGACAGGCCCCCTACCCTTTATGATTACCTTTGTTGAGAAAAATTACTCTTGTGAATTTTTTCTTGTGTGCTTGTTGATCATGAAAGCTTGCACTTCTCTTGAACAACCTTATGGAAAATTTAGTGAGTGGGGGACTTGATTGCACCTCACTAAATAACCTCCAATATTTTTAGAGAATCCAACTCTTCTTTGGTATTTGAGGAAAAGGGAGAAGGAAATGTAGAAAGGAAACTTGATGCGGAGATGCGCCAAAGCTTTTATAACATTTCAAAGACCCTAACAAGCTCTAGTTTATGATAAAGTGAACACAAAATTCCACTGAACCTTCATTGTTGGAAGGAGAACAAGTGACTAAGGATGATGTGGGAATAGACCAATCATTCAAATCCTCCCATGGGAAGAACTCATTAAGGTTCAAATAGATAAAAAAACATGAATCCAAACAAGATACTTTCGATCCTTAAAAATTTATTTCACTTGACAACGTAATATGAAACTAAAAAAACTTTAACAAGAGAATGAAAGATTAATATAAAATGATTCAATTTTTGAACCTTAAGGTTAGAAGATCATAAAAGCTAACAATTGATAATCGAACATCAAGACTTATATTTAAAAGTAAAAGAACACAAAGCATTCAATGTATGTGAAACAAAGAACAAAGCATAACATAAAGGCCACATGATCACAATCTGATACAAAATTTATTTTTCTATTGCTTAATATTGCTGAATAATTAAAATTCTAAGGTCAAATAATAAATCTGAATAATTTCTTTACCATCAATTATAAAGAGCAATCAAAGCTCTAGAATAAATCCTCTATATCCTATTCTACTATTGTTGATAATCTATCACCTATTTATCTATTGATCAATATATCATTCCCTATTTCAAGAGGTTCCTAGAAAATTCCCTTTTATAAGACAAGGGAAGAATACAAGCACTGGGAACTCTCCACCACCACAAATAGAAACCATGTCAAGTGTCACCACCAGACGACCTCAAATTCTGATAAAAATTTAGATTTGATATAATAATAATAATAATTGAGCTGCTTCAATAGTGGAGATGGGTATAACAGCTCGATAACCAATATCTCCTAAGAGCTTCGTGTAGGTCTCTATATTAGAAAGAATATATGGGATGTAAATTATCAACTAAATCTGATCTATCTACTATAGGTGATAATGGTGAAGTCAAAAGAGGCTAACACTAGGAGTGGAAAAGGAACAAAATGTGCTACCACATGATATCATTCATGAAGGTATAACCTCAATAGTGAAGAAAAATACTCAATAGAAGACGGGTGATAGGGAAAGCCAACGGGTGTTCTTCAAAGTTTGACAGTCCAACTTGAAAAAAATCTCTATGGGGTGGCCACGTGTATAGCTTTGGGCTCAAAGAGAAGGTGAATCCTAAAAAGGTAGTAGAACCACTATGTGGCGCAATTATACACCTTTTCACCAAATTTTCCTTATGATCTCCAAAAGAGGTGCCAAAGTGACATGTGGTGGGACAAAAATAAAAGATCGAAAGAGTGAGGGCCTCAAGTACAAAAAGAAAGAAGAAAGGAAAACAACATACTTAAAGAGAAAAAATGCTCCACAGTTTTGGTGACTCACAAGAGGCCTTCTTCTATGGAGACTCAAACCTAGAGAAACAAAAAAACCTAAACGATAGAATAATCTATGATTCCTCGGAGTTTGAGGAATGTAGAATTTAGAAAGTCCCAATCTTCATTAGAAGGAAACACCAATATATTTAACATTTTTGAGGTTTGATCGAGTTCAATTATCTCCTTGAAGGAGATTGTTCCCCATTTTGTTTAGGCTTCTTTGATGAGGGGAAAGAGCCAAGCCAAGGGCAGTAACATTTTTTTTATCTCTTTGGATATAGGTGGTGAGCCCAGTTTTTGAAGCTCTGATTCGTCCTAATATTTGGCCTCTAAGGCCCATCTAATTTTCTCTTCAATGAGTACTGATCCATCGATAAAAAATGGAGAGGGAAAACGTAAAAGAACCAAGGCTTTGAAATGATCTCTTATCTAACCAATATTCTTGATTAGTGTCAGTTGATAGTTATTACTCCTATGGGTAGCCTGATTGCACATGATGAATTAATTTTCCTTCTTGGGATTCATTCTTCGATTTGGAATCCCACGATCGCTAGAGTCTCCTTAGTCACTTTACATAGCTTAGTTATTAAATTAGCCAACTCAGTAGATTGAGGGGACTGTATTTAAAATTTGGTTGACTACTAGGTCAAACTTTGTTTTTAGCTCATGCATCTCAACTATAAAACGCAGGGCTAGCCTTAGGGTCATTGTTGCAACTTTAATTCTTTCCCAATGAGAAAATAACAACCTTTGCACTACCATGAGGAGTTCAAACCTGCTTGCCATAGTCAATTCTTGTTGGAACTGGGACTCCTTAACTTTCATCTCCTCCTTCAATTGATTAACCTTTTTCTAGGCCTGTTGAAGCTCTTCTACTTCCTGAGACTGGGCACTAGTTAGCTCATATTACATTTGGTTCTTCTCTTTCTTGAAAAATTCTCGTATAACTGCTTAACTCATTCTTCTACTTCAAACCATTTCTCCTACATTTATTGCAGCTCTTTCTACAATTCTACACATATGCTCTATCAACCTAAAATTTCTATGAACTCCTTTTTCTTCTGTTGTGATTCATGTACAACCTTCTACATTTGGGCTTTACATATTTTGTCATTTTTTTCTCAATCTCAACCTCACATGTCATCTTTTCTACCCCAGCCAAAAGTTGATCCTTTTTAGTTTGAGTGGCCTGAAATGTTGTGGAAACTTCTCCTTGCATATATTGTGCTTGCCTAAGGTGGGAAATCTCCATATATTTTTCTTTAATCTCCACCTAGTTTCTATCAATTGTGGCCTTTAAATTATCCAACTCCACCTCCCTCTTCTTCAATTTCTTCTCCATCCTTGTATAATCAGCATATGCCACCTTCTATGTGGCTTTGGCAAGGCCTATTTTGTCATGGGGAAGCACCTCACTCATGTTCAGACCCATGGTATGGATCTCATAATCTTCATACCTCATCTCTCCCTCAAACTTGTAGACCAACAACTTCATAGTCGAAATCATTAGGGACCTCCATTCTTCATCAAAACATGTATCCAATTTTTTGGTGGTTGGAGCCAATGTGGCCTTCTCCAATTTCTTTTTTTCTCTCCTTCTAGGCTTGTTTGGTTAGCTCTACTTGAGTCCAGAGAATCTATCGAGATTCAATACTTTGTGTACCAATGGGGACACTAGTTGGAGGCCATAAAGGGTGGTGTGGGGTGTACTTCCAGATGCTTGGGATTGGGGAGAGGAAAATGGGAAAGATATCAGCGAGAAGTGTAGGATACTCAAAGAAATTATTCCTAATAAGGAGTACTCATCAAGGTAAGAGATTTAATGGTCAAAAATAGTGTCCTAGGCCTAGAAGAGGTAATGAAGATAAAACATGTAGCATGGGTGGCTCCCAAAATGAAACTTGGGCCTTAGATAAATAAATTAAAGTGTACACAGTAGCTATGGTGGAAGATGCATTTTCAGCATGTGGGGGTTCCATATGAGGCTCATCGAAGAACACGAGAGGGGATATGTCGAGCATAAGTAGGTCAAATTCAATGAATGAGGGATTTTTCTCTACAAATGAGGGGCTTGTAGCTACTAATTATGTAGTAGAAGAAAGTACAGTGAGTGTCAAACTTACTTGGACTATGAGGGCCGAAGATTCTTGTGGAGTGAATTCCACCTCTTCACCTTCCTTGTTTGACCAACTCTTAGATTCTCCTTCTCTTTATAGAGAACATAGTGGTTTCTCCAAAACCTTCAGTGGTCGACCCCAATGAACCTTAGGTTCCTTGGACTGCCGAAGACTTCTTTGTAGATCATCGGGCTCCTTTTTCCTTTGTAGGAATGTAGGTAAAAGAGGAGACCTACAACTCCTTTTTATGTGATACTTCCTTTTCCTTCCCTTTTTGAGTTTCAACTGTTTGGGACAATGGGTCAACACCTAGGACATTTTCTTGTTCTAGGTCCTAATCTAATTCTTCTTTTGAATCAAACCTAGCCTCTTTTTCATAAATGTCCTCAAATTATTCATCCATGGGAATGGTCCAACACAAGGGGCCATTTTATTGATCTCCTACTAATATCTCTAGAATTTGGTTGCTTTCCTTTTGAACCACCCCTTCTTTCTCAGTTGTTGTTTGAAATACTTATTCATTAGAAGGCCTAGGTTGAATTCCAACATAATTTGATAAAAATTGATCCATGAAGATCACACAAATGGTACAACATCCAAGTTAAAAAAGGTGCCTTCATTTTCCATGGCTAGATTTAATCTCTCATCCCAGTATGGTTGCAGCTCATGTTGAAAAAGAAAGTTCCCTTCTAAATTATACTTCCATTTATTGTAGATAAGCCTGAGGCCGAGATAGGCCAACTTACTGGTCAATACATGTTGTTCCTCTCTTTTTAGGACTATTACTTTGATCTTGAAAACAATGAGAGAAATTTCATAAAGGCACTTCTTTCTCTTTCCAGTGTCATAGTCATAGTTTGTAATTGATAATTACCAATATATTTCTAGGGAAAGTGTCCTAGTCATTATAAATCTTGGCAACCAAAAACACTCACCTATAAATCCATGGCATCTGATAAAATTTAAATCAACCCCATGAATGAGTCCAATGGGGTCATGTGCTTCCTCATCCATTCTAGATACCTAGGAGTAAAAATATTGCAACATAGGGTTCCAAAAGATTTAACAAATGGTTGCTTGGATAAATCTAGAAGGACAGGGTTCAAAAAATAATTAACAAACAAATATTACTCGCATGTGCTTGAAAGAAAATGGTTCCATACTGAAACTGGTGTCAATAGCCCTGACCCGCTCTACCTACTAACTGGTAATCTAAAATGGCTGAAAAAATGTAGGGTTAATTAAATATACCAAGAAAAAAGAGTACCCGAACTTAGATAAATGGTGGTATTCCTTCAATTGGTCGAGCATCATGTTTGCAATCATTTTTGAAAATTCCTATTGAAATTTTCCATTTTTTTTCTTAAGATTGAAGGCCAAACCATTTGGTATTCGTGGACCTTATCATCATAGTCTATACCATACACAAAATATAGAATTGAAAATGCATCTTTCAAGTCAAAACTAAATAGGTTGAATGAAAGAGGGAACTTAGGACCTTAATTATCAGGTCCTTGATTTGTTTCATCCTTGTAGAATAGCAAATTTCTCTCCTTCCTCTCCAGAATTTCTTCATTTGGTCCCATGACAAGACCTTAGATTCCATATTAGTGGGGATACATAACATGTCCCTAATTTTAATGGCACTAATGGTGATTTTAAGCTATCCACCTTGGATGGCTCTATTTACCTTATCGAGCTTCTTAGCACATATATCAACCAGCTCAACGCATAGATACATGAAGGGAATCATGCACTACGATAAATCATAATGTCAGAGCCTTACTCCAAGGCCCACAAGATTCCCCACCTATGAATTAGCTACCATCCTCTGAAAAGCCCCTTCCAAAAAAATATTAGGGTTGGTATGCAGCTTTCGGTCAAAGATATCATCTACAAAATCCTTGAACACTTTTGGCTTGATGTGGTTTTTGGGAATTATCCTTCTACTATGAGGAAAGTCCCATTCCTCTAGCATTGTTGTTTTATAAAAAGAGATATCTCTAAATATGTCTACATATCCTAGTTGAGAGAAGGGAATTTGAGTACCCCTACTAGAGGACGATGCTTCAGTAGCCATTATCATAACCTTCAAAATAATTTTGCAACACTCACTTTTGAACTTAGAGAATTCAGCTTTGCCAAAAGCTTAGACTTAGAAAAAAACATCTTTGGTTATTAATTTAATCATGCATTAAAGACTAAATGCATGGTCGTTAATGCTAGCCACTTGAGTGTTGCCAGTTTTCTTTGGTTATTAATTTAATCATGCATTGAAGAGAAAATACATGGATGTTAATGCTAGCCACTTGAGTGTTGCCAGTGAGAGGTGATACATGTGGTATAAACACCTATATTCTTGGGAAATGTGACCTCTACTTTGGGAAGGGAATTGTAGTACATTCTTTATTCATTTTCTAGTGAATGACAACCTTGAGAAATGGGAGACACAATTGGAAAAGGCGTCTACATTAATTAAGAAAGAAGTTGCCTTTAAAGATTTTATTTTTCAAGTGATGGAGTTGTCTAATGATCACAAAGGTGATGAACATATGGAAATATTCCATATATTCAGTTATTATTAATATCACTTGCAATAAATTTTAAGGGCCTCACAAAATCCCATACGTACAATTCTCCTTTATTTATTGTCATCACCTTGCATTTCTTGTTGTCATTCTGACAAGGAAAAACTCTTCCATTTATAGATTTTCCAACTCACATTTTTCTATAAATAGAGTGTTTCCTTCACAAAACAAATCATTAAGTCTACATTTTCTTTATTCTACATTATGCAAAGCATGGGTACTCTGATAAGACTTCTGAGTCGAAAGAACCAAATTACTTTCATGGGAGATATCACCAATGAGAGAGTTAAGAGGCTATTAAGGACGAAGGATGACTTGACCATAACAATGTTCAAATGGGTGCTAGGGAGGGATTTCATCACTGATGAAAACCACTACCAAGAAAATATGGATGTCATCTCTCGATTTGTTGCTTCACTCATAGACCTGAATATTGCAAAGCCATGGATTGTGTAGCTCTATAGGATCATGTTCTACAAAGACTATCTGGATGGCCTTGATGTAGTTATCATCATTGTTTTTCCAAGCCCTGGCATTCCCTCTACCATGGACATCCTTCGGCATGTGGTCAATGTCGAGATGGTATCATGGCTTTCCTTGCTAACTAGATTTTGAATGATGACTCTAAAGGAACACCGTCAATGGGAAAGGCTCACCATCTCCTCTTCTTCATGTCAATAACATTGAGTTGGTCTATGGCATAGAGTGGATCACTACTTTTGATTTATTGGTCTATTAACCTAGAGGAGTGGTGGTAACTATCGACAACTGACCTTGGTCAATTTCGATGGAGCTGTGTAATGAAATCTTGCTATCATGTATCCCGAGACACTAAGGATATTGCTATGTTTTTTCTTGCTATGAACTAGACGTAGAAAATTCACGTTTTATTGTGCCACTACCTCCAATATTTTAGATACAATGATGAATATCAGTTTTTGGCTTCCTCTCCAAAGAATATTCTTATACTTTTGTTCTTAGCCCTCGAGCTCAAAAAATATAGGCCTTTGTACCCTAGACTATATGTAATATTTTGCGTATAAATATAATATAGTTCTTTATTTTAGCACTTGTGTTATTTTCAAAAAAAGTATCTATAGAAATTTTTTACATATGGTATAGTTTGAAGAACCACAAGCCTCTAATTAAATAATTTCAAGTGAATACCATTTACTGATATTCCTAGAACTTTTCTATATAAATCTTCAAGCTCTTATACATTTCTAGCCTTTGATTTAGAAATTCGAAAGGGACCCTTCCATAAGGAATCAAATTTGGCATGTTCCCCTAGTTTCACAACACGTTCATGAAATTTTAGGACTAGACTCCCCTTCCTGAAACATGGGTGAGAGGCCTTCTTGTCAAACCACCACTTGACTACCTTCTAGCACTTTATCATGGCATCAAACACATTTTATATCTTCTCTTGAATTCTTAGCATCTCAACAAGCCTTACTTCTATCCCACCACTCTCTTCAACCTCTAAAGACTTTAGTAGTTGTAGCACTAGTATCTCCATCGAAATGGATAGGACCACTTTATTCCCATATTCCAGCTCATAAGGGGAATCCTTCAAGATTTTCTTTGGGGTAATGATGTATTCCCATAAGGCTTCCCATAGGTGCCTATGCCTTTCATTTTGGCGCTCGGCCTTGATGCATTTGATCAGCTTGATTAGGTTTTTTTTTGGTATATTCTGCCAGTCTGTTCCTCTGCAAGTAATAGTTTGATGAAGTCTTTAGGTAGGCTGCATGCTTGAGATTGATGTCAGACATCTTGAACCCTATAAAGGCTCATACATTTTTTGAGATGATGGTCTTTAGTGATTCAAACCTTGACACCATTTCTTCAAGGAAGTTGATGATCACAGCCTCGGTGGCATTTTTAAGAGGGACCACCATCATCCATCTAGTGAAATAATCAATGGTCATTAAGATCCACTTGTGTTTCGATTTGGAGATGTGATTGATCATCCCAATCAAATCCAACCCCCATTGTGTGAAGGGATCCTCTACCACAATCAAGTTTAAGGGCATAGCGTATTTTTTTTCTCGACAATGAAGTACTAGTACTGAGAGCACTTTCTTATTAGATTGTGATATTCAAAGAATAAAGTGGGAAACCAATATCCAACTCAAATGATTTTAATGTAGTGGTTTTGATAGATAAATTCTCACCTTTTGGGCTACTATGGAATTCACCCAAAATTCTCTCAGCTTGCACCTTACCAATGCAATGGAGGAGGACTCTATCATAGTTCCTTTTGAATACGAGTCCTTCAATAAGCACATATACAACACCTTGGAGCCTTTAGTATCTATTCTTTTGTTTTGGGAGATCAAGGGCATTGACCCATTTGCATGAATTTTATCTGATCAGCCACCTAAGACTCATCTAACTCAAACTATTTTGCAAAGACATGGTCGACCTCTTTAGTTATTTTCTTGGAGCCAAGCTCTTGGGAAAGATACTCACATAGGCCTCTTCCTCTAACCAAATTTGTGGGACCAATATAAAAATCATACTCTAGGATCTTAGTGATCTAATTAGATCTTTTCTCAATGATTTCACCCTTTGTGATATATTCCTTCATGCTGGGATGAGTGGCAAGGACTGTAATTTTACTGGCCGAAACCAAGTGTTAGAATTTTTTAAGGATTTTGACTATGGAGAAGGTGTGCTTTTCTACAAATTATACCTAGTTTTGTATCCCTTTAAAATTCTTGAATGGAAAGTGATCGGGTGTTCCCCACTTGCCTCCTCATCCTTGTGCTATGTTGGCCACTATATACATTTAGCACAAAATCATTTCAAAATTATAGGTTAGGTAGCACTAGATTTGTGGAGAGGGCTACCTTGATTTTCTCAAAGGAAATTTTTCCTTCCTAATTCCATTTGAATTCTAATCCTTTCTTTAACATTAGTGTGATGGATCTCACAATACCTTCAAAATATGAGATGAATCTACTAACGAAACTTTAATTTCCCTAAGAAAGATTGCAATCTCTTTTGATTAACATGTAGTGGTAATTCTATTATAGCATTTACCCTTTTAGGATCAATGCCTATCCCTTCCTTGGATACCACAAAGCCAAGAAACTTGTCCTATTGCACACTGAATACACATTTCTTTGGCTTTAAATGATTTCTAAACTATTAACACTTCTGAAAGACCATTTCTATGTGATCAAAATGATCACCCTTAGAATTTGAAAACATCGTTAGGTCATCCAAAGACATAAGGGTGATCTTGTTTATCAAATCCTTTAATGCTATGTCCATCACATGTTGAGAGGTGGCACCTATGTTTGAGAGGCTGAAAGGCATTTTTCACATACACAAATGTTCCCCACTTAGTTTTGAAAAACATCTTGTGTTAATCCTCCTCCTTTACATAGACTTGATTGTAACTGAAAAATCCATCAAGAAATGAGAAAAATCTCTAACCCTGCCACATCTATAATATCTTCTCCATCAAAGGAAAAGGGTAGTGATCCTTAAAATAGGCTTTGTTCAGGTCCCAAAAATCTATGCAAAGTTGGATGTCACCATTCTTCTTTCAAACGATGACTAGATTAGACACCCAAGTGGAGTGCTTGATCGGGTATATAATCTTTGACTCAACTAATCTTGTGAGCTCTTGAACCATTAAGGCTTCCATCTTCAAATTAACCAACCTTTTCTTCTATAAGATAGGCATGGATCCTTCAACTAGGTCAATAGTGTGTAGAATTATGCTCAAATCATAGCGTTTGAGATCATCATAGGTCCAAGCCATGAATTTTTTATACTAAGCACATAATGATCTCAACCTCTCTTTATCTTTCTATGGCATGTAATTTCCAACATTTAGCTTCCTGCCATCCTTGACATTGAGGTCTTCATAGTCTTCTTTTTCAGTTGTCAATCTCCATTTACTATTTCTCACATCTTCACAATCAAAGAGGTTCTCTAGATTGATGAGACCTCATAGGATCTTATTGATTTTGAGTTGGACCATTTTCTCCTTCCCAAATTCTTTGAATTTGGGTTGTGCTTGATCATAAAATTCTCCTAAATTTTGTAGGAAATAAACGATCTGGGAATTATCCTTGAAGACGTTCCAATTTTAAACATTATTAAGAATAGACAGTCAGATGACAATGCATACCACATGTTGGTTCTTAGTTGACTTAGAGGCTAGCTCAAATTTTGATTCAACCTTAGCTATCTATCCATGGAAGAGTTTTGAGATCTTGGAATGACCTGGATATTGAAAGATTCAAACCTTCTGATCAAGTCCCGTAGTCTTCTCTAGTAGGAAAATATTCTTACATTCTTCACGGTCACCTATCCATGGAGTTATCTTACCACTAGTTGGGAGTCCCTAAACCCTTGTATCCCCCTTATTTCCATCCATTCTTCCATAGTCAATCCATCAACTGGTCCTTAATATTCTGCATCATTATTCGAACATGGAAACTAAAAATGGAAAGCCCTGTGGGTCTCCGATCTAGCTAGAGATACAAGGCGGATGTCAATCCAAATCTAGTATTATGTTTGGCACCATCAAAGTGAAATTTCCAGAATTCATTATTAATAGGTTCACTCGGGCTTTCGTGTTCCTTAAAAAAGTTTGGGAGAGCTTGATCTTCATCAAAGATCACATATGTGCCTAGATGAGTGGCATGGAAATTACCAAAAGGATCAGAATCAATAAATTGGTTTAGTAGGACCTCTTATTCTAGAATTTGATCACTATGGCTTCTCCATCCTCCAACATATCCACACCATACATCTCCTTCTTAGAAATGGAAGGGTGATCCCACAATAGTGGTTTACAATTTTTGGCCAAACTTGACACTGGAATTATTATTTATAACTAAATCTTGATATTCGGGCACCTATAGCAGCTAAACCATGAGGAATTTGAAGATGATGCAAACTAGAGTCTCTCCAAATTTTGTCTTTAGATTCTAAAAATATTTTTTTCAATTTTTTTGGAATTAGATTGCACTTCTTTTTCCATCTCCCACCAGAACTAGTTTTTTTCAGAAAACAACATTTTTAAAAAGTGACGCACACCGTATAATGCATAACTTTTTTTCCATGATGGATAAAATTCTAATTCTTTCTAATTTAGATTTGTAACTCCGATATCTAGTGATTTGAATTGGTTAGATATTGTTTTAATGAATATTGTTTCTTTAATCAAGTGTCAAAGTCAAACTAATTATAATTCAGACATAGCGAGACCGTATAACGCGTAACGTTTTTTGTATATATCGAAATTAAATTTTTTATTTATTTTTGGATCAAGGAATTCAATATATGGTGCACTCATATTTTTCAAATTTTTTTTTATAATCTACTATTTTTTCACATTTGCAGAACAAAGACCTTCATTTTTGATGAGAAACCTATGTTTAATAAAACTAAACAAACAAATACATAATAAAACCAAAACATATTAAAATTATATTCATTGGATAGCTTGTTCCAAGGAATACCATAATAATTTCAAATAAATTTTAAATGAATTCATTTGATCCCCCAAAAAGTAAATCAAAATTGATTTTTTATCAACATTTTGATAGGTGTAAAGGAGACTCATTTATAGGTATGGTTTAGAACTAGCGAGGTTCTATCCAAGGGGGTTTGACCTAAGGTTGCTTGATCAAACCCTCTTCAATTAGAATCCTTAAAATGGAAATTTTTAAGGATTAAATCATTATATTTTCTAAAAATATGTGATTTTAGAAAAAAATCAAAATCTCTCAAAAATTGCAAACCACTATTCTGGCAGCACCCGAAAGTGTGTGTAGGTTCAAAATTCATTACCGCATCCTCCATGATGTGTTTGGGATGAATTTTTTTGGATAGGATCTTCATATTTGATTCGTGATTAGTCCTTAATATCAAGTGGGACTATTCAAGCGCCATGTATCCACCTATCTTCACTATGAAGTCCCTTGAGAGGCACATTCTGAAAACTAGGGGAATGTTGATTATTAACACTTCCTAGGTAACTATTTGGCTTTGGAAAGAATAAAAAGTTAAAGGGAGGTCCTTAATGTGACCTATGGTTGGGACCTTCTTTTTGTCCAACTGCATAATTCCCTTCTCTATGGGTTCATATTTCAAATTTAGGGCATCAAACACTAGATTGGGCATGATTGTAGTACTGGCCCCTGAATCTATCATGTTGTTGTGTAGTAACTTATCCTCTATGATAAGGGTCAAGAATAACAAGGTGTGATTTGGCTTACTTACGTCTTTCACATTTTTCTTTTTATCGTATTAACATATCATGCAACCCCCAAGGTTTGGGAATTCGATGCAGGTATTTTTCCTTTATCATGGTTGTGTGACATGATTGGATCTGATAGCAAGGATTGCTCCTCTCTATTCAAAAAATCCCACAACAAAGTATTCTACTCTAAAATGGATAGGACATCACAAAGATATACATTGGTAGGAGCCTTCTTCAATTTCTCCACCATAATAAGCGTTTTGATAAGTGGGAGCTTTGGTTTGAACGGGGGTGTTTCTCTTTTTTTAGGAAAATTCTGGTCTCCCACAAGCAGAATAGGAACCATATCCACAAATTATAGTTGTAATTACATGGTACTTGTAGTTAAGGCCGCTATGGTTGTTGGGCTGGTGGTGCCAATGGTACATATGGAATGTATTCTTTGGTGAACCTTCTCTTTGATCAATTATTATAGTCTGACTACACTTATGGTGTTATCACACTTGGGAATTCATTCATCAACACTAAGTCTTCTCCCTCCATCCAAGGAAAAAGATATTGGTCGAGGGAGATATGTGTTGCTTTCTCTAAGGACATCCCCTACATCTGAGCACTAAAATGGGAATTCTCAATCTTGGGGGATTGATAAACTTTAGTATTCAGAGGAATGCCTTGACTTCTTTGTTCCACCACCCTTTGATGAAGATTTTCCCTCAGACAATTTCAAGGCATATGAGCATCATTTCACAGAACAACCCATCTCTAATGGAGTGGTCACCAAGACCATCTGTCCTAATACTTGTAGTTGATTACTCCATCTCAAAGCTCCTTGGTACATATTATGTTGGAAAGGTGGTCTCCCTCGCTGATAAATTTATGGAGGGGAGTTGGAGGTTCCTCCTGCTATCATTGAATAATAACAAGCTCACTTGTGAAATTCCTCATTAAATTTTGTGTCATTCATGTTGGTTACCAAATCTACAATCAACTTGAATCCTAAAGAGGTGCTAGGCCTAATAGTCAGATTCAAGGAGAGATATGGCCAAAAAATGAGAGATTGATATAAAATATTTTCTCCCTACACTTCGGGCTCTATAAAACCTAGGAGGGTGATCCCAATAGTGTTCTTATAGATACTTGTGTATCAAAGCATCCAGAACACTATAAATAGATAATTATCCTTTAATTTCTAAATAGACATATAACCCTAAAGATTTGGTTGAACTTCATGGTAATGTCTGATTTAAACCTGAGAAATGTAATACATTAAACTCCACACATTATCATACTAAGATAGAAAAGTAAAATTGATTTTTCATTTTTATTTGCCACAAACAATCTCAGGATATTGCAACATTAAAAGACCATTTCCATATTCCATGGTGGAGTCACCTAAACCATGTAATTAAAAACTCATCACAAAATTTACTTTGGCATAACTCTATCTACCAGATGATGCCTTACACCATTGATACCAAAAACTCAATTAGTCATACTTAGTAATCCTAGCACACAGTTGCATAAAACTCTATTTATCTTAATACAATTTAATTGATTCTTTGAATAAGAGTAATAAAACTGAACAAACATTCAAGGAAAGACAAGAAGAAAAATATTAGCAATCATTGATTACAATCCATATAATATGCACTATGGAGACAACCAGATGAGAACATATTATCATTTACATATAAATATGACAATGTCATAATTGAATTCCTACTATAGAGTTCAAACTAATCCAAAACCTGAAACAAACACTTATTCATTTAAGACCTGTTACAAAAATTTATTTCCATGAGACCAAAAATGTGAGCAACTCTCCTCCAAAATGAAGCAAAAATTACATTTAAGGGAAAACAAAGAAACCCTAAATGAAAATCCATGTTGAAAACTAGCATCACTCGGGTCCCTTGATCAATAACTGCCTCTCCATTGAAAAACACCCTTTGTACTCTACAATAGAAGGATTTTTTTTAATTTTGTGAAAGAATTCACTTCTTCTTTTGTTCTTCCTTGCAGCTGAAAATTGTTTTTTCTCACCACTGAAAGTTTGTTTTATGCGTGAAAGCTTTCATTCTTTTTATCAGGCTACGAAAAAACCTATTTTTTCCCCTTATTTGAAAAATTCCTTTTGCTCAATATTTCAAACCTTCATTATCCGCCTGCACCCCTCTAGCTAAAATTGGATTTGTAACATTGATTTTGGCACCACAAGTCTCTTTAACACTTCTAGGGTTTTTCACCTAAAAGGAGAGAGGTAGGCCAAAATGGACAATGTTACATTCAAAGATTAATGTGCTAATGTGTGTGGCTGGAAATGTATCTAGATGCTGGAAATTGATAAAAGAAACTAACTAGAAATGCAAGAACTAGACAATAAAACTATGTTTGAAAACACATAATGATATGAAAACATAAACTAAATGACTTGAGAAAGCCTTACAAAACAAAATAGAAAAGGGTATGTGCAGGATCATCATGGAAAAAATAGGTCCTTAAGTGGTGATGAAAATTCAAAAAATTAGAGTTAGGAAACTTGATGTAAAAATTTGCATAAGTTATCTATATTATTTCAAAAATATGTAAGAATAGAATCTATGGAAAATTGAATGTAGTTTCTAAACTACTACGTTTATTTAATTAAAAAATCTATTTGGTGAAAATTTGAAATTTCAATGCAGTAGTACTTAAATTTCAGGGAAAAAATAAGAAGTAGGTGTCTATCGGACCACCCTAACCACAATAAAATGATAATATTTTTTTATAAGATTTTAGATATAAGTAGAGGAATCATGTCCCGATGTGATGAATATTTTTTTGTAATTTGTTTCCAAGTAAATCATTAATTATGATTTTTTTATTACAACTTTTTTAAAATATAAAAACTCATATGTCTGACCACCTTAACTTGGTAAAAAATTCATGAAATTCATTTTTTTAATCTTATAGTATGTGAAGCATAGAATGTGACACATGTTTTAGATCCAAAAAATGTGATACTATTTGAAAGCTATAGATTTTTTTCAATCAGGACTTTAGTCATTATTCAAAAAGAAAATGAATAATAATTATTTATTGAATTCAAAGTAAAGCATAATTTATATTGGTGGAAAGCTGAGAATCTCCTTTAAAAACACTTTTTGTTTCATCAATTTTAAGTAAAAAAAAAGTCGTCAACCACATGGGCCATCATATCACTTACATATCACCACTTTTTGGCCCATCATGATCCTGCACATACCCAAAACAAGGAAATGAATGGTGTGCACGTGGAATATGAAGAGGGATAAGATGAAGGTGTAGAATCATGAAAAACCTGATGCAGAAGTCAACTGGGACACTTGTTCCAATCTAAACGACTTGGTCTAGTTTCTAAGAAAATATGTTGGAACCAATTTTAGACAAAAGGGTACTCAAATTTAAAGAAAACCCATTTTAGGCCTCACAGTGGGATTAATTCTCCATTGATGGTGACTTAGTCCACTTTTCGGTTGCAAGAAATTTGAAGGTGCAATTCATAGCTCCCGGTGTAGAGTTCTGCTCTTGACAAGTTTTCAGACCCGAAACTACAAAATTTGGCCTGTAAGTGTTCTCCATGCTTCTTTTAGGGTTTTTACCACCTTGGAGGGCTTTCACAAATTTTTGAAGACTTTTCCACCTTTTTTCTTCACCAAATCTGCATACAAGATTTGCAAATCACATAAAGAGGAAAAACTTGTTGATTTTTAGGTCATGGGGGTTTTCCTTGGTCAAACCCCTTTTAGATAATTAAATCAAATGAAGATGTAATATAATAAACCATGAAATATGATACAATGGAACTAGTACCTTGCCATGATAATTGATCTTGATTTTTTATAGCAATGGTTGGAGTTTAAGCCCTTGAATGCTTTAGAAAGATGTATTGATGGCTTAGAATACTAAAACCCTGGCTTTCTTGAGAAGAGTAGTGGATGAGAGATGAGTGAATGATAAATTTATTATGGAACTAGAATAGTTAGAGTCAAAATGAGAGCAAAAACCCTTATTTATACATGTTGTGCCCTAATTCCCAAAAATAACACATCGCAGGCCGACCTTCGGGTTTTGGAAACAAAATCCTGCCAAAATATTAAGAAATTTTATTTTTATGCCACATGGGACTAAGTCGCCCAAGGTGGCGAATTAGTCGACTTGGGAAATTTTGAGTGGTTGTCAGGAATTAAAGTGTGATTAATATTGTTTAATGGGTTTGTCTTTCGAAACACACTTAATTAGGACCTATAAGTGAATTAAGGGGCCATTTTATCATAAGAATGGGTTAATTTAGCGATGCCAAGCCTAGGAAAGTGTGAGAGTTTGTTTCAAGTATTTACAACACTATGAAATAAGGCTTGGAAGGGGGTAAAAAGGGGTTAAGATGCCAAAACTAGGATCAAATTAAGCACAAAATTTTCCTTTTCTTCAAAGGTATACAATTTTTGGTGACATAGGATTCATTTGAGACATCACTTCTTTATCTAGTTGTACAAAAAACCCACTTACTCATGCATTTTACATTTTAGTTATTTCACCACTGTCAAAAAATCCCATCAAATAACAAGACCCCTTCCACGGCCCCACCATCACTTACCAAAACTTCCCTATCACCATCACATATCACGAATGTAATGAGAGAAAGAAAAAAGACAATAGCGATGGGCGATAGGAAGCACACAACATCACATATCACCAATGTACCAAGGAGAAAATAATGTAAACTAGCTATGGGTGAAAAAGAGAATATCATCGCACCATCATCAAAACGCTAAGAAAAAGAGCATTGAAAACTATGATGGGTGATATGTAAGAGAATGAACCATCCCATATTGCTAATGTGAAATGGTAAAATAGAAGGCAAAAAATGATGGGCGATAAAATAAACTAGCATTGCTCCATCACTGAAACAAAGAGGAGGAAAGATTCTAAACTCATGATGGGTGATAATAAATTGTTGGTCTTCACGTTCTACTGCTTCTCCATGAACCTTCAAGGAATCAAGCAAATTTTTATAGCATTCAACATGCAACCATATCTTCTTCTCATCAAATCCATGTGTATGAGGGCTTGCCACAACTGACAATCATCTAAAGAAACAGGGTGCACTCATTAATTCAAACACTGCTCGACAATCATCATCACTAGTACATTTTGTTCTTTTGAACTATTGAAGTTAAAAAATTCTACATTACAACCCCAAAATCAAAGCATGACATGCAATTTGAGTCCACCAAATTCACAACTCTTAATAATGTTCTTTTACAATCTTTCCATTTTTTTTGCTTCATAATTTGTTCAAGAAAAATATAATAAAATTCGAGTGTCAGTGCCAACAAAAATTCTCCTGAATAATTTTGATACATTCTCATTGCAAGCACAAATTGTCTTAGTCCAGAGTAAACATGTGCTAGATTTACCCATACATTAAGCATCTAAACAAATATGTCTCCTATAGAAGCTTCTTATACCTATGTAAAATTTCCTTTGCAATATCAAATTGACCCATTTCAGCTAGCACAATGGTTTCCCCATTTATAGCATAAAACACTTCTCGATCTCGATGTCAACACTTTACAAGATAGTTGTCTAGCCTTCTCAAGATATGTTGCCTCATTATATGGATCAATTTTCATTCATTCCCTTTATCCTTGTGAGCTTCGAATGACTGCCCCTATATCTTTATGGTGATTCTCATGCTGCATATTTATATCTTTTCACATTATCAAGAATTTTGATCTTTTGCCTATGATGATTGTCCATAGTCACCTTTACAATGACTATTTGGATTTTCTATGAATACACCCTCATCATGCTTGTTGTCGCTAACTATTATGAACCATCTATGCATGCCTTGTTCTTAGGTTTCCACTTGCTATCCATGTCCATTGTGTATTGATCATCTTATATTTGTGACTTGTGGATGGAAAACTATCATTTGCAAACATGAGTGTTCTTCATAGTCTTAATGAGTCATTTTCCTCATTGACACAATTGCATTAGGGCTACATATGGACTTAATATGTTAAAAAAAGAAAAGCTCTACCCTGGTGAAATGGATTGTAAATACTTGGGGATAGATATGAAGTAGCCTTCTAATTAGAAAAACCCCAAACAGGGCCATGTTGCCAAGCATCACATATATCACACTAAACCTAAAGTTGAGTACACTATTTTTTTTTATAATTTGCATCTTTTCTTGCCAATAAAGGGTCTTCATTGATTAATTTCAAATCATTGTAGCAACCAACCTTTGCAAATTTTGAGAGTTCCATAAGTGGATCTTTCTAGGGGTGTCTATTCCTTAGTGAATAGAGTGAGATTTCAAAATATTCTAGAAGAGAAGACCGAGTGCTAGAACCATTGGATGACCTACAACCATCTTTATTCAATTTTTTGAACCTTATTCAGTGGCCCCAAGCCACCGAATGAAAACAGAGAGCCAATTTTTTCCTCTATCAAACACCATCCTCCTGAAGGAACTAATTTCCCTCAATCCATACTTGTCTTTACCACACCATAAAAACATGAGTAATTTCCTTTCTACAAAAACTAGGGTCAGTCTACCTTTGAACAAGTGAGAATTTTCTCTATGTTTAGCTTTATCGTCACATGGAAACAAAATCATAAAGGCCATATCACTACCACTCATTTAATTTTTTGGATCTATAGCAAGTGATAGCATATGAGGATAATGATCAAGACTATATGAAGACATAGTCTTATCGCATTTACTAAATCCTGCATAATTATTAGGCTCAGAAAAGACATCAAGCCTCAAAAATAGTGTGCAATTCTCTTGTGTATTAAGAAAATAATGATCACACATTTGTAACTCCTTCAACTGAATCGCATCACAAGTGAGTTTATCATCATCCCAACAACACAGCCCAATCACATTACCATATATCTCAAGGTTTTGAAAACAAGACTTATCAACATCCACAAGACCATTATCCACAATCAAATCATGGCATGCAAAAAAGTCATCAACATCCCAAACATTTTTTTCGACTTCAGGTTCATAAGAAATATTATCAACACTCATCATGTTATCACAAAAAAAATCTTCAAGTGCAAGTTCATATGACTCATAATCTTTGTTTGCAAAAAATCCATCATAGTGAGTGTTCAAAACACATTCACTATTATAAAAATTATCATACTCAACATTACCTTCTGCTGCATCAACATGAATATATGAAGCATACTGCTCATGAGGAAGACTATGACTTGCAAATCTAGAAAAAGCATCCTTATATACGTCCATGTGATTGAACCAATCACATTCTTCAAGTGCATACTCATCATAAAGAGCTTCATTAGTTGTACCAATATTTATCTCTACATTTTGACTTTCATGTATAACTACATCTATGCTATCATCATGCAAACATTTAGTAATAACTTCAAAATTAGAAAAATGAATGGAAGAAGGTGAAGAGTCAAACAAGAAAGGCTTTCCATGTTCACCACTTAGATCACCAACACATACATGCTCTGGACAATCAGCTATTTAAATTGATTCATTCAATAAATCTCTTGCATGCATACCCTTTTCTTTGTCCACACTATTGCAATAATTAGTAGGGTCATATCCTTGATTTTCAAACTAAAAATCATCATTTATTTCTTCATTGTAACTTCTCATGGATGATTGCTCTGACTGAAAAATTTTGCACATTTTGTCATTTGTATCTGATATACCACCACTCTCAAAAGTATTCCATAAATTAGTAGACTCACTTGTCTCACCACCATGAAATATTTCATCAATACTACATTCAACACATGTAGAATTCACATGACCAATTGTACCATAACACTGTTGATCACGTATCTCTTCTTCAAAAATTACATTCAATTCAAACCCATCATCATGCAATTGTGAGGCTTCAAAAACGTTATCATCATTCTCCTTGTTGAAACACTTTCTATTGAAAGAAACAAATTTTTATTCCTCCTCTTGAAAAGATTCATAGTTAATAAGGCTGCAAGAACAAGTACAATCATCATGATGACTAGGATAAGAATACATTTCATCTGGTTTCATATTTTCATCTTCAACACTAATTTCATTATTATGAAGACTTGAAACTTCAAAATTAGCATGGACTTCTACTGCACTTTCATAGTCTGTAGACGAGAAAATACTTTTAGTATCATATGCATCATTAAAACCTTCTTTTGATACAAAAAATTGACCCCATTTCCATATTTTCAAAGAAAATAGGAGTGACTTCACATGCTTTATTTACCTCATCATGTCTTACATCTTCACTATTATGTCTGCAATCTTCTTCAACATACATTATTTCTATAGGTTAATTAGAAACAAAATCCTCATCACTAGATGATGCATTATAATTATCTTTTGTTATACCATCTAGATCTATTTGACTTCAATAAATGGCTTCCATATCTCTCTATCATTTCTTCAATCACTGAAATCCATTGATATAAGAATTCAAACTTAGTGGGCTTGAAGTGAGTTGGAATGGTACTCAAACCTGGATCAAGACCTTAATAAAAAACATCAACACACATTGTTTCATAAGGTCTAATTAACATTGTTATAGAAAATATAATTTCTATGAATCTATCATAAAAATCATAGAAGGATTCACCCTCAAATCCCGTTATATTAGAGAATTCATCAATAAGTGAATCTTGTTCAACTACCGGCTCATATTCATCTTCAAAGTCTTCTTGAATGCATAGAAATCTCTTATTAGATAAGAATTCATTATTCACTTCACCAAACTGATCCATGAACAGTATCTTGAGCTCTTTCCATGAAGATATGGAATACATTGGTAAACAAAAAAACTAATATTCAATAGAATTTCCAAAGTTATTACAAAAAACTTTATGACCGCATCATCTTCTTCTATTTGAAAATTCTCCTTCAAATCAATGAAATATTGTACATGTGATGATGACTCTTTGAAATCTCCTCTAAAATTAGGAAGATATTAATTAATTCTTCTTGGGACAGAATGTGGATAACTTTGGATTTTACTGAAGTCTAATGGGTTATATCTTTCACTAGTGAACACCTTTCTTTGAAGACATGACTATGTTTTAGGCACGACACTACATCTTGTAGAGGGAGAACAAGAATAGCCATACATATTTTCAAATAAAAATTTATTCCCTCTACAATTAGTTTCTTCTCAATATTTCTTTCAAAATATCCTATTTTCATATTTCCCTTCTCTACTAGTACCTTGGAATACTGGATAAGGGACAATATTTACTAGAACTTTTATTGCAAACCTTCATAAAAAGATGTCAAAATAGAAAAATACCTAAGAACTACTACAACCAACTCTTCTGATGATGTAGAAGATTATGTAGATTCGCCACCTCTTTGAAAGAGGAAAAGATCTTCAAGCAATACAAAGCTTCTTCCAAGATTTAAGTATTTTTGAGTTCTCTCCACTATCAGAGCACCAAACTTCAAGAATACACCATAAACATTGCAGAAATATCCTTTAAGTATGTATGTCCATGGATCATCTTACCCAAAACTATAGATCATCAAACTGATTGACTTTTTTCAAATGGATAATACTAGAATTATCCCCAGTAGAGTCATCGATCTGTTGGTTACCGAATTTGTAATCAACTTGAATCCTAAAGGGGTTCTAGGCCTAATGGTCAGATTCAAGGAGATATTTTTCCAACAAATGAGAGATTGATATCAAATCTTTCTCCCCTACACTTTGGGCTCTGTGAAACCTAGGAGGGTGATCCCAATAGTGTGCTTATATATACTTGTGTGCCAAAGCATCCAAAACACTGTAAGCAAATAATTCTCTTTCAATTACTAAATAGACATATTACCCTAAAGATTTGGCTGATCTTCATGGTAATTTATGATTTAAACATGAGAAATGTAATGCATTAAACTCTAGACACAATCATTCTGAGATATGATTTTAATTTGTAGTTCCCACCAACAATCTCGGGAGACTACGACATTAAAAGACTAGTGCCATATTCTAGGATGGAGTCACCTAAAACATGTAATTAAAAACTCATCACAACATTCACTTTTTCATAACTATGCACACTAGATGATTCCTTACACCATTGATACCAAAAACTCAATCAGTCATACTTAGTAATCCTAGCACACAGTTCCATAAACCTCTATATATGTTAACAATATTTAACTCATTCTTTGAATGAGATTAGTAGCACTGAACAAACATTCAAGAAAATACAAGAAGACAAATATTACCAATCTTTGATTACTCATATTCTTAATCCATATAATGTACATTGTAGAGACAACTAGCTCAGAATATATTATCATTTACAGACAAATATGAAAATTCCATGATTGAATTCATACTATAGGATTCAAACTTATCCAAAACTTGAAACCAACACTTATTCATGTAAGACCAAAAATGTGAGCAACTCTCCTCCAAAATGAAGTAGAAATTACATTTAAGGGAAAAAAAAAAACCCGAATGAAAATCCATGTTGACAACTGGCATCACTTAGGTCCCTTGATCAATAACCGCCTCTCCATCAAAAAATGGCCTTTGCACTCTATACGAGAAAAATATTTTTTTATTCTGTGAAAGACTTGACTTCTTCTTTTGTTTTGCCCCACAACGTAGAATTGGTTTTTACCATAGCTGAATTTTCTTTTTATGCGTGAAAGCTTTCATTCCTTTTACCAAGATGCAGAAAAACCCATTTTGTTCCCCTTATTCAAACAATTCCTTCTGCTTAATATTTCTAGCCTTTATTATCCGCCTCTGCCCCTCTAACTGAAATTGGCTTCATTCGTGAAAGACATCACTTCTTTATTGGGCTGTAGAGAAACCCATTTACCCATGTATTTTACATTTTAGTTATTTCCCCACCATCAAAAAATTCCTTCAAATAAGAAGACCCTTCCACAGTCACACCATCACTTACCAAAACTTCTCGATCACCATCGCATATCATGGATGTAACGATAGAAAGCAAAAATGACAATAGCGATGGGTGATAGGAAGCACATGACAGTATGTATTACCAATGTACCAAGGAGAAAATAATGCAAACCAATGATGGTTGAAAAAACTTAAACCATCATGCCATCACCAAAACGCTTAGGAAAAGAGCCTTCAAAATCATGATAGACAATATGTAAGAGAATACACCATCACGTATCGCTAATGTGAAATGGGAAAATAGAAGGCAAACATTGATGGGCGATAAAAGAAGGTAGCATTGCTCCATCACTAAGACAATGAGGATGAATGTTTCTAAACCTGCAATGGGCAATAACAATTTTTTTCTCTTCTCATTCTACTGCTTCTCCATGAACCTTGGTGGCATCAAGAAAATATTTACAATAGTCAACACACAACTCTGTCTTCTTCTAATCAAATTTGTGTGTATGAGGGCTTGCCACATCTAACAATCAACCGAACACATAGGGTGCATTCATTAAGTTAGACACTGCTTGACGAACCTCATCAACAATTTTTTTTTCTCTTTTGAAGTGTTGAAGTTGAAAACTTCTACATTGCAACCCCAACATCAAAGCATAACATGTAATTTGAGGATGCCAAATAGATAGCTCTTAATAATTTTCTTTTACAATATTTCCATTGTTTTGGTTCATAATGTGTTCGAGCAAAATATAATAAAATTTGGGGGGCAATGCCAAAAAAGAATTCCCTCAAAAAAATTTTGATGCATTCTCACTACAAATGCAAACTATCCTAGTGCAAAGTAAACATGTGCTAGATTTAGCCATACATCAAGCATTTAAACAAAGACGTTTCCTACAAAAACTTCTTATACCTATGTAAAATTTCCTTTGCAATATCAAATTGACCCATTTCAGCTAGCACAATGTCTACCCTCTTTGCAGCATAAAAAACCTCTTGATATCTATGACAACACTTTACAAGATAGTTCTCTATCCTTCTCAAGATATGTTGCCTCATTTTTTGGATCCCTTTTCATTCATTGCATTTATCCTTGCGAGTGTAATGATGGATAATTTCCTGCAAGATAGAATAGTGGATTAGTAACACCCGCAAGTCAATAAAACATCACACAATAGAATGCAAAGGAGAAAATGTAAAGAAATGCAAGAACTAGAAAGATCTCACCCATTCCTACGCTCCATGGCTAACTTCCATTGCACCTCCTAAAGCTTGTTGTTGATGATGGATGCCCTCAGATTTGCGAGAAAATTCTATGTGCCTAGACCTAGCAAATGTTTTGAAGTTTTTATGAAATGACTCTATGTGCAAACTAAAAATTTAATTCCATTATGCAAATAGTAATATAAGCCTAAGATATGGGAATTCCAATAATAAAAATAGATTATGCAATGATCGATCATGATTCATCCTGAAAATGAGATCAAGATTGTCATTTTATAGATAATGCAATCTTGAATGGATGAATGAGACGAGAGATTGAGAAATGCCCTAGAATCAAAGGTCAAGATTCAATAAGGCAACTCTCAACTAAGGTTAGGGAAAAATCCCCAAATGTGTGGACAAGATTTAATTTAATAAATTAAATCAATGGTGGAGAATAAACATGACCTTGAGATGAAATTAGTAAAAATCAGAAGATAAGGGGATGAGATTTTAGAAAATCAGTAATTTTAGCAATTACTTGATTTGTAGAAGAATATTTCCCTTTTGAATTAAATTAATTCAAAATATGGATTTGTGAGTTAATGAGTAATTGATTTTTGAAATTAATTACTAAAAGAAGAATCAGTTAACTATGTGAAGTCATTTTTAAATAAATTGTTTTATTTTAAAATAGAGAAACGTCACATAAGGCAATTAAATAATTAATAATTATTATTTAATTTAGAAGAGACAGTTAATTAATTAAATAAATTAATGAATCTATTTAATTAAGAGAGGATTTAGGAATTAGTGCCATATTAAATCAATATATTAATTTAATAATCAGGAGGACATTAATGATACAAATTAATTAAATAAATTGATTGACTTTACTTAATTATTAGAAGACTTTGACAATTAGTGACATATTAAAATAAATAAATAAGATTTATTTATTTAATAATCATGATGAATGAAAGAATTATGCTATGGCGAAAAGGTGGTAAAATAGCGGTCGCAGGCATAAGTCATTTTTATGTGTCTACATTTGCCCCTCTTTGTCATAATGCAGCTTGTCGCATTGTGGCAAAGAAAACAAGTCCAGAAATATGCCCCAGTGCAAAATAGTATGAGGAAGAATGACGAGGAGGTAGCGGTATGCCCCCTCGAGAGGATAGTTGGGTTCCAAGAACATGGGTGTGCTCTCGAAATTGATGAGAAGGACTAGAAGAAATATTAGAGATAAAAAGATGAATGTTAGGATAGAAGGAAATGCTAGTTAGTGCAGAAAATGAAATGCATGTTAGAATCCTTCAATATTTGCCAACGTACTAATAAGTGTTGCTCGAATCATCATTGGGTGGTAAAATGACACAAATGGACAACAAACACCAGGGTATGACATAGACCAAGGTGTGCAAGGTCATCCAATTGAAAAATAGACAATCGCGGACAAGGAATGTCCCAACTCATACTAGAGGCCCATTTGCCCCAGTCTTTTTATCAAGACAATCCACAGACAATAGTTAAAGAAAACAAAAATAGGTCATGAGACATCATCGCACCTCTAAATCCCTCATGGGACATCCTCGAGGTAGCTAGTAACATGACGAAAAAGAGAAGTCAAAAAAAAAGATAAGAAAAAATAGCCAAAAATTAAGAGTCATTTACTTGTATTGCCAATATTTGTTTGCTGAAGATTAATTTTTTGAAAGCTTGCTAGTTTTGATGGTTTTGACAGTTTGACGGTGCCTAAGGTCAGGAAGGACACATATTGAAAAGGAAAATGACACTTTGACGAGATCCAAATCTAAGGACACATCTTGAAGAGGACCAAAAAGTGAGAAGAGATTGACATTTTGACTAATGCTTTGGTAAGTTGACTGATGTTGACTGTATAATTGATTGGCTTAAGTTGTCTGATTTTGACCAATTTTGACATTGACATTTCGAATGACCATTTGACAAATGCGGCCATGTTTGACTTATAATTTTATTTTGACAAACCTAAAGGACTAGCCTAATGTCTCGGGGATTCAAAGATGAATCTTGCCTACATAGAAAATGCGCAGAGACAACGTAGTTCAGATATGGACAAAAGATTAACTGACGCGACTAACTGGACTGGCCAGATATGATCGACTTTGACCCTATTTTTTTGGATTTTGACATTGATTTGGATGTTTTTGTGTTTTCTCAGGACATTTTCCAATTTTTAGGTCTTTTTCAGGACTTTTCTAATTTTTATGACTTTTGATGTTTTCAGGAAAAATTGGGACAAATGCATGTGAATGATGCCGACTCACATGAATCCAAAGATGACCATGATTTTGCTGCTAGTCAAGCTGAATACTAATAGGCATGTGATGATGACAATGAAAACATTGTTTGACGTGGGAAGGACACATCCTGAAACAACGTGAAGATGACAATGATATGACAAGAGTATAAAATTCTACAGCAGGTCTAGGGACAAAGCCAAGGAATTGTTTTGATAATGTGCTAGGGTGCCATATTGTTGCATTTGAAATGACTTGATGAGGACTGTATGGGATGATGAGGGATCCGTAAAGCATTGACAAGGGAAACCTAGATGGGTGATAGGGATAAGGCAAGAAATATTGATGACTTCGACTATGAGAATTATCATATGGTCTCCAAGGACGATGTAGCATAGTGAAACAGAGGCTATGAAGGTAATGGCATGATACTTTGTGACTAGTGTATGAGCAAAGGATGGTCATGTCAAAAGTTTTCCAAAGCTTGATTTGTGTTTGTGCCTTAGTCTTTGTCAAGATCAAAATAGGTAGAAAAATGGATGGACATGATAGGTCTAAGATGGACGGATGGAAATGTCATGCGAAGGGAGTGGGAGATGAGATGACTTGCCCCCCAAGTGCAATGGTCCACATAGATGATTTATTCTACACATGATGCTTTTTTTTCAGGTTTTCATCATGGTACTTATCCAAAGCGCCTGCTTTCCAGGTTTTCACCGTTGGATGAAATTTTTCTCTTTACTATTTTCTGGATTTTTTGATTTTATTTTTTGCATTTTTTCTAGCTAGCCTTGATGCTTTATATGACCACTGACTGTGCTGAAGCCTTTGACGATGCTGATGTAGATATTGGTGCCATGGCATGCCAATAATGACCTTTCTGAAGTAGTTGCCTTGTCAAGATGATAGCGCTTGCATACACCTGATTGATGTCATTGTGATCTTTGTTGATACTAGAGTTGGTTTTATCAAAATACGCACATCAAGATAGAGTGCCATGAGAGTCCTTGTGATATAGAGTTGTTGCCAAGATGCGACAAACTTTTGACATGGGATGTTTGGATTTTAAGGAGGATCTAGGATTGTGATGGATGATGGTGGATGTGGACGGGTTGGTTGGATGTTTGGATGTATTGGTTTTCATTCTCCAATCTTTGGGTTTTGGGTAGGGATGTTGTTTGGAACTAACATTTTCATATGTCTTTCTTGATGGCCATTTTGATGGAGGTGGACATGTATTGTATGTGGGAGTCCTCTTATGTTGTGGCTCCACATTTTGATTGACTTTTGGATTTGGCATCTTTTCTTTGCCTGATTATTGATTGGATCCATTTTGTTTTGGGATCCATTTTAGCTTCATTTGTCCACTTGAATTTTTGTCTGATTTGATGGCCTTTGGCATTTGATTTTGGATTTTGTGTTTGTAAGACTTTTGTTGGTTCCAGATGGAAGGTTTATTCATAATGGAATGATGATTTGGGGTGTGGAGGGAAGGCATGTTGGCAACAATCTTATGACAAGGACTACTCATGATACCCATTTTGGCATTTGTATTAGATAAAGTTGCCCCCAATATTGAGGAGGGACCACTAACATCATTTGATTTTACAACTGATGGATAGCATTGATAATGCATGTTCTGAAAAATTTTGTTTGCGATTGGATACTTGTTACTTTGGAAGCAAGATGCTAACCCATCATTATTGGGGAAATTAATGCTTGAAATCTTTTCCTCTGTAAGAAATCCTACTTTGAAAAAGATAGATGATCCTAATTGATAGGATGTTGTAGCTTTACTGACATGTTGGATAGATTTTTGATTAATATCTTTAGTCTGATTAGGTGACATGTCGGACTCCTGTGATTTTACTGGTGCTTTGAAGTTGATGTTGAAACCATCTTCATGGTCATTGTCATAGATCCCACTGAATTCAGTTATAGCTTGATCATTTTCAAATATATCTATGCTAGAATACTCTTGTTCTAGTGGTAGATCATCTATGTGTCCCATGGAGGCAAGTGTCTCACTATTGCGAGTGTCAATACTTGAATTTTGGATAGGGTCATGTTCAAGTGTTTGATCGTGACTCGCATAGAGGTCAAGAAGTGGATCATTTTGGACTTCTTGATCAAAGATAGTGTCTTGATCAAAGATGGTCACAGTTGGAATCACATGATCAAAAATAGGGTCTTGACCAAGGATAGGTTCCTCTTGAATGACATGGTGTTGGATGGACTCTTGACCAAAGATAGGTGTATTTGGTATGCCATTATTGTCCAGGAGGACTTTTTGAGTGGACGTAAAGATGGATTCATGGAGTGGACTATTTTGATCTTGACATGACAGTGTTGTTATATTGTTTTGCTTTGGACTTGCCTCTTGACATGTATCTTCAAGTGTAGGTAAGAAGGTATTGGTGTATGGTGGACTAGGGTAGGAAATGGAGTTTTGGACTTGGTTAAGGGATAATGGGCTAGAATAGGACATGACCACCTGACAAGGATATGATGTGGATGGAGGACTAGGATATGAAGTGGATGGAGGACTAGGCTATGATGTGGATGGAGGACTAAGATATGATGAAGGACTAGGATATGACATGAATGGAAGACTAGGATATGACGTGGATGGAGGACTAGGATATGATGTGGATGGAGGACTAAGATATGATGTGGAGGCTTGGAATGAACTAAAGGAGGGTAGGTTTCCCTTGTCAAAGTTAGGGTGGGTATGACTATTGGAATTTTTTTATGACTCAGTGTCATGGATGGTGTTAGGGGACCCTTGATAGTAGATGGATAGAGGACTAGGACTTGTGGATTGTTGGTAAGAGGGATAGATGGATGGAGGACTAAAGGTTGAGGCGTATTTGGACTTGCATTGGAGGTATAGCGTTTTGAAGTCCCTAGCAAGTTGTGCTTGACCCTTACTATTGAATTGGCATTCAATTTGACTAGAAAGCATGTCATAGAGACTTGAAGACATGATGGTGGATGGAATGAGACTAAGACTATGCAAAGTGAAAAAGGGGATGTCTTATGTCAAATGATTTCTAGGAAAGGTTTCCTAACCACTCAAAGTCTGGCCAATGTCTCAATTTGGATTGTCAAAGGACTGATTTGAAGGACAAGATGATAAAATGACAAGGTGAGATTTCCACACTAGACTTATGAGTTGGAAATAGCTCACCAAAGGACAATGACTTAGGATTGATTTGTTTTGGACTTGGTCCAATGACAACTTACTTTTGAGACAAAGTTTTGACAAAGGAAGGAAATTTTTCCTATCCCAAAGGTGTAAATTTGAGGACTTAAGACTTTGCCTATGAAGATGATGATGGATTGCACGTTAAATGAAAACTAAAGATGCAAGGATGGATGACTTGGATAAGTTGTTTTCCTAGTTTTGGACAGAAGCTGCTGGAAAAAAATGCCAGTAAAAATTTGGTCTCTATTTTTTGATAGGAAATTTGTTTTTCCAATTGACAGGCAAATGCGTCGTTTAAAGTCTCATATGCGGTGCACTATCAAATGCGTTGTTTGACCAGGAAAATGCATTTCACTTAAGCAAATGCATTGCAGGATTTTGACATGTGTTCTGCAAATTGTCAAATGCGGCGTTTGGGATAGAAAATGCGGTTTGACAGGTCTATTGCAATTTGGGAGAGAAAATGTGGCTCATCCGTAAGCAATTACGGTTCAAATTTCAAATGTGGCGTTGTAGCAGGAAAATGCATTGAATGGAAGTCAATTGTGATTTTAGGACTGGAAAATGTGACTCATTATAGCGAATGCGGTTTGACACTAGCAAATGTGGCTCAGAATATGCAAGTGCGGTTCAATATGACGAATGCGTCATTTGACCAGGCAAATGCGTCAAGTAACAGTCGATTGCGGTTTTAGGATTGGAAAATGCTACTCAATATAGCAAATGTGGTTTGATATGGGAAAATGCAACTCATAATATGCAAGTGTGGTTCAATATAGCTAATGCATCATTTTACTAGGCATATGCATTAAGTGACAGCCGATTGCGGCGTTGTTGAGGCGATTGAAGTTTGACAGTGTGACTGCAACTCAAAATGTGGCAAATGCGACCCAACAGAGTGCTTGTAGCTCAAGATTTTGCAAATGCGACCCAGTAGAGCGAATGCGGCTTAGGATATAGCAAATGTGACCCGGTAGAGCGATTGTGGCTCAAAGTATGGCTATTGAGGTTTGATAGAGCAATTGCGTCGAATGAATTAAATTCTGGAAAACAGAAGACCGTTTAGCCGATTTGACAAGTTTTTGATCTAGATTTGTTGATGTTTAATTTGTTTGAAGGTTGTTTGAAAATAGTTGGCAAACACATGGAAACTAAATTTACTTCAAACAGACTCACTCTTAAAATTCAAAAGGTCATCATCGTAGTCACAACCCACATCTTAAAATCACATCGACGCACACAGCCATGTCACCCCCTAGAGGGCGCTCGTGTTTTTGTCTTTTCCAGGTGCATACTCAAGGTGACGGAAGTGGATACCGAATCCCCTAAGCAAACAGTCTGTGGCGATTCTATGGTGAGTGTCTTGGGGGGAGATTCTTCCCTCCCCTTGCACCATGATTGAAACAATGTTTGGTTACTGACACGGCTAGCTTCTACACTATGGTTGTTAGTCAAAGTTTTCATTCGGCGTGGAAAATAGATAAACTCCCTCAGGAGACCTCCCAATCTTTAGAACAAAGATTTTGGGGATGGTTATCTTGCCACTTCCATTGACTATGGGTTTCCCCAAAATTCACTTTTGATTATAGTGGGTTGGAAAACCTAGCTTTGGTTGTTCCCACTTCGATCGTTCCGATAGGGTGAGTACTTTTTCCCACTACGAAAGGCCTTCTAAAGGTTTTAATAAAAGCAATAAAATGCATAAAGAAAATGGGTAAGTCTATTTTTTTTATCACCCAGTAAAGGGGAGAGTATATACCTATTACCCAATCAAGCACATTAGACAAATTTGTTCAGTTTTAAACCCAAATGAAAAAAAAATTTACTCTAGGTGAAGATATTGCTTCACAAAAACATGGCGTTCATTTTCACCAAACAAAAGTGAAATGTGGTGACTATCCTAGATTGATAAATTTCGAATTAGATTTTCTATCCTAGGATTGGTAAATTCTGAATTAAGTGTCTAGCCTAGGGTTGGTTTATTTTAATCCCATAAAAAATAAAGATTGGTTGCGGTCACGTCGAATCCAGATTACAATTCAAAAAATGAAATTTTACTTGTCAAATGCGGTGCGCTCTGGTAGATGTGGCTCGGCAGATGTGGCTCAGTAGATGCGGTTAGGCCAATGCGGCTCGGCAGATGCGGTTCGGCGAATGCGGCTCGGCGAATGTGGCTCGGCAGATGCAGCTCGGCGAATGCGGCTCAGCGAATGCGGCTCATGATGTCAAATGCATCATTTGTAAGTGTAAATGGGGCTCAACAGAGCACTTGCATCGCGTGAGCCTGCGTTTGTGGCGTTCCGTGCACCTGTACCTACAAAATAAAATTTGAAGCCATACGAAACCTCCAAAAAATGTGTTAGATTGTCGGGTTCACCAATGTAATGATGGATAATTTCCTGCAAGATAAAATAGTGGATTAGTAACACCTGCAAGTCAATAAAACATCACACAATAGAATGCAAAGGAGAAAATGTAAAGAAACGCAAGAACTAGAAAGATCTCACCCATTCCTATGTGCCATGGTTGACTTCCATTGCACCTCCTCAAGCTTGTTGTTGATGATGGATGCCCTCAGATTTGTGAGAAAATTCTATGTGCCTAGACCTAGCAAAGCTTTTGAAGGATTTATGAAATGACTCTATGTGCAAACTAGAAATTTACTTCTATTATGCAAATAGTAATATAAGCCTAAGATATGGGAATGCCAATAATAAAAATACATTACACAATGATCGATCATGATTCATCCTGAAAATGAGATCAAGATTGTCATTTTATAGAAAATGCAATCTTGAATGGACGGACGAGATGAGAGATTGAGAAATGCCTTAGAATCAAAGGTCAAGATTCAATAAGACAACTCTCAATTAGGGTTAGGGAAAAATCCCCAAATGTGTGGACAAGATTTAATTTAATAAATTAAATCAACGGTGGAGAATAAACATGATCTTGAGATGAAATTAGTAAAAATCAGAAGATAAGGGGATGAGATTTTAGAAAATCAATAATTTTAGCAATTACTTGATTTGCAGAAGAATATTTCCCTTTTGAATTAAATTAATTCAAAATATGGATTTGTGAGATAATGAGTAATTGATTTTTGAAATTAATTACTAAAAGAAGAATCAGTTAACTATGTGAAGTCATGTTTAAATAAATTATTTTATTTAAAAATAGAGAAACGTCACATAAGGAAATTAAATAATTAATAATTATTATTGAATTTAGAAGAGGTAGTTAATTAATTAAATAAATTAATGAATCTATTTAATTAAGAGAGGATTTAGGAATTAGTGACATATTAAATCAATATATTAAAATATATTAATTTAATAATCAGGAGGACATTAATGATATAGATTAATTAAATAAATTGATTTATTTAATTAATAATCATGATGAATGAAAGATCATGAATTAATTAAATAATTATAAATTATTTAATTAATAGTTGAAGGTGGGTTAGAAACATAATTAAAATGTCATAATTATGCTATGGCGAAAAGGTTGTAAAATAGTGGTCGCAGGCCTAAGTCATTTGTATGTGTCTACAACGAGCTTGAAATGATTGCCCCTACATATTTATGGTGATTCTCATGCTCCACATTTTTGTCTTTGCACATTATTAAGCATTTTGGCCTTTTGCATATGATGACTATCCACGGTCACCTTTATAATGATTGTTCGAATTTTCTACTTGTTTGCACCCTCATCATGCTTTCTTCCCCTGATTGTTATGAACCCTCCATTCATGCTTTGTTCTTATGTTTCCACTTGCTTTCCATATCCATTATGTATTGACCATCTTATATTTGTGACTTTCAGATGGAAGACTATCATGTGCAAACATGAGTGATCATAATAATATTGATGAATCATCGTCCTCCTTGACAAAATTGCATTAGGGCTACCAATGGACTCAATATTTAAACAAAACAAAATCTCATCCTTGGTGAAAGGGATTGTAACTACTTGGCACAACTATGAAGAAGCCCTCTAATTTAGATAGACCCCAAATAAGTCCATGTTTTCAAGCATCACATACATCACACTGAACCCAAAGGTCAATATACTTTTGTTTTTTTAAATCTACATCTCTGCTTGCCAATAAAGGGTCTTCATTGATTGATTTCAAATCATTGCAACAACCCAACATTTGCAATTTTTTAGAGTTCCATCAATTCACATCTGTGGCCAATGAAGAAGATCCCAACGTGCTTGGTTGTGTATTCGAATACACATACATCAAAGGTGGTAGTGTAGTCAATGTGCTAGGGAGTGATCCCACAATATTGGCTTATAATTTCTGGCCAAACTGGACACTGAACTGATTTTTTCTAACTAAATCTTCACTTTCAGTCACATATGGTGCCTAAACCATGAGGAATTTGAAGATGATGCAAAATAGTGCTTTGTGATATTTTATGTATAGATTTTTTTTTTTTTCTTTAGAATTTTTTGGAATCTGATTGCACTTATTTTTCCATCTCCTTTGAAAACTAGTGTTTTTCAATAAACCCCATTTTTAAGGAGTGACGCTCACCATATACAACATAAAAAAAATTTCATGAACGATAAAATTCTATTTTTTGTGAATTTAGATTTGTAACAATGATATATAGTGCTTCCAATTGGTTTCATAGTGTTTTATTGAATATTTTTTCCTTAATGAAGTCTTGAAGTCAAACCAATTACAATTCAGACATAGGTGGACCGTATACAACATAACGTTTTCTTGTATGTATCAAAATTCAATGTTTTATTTTTGAATCAAGGACATCAATATCTAGTGCACTGATATTTTTCAAAAAAAAATTGATAATCTTCTTTTTGTCCACATGTGCAAAACAAAGAGCTTGATTTTTGGTAAAAAACCTATGTTTAATCGAACTAAAAAAAAAATACATAATAAAACCAAAACATATTAAAATAATATTCATTGGATAGCTCAGTCTGAGGACTACCATCATCTAGTTGGGTCTATGAAGTCTCCTCCATTTTCATCCTCAACTCGAGCTTCAAAGGGAAAATGTATAGAGCTTTTTGGTGCTAGAGGGGGAGAAGGGGGGAAAAGGGGGTTTGAGAAAACCCTAGTTGGAGGGAACCCCCCTTGGAGGGTCACTCGAACTAGGGTTCTCTCAAACCCCCTTTCCACAACCCTTTCCTTTTCTTTTTTTCTCAAGAAATGTGGGACCCAACATTTAATGGGTTCACTCAAAGGGTGGTTATAGTCAACCCCTTTTGGGTTCAATCGAACATGATGTTCGTTCCAACCCCCAAAAATAATTCTTTTGTTGCATGGGGGAATTTTTAGTAACTTTTCCTTCCTCACTGGAATTGTAAACCAGTTTTGTGGGTTTACCATGGGGGCTACCTTGTCTTGTGTTCCACTAGAGATTTATGCGAACATCAGCATCAAAGATTGTGGTGAAATATTTCTGGCATCTATCAAATTGTCCTATGCTTTCACAACTAGATCATATACGTTGGGAAAAGTATCTATAAGAGAGGAGGACCAACCACATCAAGGCCCCTGGTCATGAAGAGACAAGAGTGGTAGGCTGCCCTAACTTACCTCACTCTAAAGGGATGTTATGAAATAAGGGATGAGAATGATGAGGACTATAAGGTCCTTCTACCACTCTTTAGGCCCAAAATATAAGTTTGGGCTATGCGAGTTGGTTTTTGGATTCAATATTGCACCTCCAATAGCTCTCTGCTCGAGGATGTGATTGTCATTTTGGGACAACATGGCGCACTGGTGTCTCATAGGTGTGTTGACATCCATATGACTAGAGGATAGAAAATGAAATATGAACCACTAGAAAATGAGTTGACCACCTAGCTAATTACTCCTAAATAAATAAAATAAAACTATTAAATATGAAAAATACAAGCGGAGATAACAAAGTAAATATATGAGAGCTAAAATAATGAAGATAACCTCACCAGGGAACCAGTTTCTCAGCTAGCTCTGAAATAACATCCACCTTCCCACAAGGAGGGGAAAATTGTTGGAGCTATATAATGGTCTTCCTCAGTCAAACCCTCATTTTCGTGTTTCCACCTCCATGGACAACCAAATAGCAACGAGAGAGAAATATGTGATAAAGAAATAAAGAAAGAAGGAATGCAAATAACACTACAAAATAGTAAAGAGCTACTCAACCAAATCACAAAGGAGAGGAGTGAAACATTACCACCTCCACCAGGAGCTCACTCGCCAATGGAGGAGAAAGAAGGCTTGAAACAGTCACCATAGCCTCAACTGTGATGAAGGGTGGTCTCACAAGATCTCAAGCCTATGTTGCAATGACTTGCTTCACACTCACTTTGCAGAGTTGATGGAATATTGTTGTTGCAATAGAGTGTTGAAGTGTTGCTTGAGATTGCTAAGAGAGCTTGAAGAGATCGCTAGAGAGTGAAAAAGAGATTGTTATAACTTGTCAAGGGATGAAATGGAATGAGAATGAATGAAGTTGAAGAAGAATGAGGAAGAATCTACCATTTTCAAGGTCAGTTGGTCGAAGAGGGACGTTACAAATCGACCCCAGTTGAAAGAATAACACCTCTATCAACTTTAAATGTAGGAATTCATCAAGGATGTGTTGTGTAGACTTTTGTGTGCCACACATGAATCCTTGACAAATATTCCCCCACCAACACAACAGATAGATTCTAGGTGGAAGGAAAGTAGCCAATTGATGTGGAATTTCACCTTCAGATTTGGTTTTCTAAGGTGAGGATGTGTAAAAGGGGAATTTGAGTAAGGGGTGAAAATTCACTGCTATACATTTTCCCCCCACTTTAGTGAGCACGAATACTAATGAGTGCTTAAATAAAGTTGATCAAAGAGTTAGTAGGGTTATAAGTGTATACCTAAACCATCCAGGAAGTAGACTATGATCTAGCGAGCTCAAAAGTGTAGGATAGAAGAAAACACTCCCTAGCCTTGCAAAACCATGAAGTTACACAAGGTATATCAAAGGCCCTCAAATCAATAATGGAAAAATCCCGTAGGATGAAAAGCATCTCACAGGCCCGTAGATCTGCAAGGAGGGAGCCCCCAAGATCTCTCACATGAAGGAAGCCCCATGAATTATGCACCTTACAAGTCTGTATACCTGCAAGAAGGTATCCCCCAATATCTCTCACATGAAGGAAACCCACATTAAATCTCCGTATAGGCCCATAGACCTGTAAGGAGTTGTCCCCCAAGATCTCTCACATGGAGGAAATCCAAAGGAAAGAGCACCTTATAGACTAGTGAACCTAGAAGGAGGCATCCCCCAAGATCTATCACATGGAGGAAACCCAAAGGAAGGAGACTCTGCAAAATCAAATTGGAAATCGGATTTATAGGCACACCTACAAAGAAACATGTTTCCCTGAAGATAATGCATGTTGTAAAATAAATCAACCATGTAGTCAGTCAAGCGGATAGTCACATAGATCGTCAATGAATTGTAAAGCTTTCAAAGGGGTCCCTTAGAAACCCGACATGAAGAGGGGGTCCACTCAAGGGATGCACTATTTGAAAGTGCAAGAAATATGTTCTTTCTCAAATCTATTTGTCATCAAGGAATCCTTTCTAAAGATGTTCACTTCATCAATTATTTTGAAAGGAAGAAAGCGCCCCCTCACGAGGGGAAGATAAGAGCTCCTTCCACCTTAGAGGAAAGTTTTCAAGTTCTTTCCTGATGAATCCATGATCAAGGAAACATGTTCCATTAGGGTTTCAAGTTGAGAATATGATTTTTATAAAGGTTTTCAAAGATTCTCATGAAAGGATTCATTGGCGACAAATGCATTTTCTGAAAATTGAAGTGTTTTAGAAAAGGCGTTGTCATGCATGAGATGGACAACTCAAGAAAAGAAGAGAGAAGGATAAGAAAAGAGAGAAAGAGAAAAAGAACAATAACAAATAAGAAACACAGGGGTGATCTGATATTTCAGGGTAAGAGCTGCTCATAAATAAATAAATATATATATATGTAAGTATAATAGTAGTATATAAATGAACTATCATCAACCCCATACTATATAAGACCATGTGAAGAATGCATGAGAAGGAAAAGTAAAAATTAAAAATTGGGTCAACATGGAAGGTGAGCCTAAATGCCCCCAATGCTTTGCATCATCCCCAATTTTATCAAAATTCAAACAAAAACATGGAAGAATGATGATACAAATAGAAGAAGGTTCACGACTCAAAAAAAATCACTCCTATAACCAATCACCAACAAGGGTGACAAGGTTCATCTAGGAACACATAGCACAATCACGAGGGAACCCATCACAACACAGACACATCTATTCCAAAGATAAAGAAGAGTCCTCCCACTAACACTCATCGAACAAGAGGTCATCCACTTCCCACTCGAGATCATCATAAGGGGAAGGAGGAAGAGATTACAATGGTGGAATATTAAGGGGAAGATCTTCCATCCCTCCCCACAACAAGGGCTAAGGAAGAATCCCCTACAAGGTCTTCTCCACTAAGCTCTTGTGGAGCTAGGGTCAGCGATTTTGTGATGATCGCTAATAAGGTCAAAACTTCATCTAGAGAGTTAAAAATGCACTTTACTAGAGTGCCATGTTGTACCTCAATGGATGGAGAGGACTGTGCCCAAGATTCACTACTAGGCTTAGCGAGTGATTCAGGAGTGGTGAAAATCTTAGGGGAAGTTGGGGTAGGTTCCATTACTGGGACAGAACATGCTAGCATGGTACCACCTTTCGAAGAAGGTGGGATCCTATTATGCCCTTTTTTGATAGAAGGGCCACTCTCTACCTTCTTCTTTATTGGGGATGCGAACTCCGCACAGATGAGGGAAGGGGTAGGGAAGAAGAGGAGGAGAAAAATGTAGTAGATACCATCAAAGTATTCAACATATCTATGGGTTTTAGGAAAGGTGAGATGTCTGGAAGGGATATCAGCAAGGGTGGCTTAAATAAAGGAGTGATGACCACCTGCACCCTTTTGGGGTCAGGTGCACTCACAAATGAAGTCAGAAGCGATATGGAGCTCGATTGGATAAAAGTAGAGGGGAGGAGAGAGGGGGACACAGTAGGAGGCCCTGAAGCAGGGGTGGTCATCTCCTCATCCTTTTTCTGCAAGGCGGCCTTCTTAGCCACAAGAGCCTTTCGTTGACTCTTTTGTTTACATGTAGGGTAGTTTTTGTGACTCTTCGAGCTAGAGGTTGGAAGCTATGAAGGGATAGAAGGATCTTGTTCAGCCATGGGAGTGTCTACCGAAATTTTTTCCAGTGGAGGGACAAACTCCTGGATTGGAGCAAGAGGAGCAAGTTGAGAAACAATTAGGGGAATCAACTCTAGTGCCTCTGTAGTGGGTCTCTTCTCATTTAGTTCTTTGGGAGAAAAAGTGGTGGGATGCCATGGAGGCTGAGACATAGATGATTCCCCTCAGGGACCTTTATTCCTACCATATCGAATGGGCCTAGGATTTGTGGTTAGAAAAAGAAGTTTCAATGTGGTATTCTTAGGCTTTCACCAAGAAGGCACCATAGGATTATCTCACAAGCACAAAATAGAATCTGATGGTGCCATAATAAGGTGAGAAGGAGCATCAGGTTGAATAGTGGAAGAGGATGAAGAAGGATCTTGAGAGGTATTTTTTGCTTCCCTCCTATTGGGATTGGCGACATCATTGTCAACTTTTAGGCATGCACTATGTGAAATAGCATAATGTGATGGAGGGTACCTCACTTTTTGAATTAGGCACCCTTTCTTGTACTTTTAATATGTCTAGTACAAGAGGTCTTTCCTAGGCGGAAGAGTACCAATGGGTGTAGGCCAAAAATAATATAAGGAGTATCTATCACAGGCGACTGGTGGTTTATAACTAGTGTCGTGAATCAAATGCACTGACCCCCCATGAATGAATTTCAGTTACTTGTGCACAACCAAGGGAACTAGGTTCATAGCTACTAACAAAGGGATTCCCAACTTCACTCTGAAGATTTCAGAACCCAAGATTATGTCAAATAGTAGGTTCACATACTTAGGTCCTCTACACATGGAAAATATACAATTCAATCTGACGCACTTGATCCTGATTACTAACATCATTTCTTCCTGAATCATCCTCTCAGCTTATCATTACCTGTCATCTCTTAATTAGATAAATCATTATTTATTTAATTAGGTCTTTCTCCTTTGTTGATTAAATTAATCAATTTAACTTAATTAACCCTAAATCACTCTTTAATTAAATAACTCATCTTATTTGATTAAATCCCTAAAGTCTTCTCATTAAATTGAATAAACTAAACCTTATTTAATTTAATCTAACATCATCCCCCTTTAGTTAAATAAATCAAAATCTTTATTTAATGAAAGTCTAAATCATTTTCCTCTCAATCTTTATTTAAATAAATCATAAAATCTAAGTCAAAATTGTCAAATCACCTAATCTCTCATTAAATTGATCAAATCTTGATTAATTTAATCTCAATCACTAAAATCCTCTAGAGAATGCAACTTGCACAATAAATCAATTACTTTGATTTATTAAATTGCCTATTTTCTCTCAAAATGGAATAAAGAAGGAATATTCCCTCAAATTTGAATTCAAAATCCAAGTGGATTTGTCCTTCCAACAAAGCATTCACTCCTCTTACATGTCCTTATGCATTCAGCCAAGTGGCATTTATTTCATTCATTTTCCCCTCTCACATGTCATTTCCCCAATTTCAAATTCCACTAAATGGAATTTATCATGCACATTGACCAAAACATGCACAACCTTCAACCATTCACATCTTGACAAGTGGCACTTGGCCATTGGGTGTTGAATGATCCCACATTGCTCAATTTCACTCATTCTTCTAATTTGGAAACTTATAAATGAGAGACTCTTCCTCTCATTCTAACAACTACAATTTGAGTAAAATTACTATACTCAACTTCATCCTCATCCATAATCTAGAGGAAAGTTCCTCTCTTCACATCGAGAGCTAATTTTATCCATTTCACATCAAGTGTTCATCACTTTCATAATTTCATAGCTAGGTTATGCCAAAATCTCATCAAGGAGATTCAATCATCCACAAGTTATCACAAAGCTTACAAAGGAGTTGGGAAAGGGCCAATTTCGACACACCAATTGGCACCAATTCCCCCATGGGATCAAGAGTTTGCAATCTTAATTAGGATTGCTTTAGCTTTTCATGTTTTATTCTTGTTTTTCCTATTTTGAGCATTGTAAATGGATTTCATGGGGAATCCTTGTTTTATCTTGCATATGAACCTAACGATGTGTTTTTTGGTTGTGCTTGTGCAGGTATAGGATTGGGGTTCACATTTTAGCGCTAGGAGGGCTGATTTGGAGAAATTCATCACATTTTTCAAAATTCCATGGTTTTTTTGACATTTTTTTGTCCTTATAGGAAACTGCACCACTTACAATCATGTGGCACCATATTGCACCACTTTCATACAAGCGACACTATATTGCACTGCTCTAACCTCAAACTCTGTTGCACCTGCTTTCTCGCCCAAGAATTTCAAATTTTCAAAATTTGTCGCGGATCTCTTAACTCCAAATTGCACCACATGCTAAAACAACACCACATTTGCGCTCTTTGTCTATTGCAGAGTGCCACAGTCAGTCAAGATGCGGTGCTATATTGCATCGTTGGATTTCTAAACTATGTTGCATTCGTAGATTGCATCGCTGGGTGACAGTGAGAAATTCAGATTTAATTCTTTTCAACACATGCCTTTTTGTTTTTAACTTTTTGAACTTCTAACCTATTTTTTGTCTTTGTATCTTTTGGTTTTAATCATTTTACAGGTTATGGAAAGGAAGAAAGAGAAATGGAAGGCTACATTATGATGTCATTCTAAACCTATACTAAGTGTTTTTCAACACTATAGTGTTGTTTAACACTTTTAGAGGATTTTTCAATCTCTTTTTAAGAATTTTTTTATCTTTCATGCTTTAGGGAACAATAAATTTTCTTTTGGGCTCTTTAAAGAATAATACAAATTTTCTTTCAAAGTTTGCAAAAAAAAGGCTTAAAAAGAACCTTAGAAACAATTTACTAGATTTGGTTTGAGGTTTAAAAATTGAACAAGAAAAATTCCACATAAATGATTTGGTGCTTTAAAAAGAATTCACTTTTTTTTTGTGGGCTTAAAATGAACAAGTGTTGTTTTTTTTTCTAATTATTTACTCAAAGTAATGTCATCAAAAGGACGTATGCACTTCTCTCGCACCTCACAGCGATATTGAGAATCAAAATCTCTTTTGATGATCTTAAGTTGAGTAAGGTGATTTCCCCCACACTTAATTTTTTAGGATTAAAATTGAACCAATCTTGCGAGTGTTCTCCCTTTTTTTTCAATGAAGGTCGATTGAACTACGGGATATGCTTGCTTGTTTTTTTTTATCTTAGCGGGCTTGCCTTGTGGGAAAAAATAATCACCCAAGGGAATGACCCAACTGGAAACACACTAAAGCTAAGCGACTTCCACCCAAGATATAAGTGAGAATATTGTAATAAAGGGCAATATCACGAGGATTATTCCAATGAGAAGGGAATCAATGGTCTTTCACCGTACTTGATAGTCCCCCATGAACAAAATTCCCACATTAAAACCCCTTGTTTAGCAAAGTCCAAAATCCTATCTATTTGTTGGTGCAAAAGGTCATGTCCTTTGAAGCCACGCCATGTATACATGTGGTTCTATTATAGAGATGAAAAGTATTTCATGGGAGATTCACGAGTATTGATTCTTGATTGACTTAAGAAGCGAGTGCGTTGTAAGAGGGAGCTAGTGTGGTCAAGCATCTAACCATCCACATGAAATATGCATAAATGGATTCGTCCAAGTGGGAACCCAAAAATATTATCTTTTCAGCTTAAGGATTGTGCATGTTCTTGAAATCAAAACACTTTGCTTGGAACTAAAACTTTGGGAAACAAACATTCACAAAAAACATCAAGATTTCAAACCCTTGGGAGGAAACAAATATCCTTTCACGCATCCAAGTGCTCTTGCTTACCCTAGGTATTTTATCCTTAGAGGTTTCTAAGTGCTTGGGTTCAATCATCATTTGTTTTCAGTAAAGTCATCCTAGTAAACTATGCACTTGAAACCTATATTTTTACATAATGGACCTTGTGGAATGAAAAGGAAATGAGACACGGACATTTAGTTTGAAATTATAATCAAGAAGATTTTTTTTGGTAAAAGGAACTCATTAACAAAAGATAAGGACAATTGGACCTCACATGTGTTCTCTCAAATGATTTCCCATAAAATCAAAATCCAAAAACCAAGGTTCAAGAAGCTTATAATAAAATCTCATGAGGAGCGTCTACAAAGGATTTTTGAGGTTAGAGAAAGATTGGTATACAATTTCTACAAGAAGGCTTCAAAGAACAACCAAAGTTTGTATGAGTTCTATTATCAACAGAATCCAACACTTTTTCAAAGGTTTGCTTTTCTCACATAAGAAGTATGGCATGTTCTTCAATACTGAGGTTTTGTAAGAAAGATTCTTGTCTAGGTCAAGTCTAGGACCAAAATCATCACTCTCATCCACCTCTCCATCATCAAAATCAAATCTCATCTCACCAAAAAAATCTTGAGAACTTTGAAACATCATTCATGCTAAACTTAAAGGCAAAATCAGCATCACCTTGGTTGACTTAACACACCTAGTCAAATTATCAATCCTCTTGAACCAATTCACCTCTAGGATAATGCAACTTCCTAAGGTTTACAGGTTCATAATCACCTTGTTTGACTTAACACACTTAGTCAAATCACCCTCTCAAACGAGTCTGCTCTAGGATAACACAACTTCCTAAGGTTTACAAGCTTATCGTCGCCTTGTTTAGCTTAACGCACCTAGTCAAACTACCAAAATCAAATCAATTCAAGACCTAAGAATTTTAGTATCACCCCCAAAAAAATTTCAAGAGTTTCACTCATTCACATCCTCCATCCTCCATTTATTCCATCATCACTTTTTGATCCTTAGCCTCTCCTAGTTCTTCTCCTTTTGGACCTAAAGACTAAGATCAAATGATCTCTATTTTATGGTTCAAACAAGATCGCAATACAAGAGGAACATGGAAATCACCAAAGAAACATCAACTTCAAGTGATCTAACCCAAGTGACCTCTGAATTAAACCTTGCAGGATCAAACAATCCTCCAAAAAACTCCTCTTTTCCATCGCAAAACCCTCACGAGGAAGGCAATGTAGAGGAAATCCTCGACGATGACTTGGGAATGATGCAAGAGGAAATAACTGAAATGTTTTGGAATCCTGAGAATCATATAATTGTCAATGCCATGTTGAAACTTAATCCCTCTCTATATATACATACATTAATGAAATAAGGAGCCAAACTCCCTTTTGACATTGACGTAAGTACCAATATGGAAAGGCCTCTTGCAACCACACCCTTGACATCATTTCCAAATATCACTCAGGAAATTCCCCAAATCATATCAACAATTGCATCAACCCCACCAATTGTTAACAAGGGAAGTGCCATGTTTCGTGAATTACAAAAGCATCGCCTTGTAAACAAAAAAGAGGTAAATATCAACATCACACTGGATAAATTTGTCCCAGTAAATTCATTACACCTATATGTTCCACTCACTCTCCATAATCATACAAACTCATCCTCATTTCATGCAACACCAACCTATCTTCTGAACATAAAAAATTATCTCCTAATTTCATAAGGAGAAGGTGGGTTATTCCCTCCATTACCACTCAGATCCGTATCACCTCTTGGGGTGGGTCTTCCCCCACTACCCACTGCCAATTTTTCAAACCAAATAAATCAGAGCATCATATCAAGTCCCCTTGTTTTTCCACCAGTATCGCAACAACAAACAGCAACCATTCAAGCCACCGCAATGGTCAACACATCCACTAGTCCCCAAATTTCACAAAGCATGGTTTCCCAAGGACCAAGCATCTCAATCACACCACCCACAACCCAAACCCTGATCACCAACACAACCCTTCCACTCACCACAATGGTTAGTACCATCCCCAATCCACCACCAATTCCACCAAAAGCCAATATGACAAATTCATTCATCACCATGATTGAGGCAGTCCAAAAAGTCACCCACCAAAGGGTACTCAAAAACCAACAAGCTACATAGAAGGTTGCTCAGCAAGCGCAAGCGCAACTAGCCACCCAACAAGCTGCAAAAGCCCAACAAGTTGTGCAAGTAGGACAAGTAGCCCAATAAGAACAGGCTCAAGCTCAAGCCCAACACTAGGCTAAACAGGCGCAAGCACAATACCACACACAACTGCAAGCAATCCATCAACAAGCATACCAACAAGCCCTGCAATATTTTTCGGCACAACAACAAGCTAAACAACAAGCTTTGTTGGTGCAACAATAGCTATACCGACAACAAGCTTTATTGGCACAACAATAGCCAGACCAACAATAAGCTTTATTGGCACAATAGTACCTAGACTAGCAACAAGCTTTGTTGGCACAACAACAACTAGACCAACAACAAGATTTATGGGAACAATAGTAGCAAGACCAACAACAAGCTTTGTTGGAACAACAACAAGAAGATCAACAACAAGCGTTGTTGGCACAAATGTAGGTATATTAGGAGGCCTTAAACACATAGAAAATCTTGTAGCACACCCCTACTAATACCCCTCTCATCAATCAAACACCGCAAACACCTCAAAACATATTCATCCCACCTCCTGATCTGCAAAATGATGTTACAGCACAAATCAAACTGCTCTCGTAGCAAGTGTTGGATCTCCAGTCAGGAAAAATGACTAGAACGCCGAGAAATTTGTGCCCCTATCCTTTTGATAGAATTCTTACAATGGTACCATTCCCAAAGGGATTTGAGATCCCCAAATTCGATAAGTATAATGGAACAAGAAACCCTAAAAATCACGTGAGGGAATTTCAAGTTAATTGCATGGAGGTTTCATATAATGACACATATCTAATGTGAATTTTCCCTGAGATTTTGATTGGTCCTCCCATGGAATGGTTCTCTTGCCTACCCACAGGCATCAAAACATTCCAAGAAATCGTGGAAGCATTCCTTACAAACTACGCATTTAACATGGGTGCAGATGTTAGTTTGGAAGAACTATCAACACTCAAGCAAAGAAAAAGGAGAGCTATTCACATCCTTCTTGCAAATATGGTGATCCAAGGCCAATCAGAGAAAGTGGACCATGCTAGAAGAGCAACAAGTTTGCACAATCATAGCCAATCTAGATGAAAACTTGGAGTAATATCTAAAAATGCAATGCATCACAACATATGATCAATTGATCCCAAAAGTGCTCAATATCGAAAGATCCCTTTTTGTGCGAGGGGGCACATCAAAATTTCTTGCACAACAGGATAACCATCCGACCACAAATTATAACGATAAACCTTGCACATGGTTGAGGAACAAAAATATCACAAATGATGGAGTGGTTGATGCTAAGGTGGTCATCAGTGCCCCTAAGCAGAACATCCAGACCCATCACCAACCATAGAATCACAATCGTAATAATGTGCAAACTAATACAGTGGCACAAAAACAATCACTTCCTAACAACCAAATCAATAACTTGATAAATCAACGAGTACCACCTCCCTGGAACAAGTATTCTCCCAAGCGGAAGTTCACGACCCTTGGAGAATGAATTGAATCGATAATGAAGAAGTTGGTTAAAGAAAACCTTATCAAAATTTCCAACTTTGTGCAATATGAAGAACCCATGAAAAAACCTCCATGGTACAATGAAAATATCCTTTGTGATTTTCACAAAATCAAAGGACACACAACTGAAAATTTCATGAGGTTTAAAAACATCTTCCAAGACCTTATTGAGGACAAAATCATAAATGTCGAACAACCTGCTGGAAATCAGGACCTCAAAATATACACGAATCCGGTGCCAAATCATAATCAGGTAAATAATCAAGGAAATAACCAAGGGAACAACAAAGGGAATCAAAATTATGCTAGTGCAAACCTTGCATACGAAGACATTATCGCATGCCTAGATGAAATGGTCATTGGCATTAGTGTCAAAGGAGCCAATGTTGATTGTGGAGTCACCACACATGGTGGTAAGGTTACTATTGTAGGGGCATCAGAACCATCTAAGACCCCCATTTCAAATCCAAAAATTATTCCCTACAATTATAGCGTCATTGAATAGCTAAAAAGAACCCCCACTCAAATCTCCATCATGGAGTTATTGAAAATTTCTGCCGCCCATAGAAAAATCCTTGATGAAGCATTAGTTGCTTCCAGTGTCTTCGCTACCCTTGATACAAAATAATTATAGGCTATGGTTGGTAACATCCTTACCCAGAATCTTCTCACCTTCTCTGATCAAGACTTCCCTGCCCAACCATCTCACAATCGTGCACTTCACCTTCAAGTCTTGGTTCGCAAGAAGAAATTCAAAAGGGTCCCGATGGATGGAGGCACGACCCTCAATATTTGTTCGCTCAAACTCATTAAAAACTTGGGAATCTCAGAGGACTCCATTGACAAAAATAAAGGCATTACCATCAGAGCGTATGATGACCAAGAAATAATGTCTCAAGGCACCATCAGGATCCCAATCCAAGTGGGGCTAGCTACCATGGAAACCACATGTCAAGTCCTTGACCTTGACTTGCCCTATAAAATACTCCTAGGACGCCCATGGATCCATGGAATGATGACGGTCACCTTAACATTCCACCAATGCATCAAATTACTATACCAAAATGAGGTCACAATACATGGTGATCCGAAGCCATTTTCCTATTGCAAAAACTTGGAAGCCAAGTTTTACAAAATTCCCTAAGTACTAAAAAATGATGAAGGCCCATCCACTCCCTATATAGATCCATCTAACCTCACCTCCACTTCTATGACAGAGATTCCCTCCATCCTTGATATATCTAACATCAAGCTCAGGATCTAGAACAATGGGTGTAGAAATTACAGAATGAAGAAAAATGCATTTTTTGTAGGAGAGTTACCATAATCTCCTAGGTCGCATGGGAAACCTTAATCAGTTGAAACACATATCCACACTTTTAGGGAAAATTATTCTATTGGGGAGATCTAAGTTAGGGAAATGTGGATGAGGGAGAAATTTCAAGCATGCTATACCATGATGAAGGACCCACACCCACTCTACCCATGGATGAAGCCAACAGAGGATTGCAAATAATGCTTGGTATGGGCTACAATAGAAATGAAAGCCTTGGAAGAAAGAGTGATGGACAATTGGAGCCCATCATTGTAGAAAGACAAATGAGAAACCTTGGCCTCAAATTTACCCCTTTGACTATAACCATACATGGTAGAGGTACTCCTAGTAGAGCAGTCAAGTCTCCTCCTCAATTATCAGTAGCTGCCCTTCAACTACACATATCCACAAGTTTGCCACTAGATAATTTTACTTTTTACATAACTGATGTTTGAACTAGTAGTGATGATGAGGATACCATAATTGGCCTTCCCATCCTTTTTGAGGATTCCTCCTTACTGATGATTAGTGCCTCACCCATTGAGTCAAACCGCCAAACTTACAAAATAAACCTAGTTTACACACAACTCATCGACAATGACCAACGAGGACCACCCATTCTAGACACATTCAAAAATGATAAGGCACTCTCAGAATTTATGAAAATAAGGGATACAATTCCATGTGGAGATCACAAGGCTAGGTTTGACATCACACTAGACACCTAGGCCTATTTAGGGGAGATGATTGAGTCCTTCACTCATAAAAGAAAAAGAATGAGATTAAGCTCGTGGTCATTGAGTGAAAACCACACTATGGTACTCTCTAACCAAAGAATAGTAAAAATAAAGGATGCATCCAATGGTGAAAACCTTTCTGATGTGCCAAAGGATGAAGGATTGAATCTCCCCCCCTACTGCACTTCATTAGGATAAATCAATAGTCTTGGTAGAATAGTGCAATCTTGTTAATCTTGGAACAGAAGCAACACCACATATCACCTTCTATATCAAATCACTTCTAACATAAGAACAAGAAATATTGGCTATATTTCTAAAATAAATAAAGGTGAAATTTACATGGACCTATGTCTATATGTCGATTCTCAATCTAGAATTCATGGTTCATCACTTGGTTGATTACCCTAGAGCAAAGCCAGTAAGACAAAAATTAAGAAAAATGCACCCTCAGATCGCCTTTCTAGTCAAGGTGGAATTACCGAAACTCTTGGACGTTAGTTTTATACACCCAATTGATTATCTAGAATGGGTATCCAATCTTGTGCCAGTTTCAAAGCCAAATGGGGGCATCTGTATCTGCTTTGACTTTAGAGACCACAAAAAAGTGTGTCCCAAGGATTATTTTCCACTACCTAACATTGATATGATAGTGGACATGAAAACTAGACACAAGATTCTATCACTAATGGATGGATTCTCATGGTACAACCAGATTATGATAGAAAAGGAAGACCAACATAAGACAGCGTTTACATGTCCATGGGACAGTTACTGCTGCAACATGATGCCATTTGGTCTAAAAAATGTAGGGGTGACATATCAAAGGGCCATGACACTAATATTTCATGACATAATACACAAAACTATCGAATATTACGTGGATGATATATTGGCCAAATCAAAGAAAAGATAGGATCACATAGTAGCCCTAAGTGCCATTTTTGATAGACTGGAGAAGTACACGGTTAGACTCAACCTCAAGAAATGTGTCTTTGGTGTGCAATTAGGTAAGCTTCTGGGATATATAGTATCAGTGAGAGGAATAGAAGTGGATCCCACCAAGGTTAAATAAATCCTTGACATGGAAGTGCCCAAGACACTAAAACAACTCAGAGGCCTGCAAGGCAGACTCCAATCCATCTAAAGATTCATAGCGCAACTTTTGGATAAACAGATTGCATATTCACATATACTTCACAAGGGAGTAGCATAAAAGTGGGACGACAAGTGTGATCAAGCATATAGTAAAATCAAATAATATCTACTTATGCCACTAGTGTTAATGCCACCTATCCAAAGAAAACCACTGATTATATATATTTCAGCAACCATGGCAACTTTCAGTGCTCTCTTAGCCCAACATGATGAAAATGGAAGAGAAAGAGAGATACACTACATCAATAGGACAATGGTAGGGCATGAAATCAACTACACACCAATAGAAAAATATTTTCTGGAAGTTGTGTTTGTGGCCCAAAAGTTCAGACACTACATGTTGGCTCATCAGATCAAGTTGATCACAAAGATAGATCCACTAAAATATCTGCAAAGCCACTCTTACAAGACGAACAACAAAATGGGTTATGATATTGAATATGTGGAGCACAAGGCTATCAAGGGGCAAGCAATTGCAGACCAACTGCTAGAAGCTCCATTCTATTTAGATAATCCACTCATATAAGAGTTTCCAGACAAAACCATCTTTAATCTCAGCATAGCCAATCACTGGAAACTCTACTTCGATGGCTCATACACACAACATGGATCAGGAGCCAGTGTATTCTTCATCACCCCACTAGGGGATTGTATACCTAGATCCTACAAATTGGTATTCCCCTACACTAACAACATTGCAGAGTATGAGGATTTAACCATAGGTCTCAAGATTGCAGCATAGTGGCAGATCATGGCACTAAAGGTTTATGGGGATTCACAAATTATTATCAACCAAGTCAATGGAGAGTACCAAACTAAGGATGATAAGTTGAAACCATATAAAAATATAGTAGAGAAGATCAAATAATCATTCATTGATATCACCTTTGAGAAGATACCGAGGGCTAACAACAAAGCGGGTGACGCCATGGAAAAAATTGGATCCTTACTAGATATCCCTCGTAATGTCTCAAAACATGAATTATTGGTAGAGCAACTTCTTGTACCGGAATTTGAGGTACCAGAGTCAAAATATGGGTGAAAACTCATTGGTCTTGGTGATCCCTGGTATCACAACATCTATACCTACCTAAGAATAGGAGTCCTCCCAATTGACATAACCCCAAACCTTAAACGAGCCTTTATCAAAAATTCTTTACGTTTTTTCATCCTAGGGGAAACCCTCTATCATAGGAGCATTGAAGGAACCCTTTTATGTTGTCTAAATATTGAGGAGGCCCTGATTGCTTTAACTGAGGTACATAATGGCACTTGCGGTTCACACTCAAATGGTATGACCTTGGCTAAGAAGTTGCTGAGAATTGGGCACTACTGGCCAACAATGAAAAGAGAGGCACATGAATTTTTCAAAAAGTGTTTACAGTGCTAGTAGCATGGAGACCTTATTCATGCACCAAATCAAGAGCTTCATCCTATTGTTACACCTTGTCCCTTTTCACAGTGGGGGCTCGATCTCATAGGAAAAATCACACCGAGCTCATCTAACGGCCACAAATTCATCATCACCACCATGGAGTACTTCACAAAGTGGGTTGAAGAAATTTCCATGACCTACATAAGAGGAAATTAGATATCCAAGTTCATCCTGAACTATCTCATTTGTCGATACGGTGTTCCCCAATCCATTATCTTTGATAATAGGACACCTTATAAAAACTAGGATGTCCGTGACTTATGCAAAAAAATTAAAATCCAACATCGCTTTTCCACTCTGTACTATCTCCAAGGCAATGGCCAAGCATAAGCTACCAAAAAAACCATCTTAAAAATTCTTAAGAAAACAGTCAATAAAGTTGGTCATGACTGGCATCTACAGTGAAAGATTGCCTTATGGGACTACCACACCAGCATCTACATGCTAATAGGCACCACCCAATTCTCCCTGGTCTACAGATCATAAGCCATCCTCCCAATCGAGATCGATCTCCCATCATTAAGGATATCATTGCAAAACCTCATTACAGATGAGGAATATCGGGTTTCAAGGTTAAATGAGCTAGAATTATTAGATGAATGGTGTATGGATTCCCTCAAGAATCTACAAGTGTATCAGAACCACCTAAAGCGTAGCTCCAACAATAAGATCAAGAGACGCACCTTCTGATTTGGTGAACTTGTGCTAAAAGAGAATCAAAAGAATGTGCCAAATTCAGAAAGCAAAGGAAAATTTGAGCCCAACTGGTTCGGACCTTTCGTCATCATGATGAGTTATAAATTAGCGGCATATCAACTTTCAACACAAGAAGGTGAGCCTTTGTTAGAGCCCCTGAATAGTTCCCATCACAAAAAAAATGATGCCTAAAAAATTTCAAGGTATAGAACCAAAAAATACAAAAAAATCAAAAAATGTTCCGAAAAAATAGTCACCCTGATGAAAACCTTGTAAACAAGCATCTTGGTGACCAAAAAAAATATATATATATACAAAATACAAAAATCCAAAAAATTAGAAAAAGGATTGAAAACAGTAAAGAAAAAAACCATCCTCTAGTGAAAACCACTTCGGTGGCATTTTGGACAAGTACCTTGGTGAAAACTTGGAAAATAGGCACCAAGCATAAATAAAGCACTCTCTATCCCCCGGGATTCGCATGGCTCACTCATCCATTACATCTCATTACATTTCATTAATCTTCCATCTATTCACACCCATACCATAGGATGATCTTGTGTTTGTATCACACTCCACCATGGTACTACATGGCACAATCCAAAGGTCAATTTTTCCTACCTTAATTGAAGTAGTCTATCATATTATGTTGGGGACATGTTCCTACACCTTCATTGGATTGGATTCATGTATATTCTGGGGATCTTCCTTAAAATCAAAAAATACCAAAACATTCATAAAACTCTCAAAAAATACAAAAACATTGGAAAAATCTCAAAAATCTTCAAAAAAATCACAATTGAGTCTTGTAAGTCTATCACCTTGTCGAACTACATCATCTCTGAGCTTGAACGTAGGAAATTTTAATCTATGACCATCCCCCAAGACACTTTAAGTCAGTCCTTAGGCGTCTGTGGCAATCCGAAAATCCGTTCCCCCATATTTTTCATCATCGAATCAAAGTTTGTCGTCGATCAAACTACATCATCTTTGAGCTTGAATGTAGGCAATTTTTATCTTTGATCATCCCTTGAGACACTTAAGTTATTCCTTAGGTGTTTGTTGCAAATCCGATAATCTATTTCCCCATCTTTCTCATCATCGAATCAAAGTCTTTCATCGGTCAAACTACGTGGTCTCTGTTTTATAACGCAAGCAAGGCTAATCTATGGATCAGCTCCTGAGACCCCTAGGATAGGTCTTTAGGTTATTTTCTTCATCATCAATCTTGAAAATACTGAAAACATTTGTAAAACATCTCAAAATTCCAAAAAAAGCCTCAAAACATTTGAAAAAACCCAAAATGGTGTATCTGTCTCATCTCGCTTTCATCCTTTGGTAATTCAGTCAGAAGAAAGTGTAGCAGGTTCAAAAGTGAACACCTAATTGTCAAAGTCTCAAGTCTAGGTTAGTAAGCAATCAAGTCGATCAACTCGGAGTATAAATAACTTATCACCCAATCAATCTCATCCAAACCTTGATCACAACATGTCCTAGAATGAATCCTTCCCATGATGGACATAAGAATCAGGTATCTCACCTTAGTTTAGCCTTGGCTAGTGGTATGAAGAAAATTGGCTTGTTTGTTTAATTTTTCTTGGTCTTTTGGGACCTATCTTATTTTTGCTCATTTCAAGGACCTCTCGATGATGCCTAAACAAAATAAGTTTAGAGAGAAAGGAATGGGGAAACTATCATTATCTTTTCTATCTATTGTGCTTGCAGATTACTCTTGTAAACTTACCTAGTCATGTGCACTTTGTTTGGTTTGTGGCGAGGATGTTTTAGATATCTTATTGACCACATAGGAAGGCTTAAATTTATATGTTTGGTCTGAGATGTTGATAATTTCTAAACTACATGTTGAATAAGGTTTCGTATGCTAAGTGTGAACGGGAATATTTCTATCTAATTTTCAATTCAAAGTCCAACACACTAGGTACCACGCCATCCTAGTCCTTTATACCTTGATGCATCGTACCTATGTGTGTTATCAAACATAATGTAATTATCCCTTTGAAAATATTGGCTCCTTGTAAGCAAATCACCATCATTCTAATGACTTGATGAATCTATTTTTCTTCTATCTCCTTTCCATACTAACATGGTATCATGATAGTTAATTAGAACATCGACAATGCATCCACCCTGCATCCACCAAATCATAAACATAAGTGCATATCATATCATATAGATCATACCACATTATCATCATCTTAAGTTATGAGGAATAATATAGATTTTCTATTTAAACATCTTAAGAAGTCATTACATTACACATCATACATTACATAAATTATTAGGAGCATAGTAAAAATCATTAGAATCCATTATCATTACATTCTTAGTCGCATACCATTTATCAATGGAATAATCATTAGAATACATTGCATCTATATGACCGTCATCAAAATGCATAGAAAAGTACAAAATATAAATACATCCATCATATTAAAGCATATATCATATCACATGAGCATAAAATAGAAGCATTTCATAACATCTCATAAGAAATTAAAATGCATCTATACATCATACATCATAGGACATATCATAAATCAAAACATCTTGTATATATCATCAAAAATGTATGACTGTCATGATACAAAATCGAATCAAGTGTACATCAAAATTCATGATACAATAGGGGCAATAATCGGAGCCCATGAATCAAAAATAGAAAATTGTTTGTGATCAAGGGCTAGCCCTACTGACTGCTGCCCTCTCCTACCTACCTCTCACTGTGATCCTCTGGAGGCCTCATCCCTATCTGCTGAGAGAAGTCTGGCACCCGACCTGCTGCTGGTACTGCTTGTCTATAATGTTGTCGATAATACTCAACCTCTCTAACTACCTCTTTGTAGGCTCGTAAATAAACTGATCGATCCTAGGATAATGCAGGCGTACCCTCCACCTACCTCTATTGACCAACCTCCTGATTCCTCTCGAGTCGAGCTTGGTCCCTCTTAGCAGTGACTATAAAAACCTTCTATCGAGACTGATCTCTCTTCGTAGTCAATATTTGAATTTGACCCTGCAACTATTGGATCAGTGTGTCTCTATGATTTGGCTACCCTGGTGGCTACTGCTATAGGACTGCCCTATCCCCATCTTTGGGCTGGTCATCCTATACCCTTACCCATGGAGGTGCTTGTTGTGCCTGATCTTGGGGAGGTGTCTGATGATGAGGTGGTCCACCCCCTCCTCTATCCCCGTTCCTAGCTCTATCACCTCTACCTCCCTATCCTCTACCCCTATCGGCTAACCTGCCTCTAGGCCTCCGTTGTGGGAGTTTCATGCCTGGAACTATCAATATCAATGTATGTCTGGGTCACTCCTACATCTACTGGCCCTTGATCATATGGCCAAGGCTTGGCCACTAGCTTTCTGAACGAGGACACCACCACATATATCGGGATAGGCTGGCCCCATGCTGTCTCTCTAGTGCTACAGGCAAAGATTGCCATATACTGATCATCTGACATGTCCTTAATCTTGCCGAACTACTAGGCCATCTTGTTTGGAAGGTAGTGCTCTATCATGGCATGCTCTCAGCCCTACATCCATCTGTCTTGCCGAGTGAAGAACAACTTCTTTGTTTTATTGTACCATGCGCCTATGCCCATCCAAGGCCTCTAAATGAACTCTCTCATCTCATCAAGAACTTATCGCCAATGGGTGATCCAACCTATGCTAGTATGAGTAAAGTGGATGTGTGCCCCGCCATATCGCCAAACAATGGGGTCATCAATATCAAGAACAATCGGGGTGACATCTAGATGGAGCACTAGAATCCACTCCCATGCCCAGATGTGTAGAAAAGTAACTCCGGGCCCGAGGGCTTGGCTGTCAAGAAATGCAAACTCATGTAAATCACTGTATAAGGAAGCCAACATCAGTGGCCCCCAAGCAAAATACTCCTGACAAATGATCATTTTCTCCCATTCTAGTCCCCAGCCTAGACTAAAGTATCGGCCTCGCCGATTTGGTGCCACAAGATTGGACATGATGGTTGCAATGATCAACCTGTAGGTGGGAATTGTACCCCAGTATCACTCGAAGTCAATTTGTTCATCAAAGAGAACAATCTCATCAACACCTATCACATCATAGGAAGCCTCCCTAATAGCATTTGGATCATAAATCACTCTGGCTCTGTGGATAGGCAATCAAAGGATATGCTAGACATCCTCAAGTGTGATGGTGGCCTCGCAGGTAGGAAGATGAAAAGAGGAGGTCTCACTATGCCACCGCTTAGCCAAAGTTTTCATCATACCCAAGTGCATCCAAATAGGAGAAATGTACACAACGAAACAAAGGCCAAGAATACCGAGTTGCTCCTGAAGATACACATGCATACCCTATAATCTGTGAAGCACTGACCATTTATGCTCCCTCAAGTGAAGTATAACAAGCTCCTTCTGCATAAGGGAAACCATCGCGTCAAGTCTTGTAAAAAAATTTGCCTCTCGTATCGGCTTTTTGCATTTCAAACAGCAAATGTGGCACTGTTTGCAAATGCGACGCAATTTGTAAAGATCTAAAATGCACCGCCGCGAAAAATTTTGACAAATCATAAGTACCTAACTATGTCGCACATTGCTATTCGCAAATGCAGCTTAGTTTAATCGAAAACCCTAATCTCCTAACTGGCCTGCGATGGCACTGTTCACATATGTAGCACAATTGAGAACCGTGCAGTGCTGATTGAGCATTTTCAGCGACGCTATATAGCGCCACTTGACCTAAAGTTGACCTAAACCTAATTTAATGCATGAAAAATGATAAAATTAAAAGTTGGGATGGGGGTACATATCGTGGGTCCCGTGCCAACTAGCCACTGGTGCACTCATACTCTCTTTGAAATGTGCCTTGGAAGTTATCATTGTGCCATCTTGATCGGGACTCAAAGCTTAAAATGCAAACAATTCTAAAGGCAACGTATGCAAATGTATTGATTTAGTGACCCCTCAAGGTCTATTTGAGCCTACAAATTAGGGGCTTTTTACCTAATTTAGCCATCTAGCTAGGGTTTTGGTCCCCTGATCCAAGTTTTGTCCAACCAAGGACCATTTCGTGTCTTTGTTGGCATTCTAACTCTTTTTTTGGCATCTTGGGGCATTTTTGGACCTGTCGAGCACCTTGTCCTCTTTTTTCGTGAGATCATCCAAAAATTAAAAAAAATCATCTGATCTCTCAAGGGGGCAATATACCAACATAATCCTTCTGCTGGGGCCACAATGGGGCATTCAAAATAATAGATAAATTTTGAACTTTGATCATATTAGTTTATTCTTTGAAAAAATGCAACAAGTACATTGCTTCAAAGAGGGGCAAAATGTAAACATGGAAAATATACAATTTGATCCGACGCACTTGATTTTGATTACTAACATCATTTCTTCCTGAATCATCCTCTCAGTTTATCATTACCCATCATCTCTTAATCAGATAAATCATTATTTATTTAATTAGGTCTTTCTCCTTTGTTGATTAAATTAATCAATTTAATTTAATTAACCCTAAATCCCTCTTTAATTAAATAACTCATCTTATTTGATTAAATCCCTAAAGTCTTCTCATTAAATTGAATAAATTGAACCTTATTTAATTTAATCTAACATCATCCCCCTTTAGTTAAATAAATCAAAATCTTTATTTAATTAAAGTCTAAATCATTTTCCTCTCAATCTTGATTTAAATAAATCCTAAAATCTAAGTCAAAATTGTCAAATTACCTAATCTCTCATTAAATTGATCAAATCTTGATTAATTTAATCTCAATCACTAAAATCCTCTAGAGAATGTAACTTGCATAATAAATCAATTACTTTGATTTATTAAATTGCCTATTTTCTCTCAACATGGAATAAAAGAGGAATATTCCCTCAAATTTGAATTCAAAATCCAAGTGGATTTGTCCTTCCAACAAAGCATTCACTCCTCTTATATGTCCTTATGCATTGAGCCAAGTGGCATTTATTTCATTCATTTTTCCATCTCACATGTCATTTACCCAATTTCAAATTTATCATGCACATTGACCAAGATGTGCACAACCTTCAACCATTCACATACTGACAAGTGGCACCTAGCCATTGGGTGTTGAATGATCCCACATTGCTCAATTTCACTCATTCTTCCAATTTGGAAACTTATAAATGAGAGACTCTTCCTCCCATTCTAATATCCACAATTTGATTAAAATTACTATACTCAACTTCATCCTCATCCACAATCTAGAGAAAAGTTACTCTCTTCACATTGAGAGATAATTTTATCCATTTCACATCAAGTGTTCATCAGTTTCATGATTTCATAGCTAGGTTATGCCAAAATCTCATCAAGGAGATTCAATCATCCACACATTATCACAAATATTACAAAGGAGTTGGGAAAGGGCCAATTTCGACACACCAATTGGCAGCAATTCCCCCATGGGATCAAGATTTTGCATGCTTAATTAGGATTGCTTTAGATTTTCATGTTTTGTTCTTGTTTTTCCTATTTTGAGCATTGTAAATGGATTTCATGGGAATCCTTGTTTTATCTTTCATATGAACCTAACTATGTGTTTTTTTTTTGTGTTTATGCAGGTATAGGATTGGGGTTCACAGGTCCGACAAGGATTGACAACATGATACTACCCAAGGGAGGTACAAAAATCCCATTGTATGTACAGATGGTTCTCATAGATGCATTGTACCCATAGTTGTGCAAGAAGTTAATTAACATATCTCCTTAGTTATGACATTCACTTGAGATGCCAAGTCAATAAGAAACCTACTACAATGGTCCCATTAATCCACATAGGGATATAAAGAGGATATGGTTCTCTATTGAATTACATCGACAAATCCTGCAAGGTCAAGGTTATGCCTAGGCCACCACTCGTAGGTTTCTTAGAGGGGATTGGTTGATGTAGAAAAGAGGCCATCACATGCACTGAATGATACCCTCACAAATCCTCCCAAAGGTTCTAAAATAAAATAGTGACCCCTTTATGATCTCATTGCACAACACTTGTGAAACCTTCCAAATACACCTACTAGGGGTCATGGGCTTGGTTGCAAGGCGAAGGCCTCACAAAACTGACACCTAAAACACTCCTAGAATACAAGGAAAGGAACTTTTAGTATCACAAAATGAAACCAAAATGGTACATGTCGGGTTCACCAAAAATGTAAGAGAGGGGGACGAACCACATCAAGGCCCCAAGTCACAGAGAGCCGAGAGTGGTAGGCTTTCCTAACTTACCTCACTCTAAAGGGATGCTACAAAACAAGAAACGAAAATGATGAGAAAAGTAAGGTTCTTCTACCACTCTTCAGGATTGAAATCTAAGTTTGGGCTAGATGAGCTAGTTTTCAGATTCAATAATGCACCTTAGACAACTCTTTATCCAAGGATGTTAGCGTAGTTCTGGGATGGCAGTGTGATGCACTGGCGTCTCACGGGTGCATTGGCGTTTGTACAGATAAAGGATAGAAAAGAAAATATGAACCACTAGAAAATGAGCTTACAGCCTAGGTAATTACTCCTAAATGAAAATAATAGAACTATGAAAAATGAAAAATTCAAGAGGAGATGAAAAATTAAATATATGCGAGCTAAAATAATGAAGATAATCTCAACAAGGTGCTAGTTCACCAGCTAGCTCCAAAATCACATCCACCTGCACATAAGAAAGAGGGGAAAATTGTTGGGATTGTATAAGGGTCTGCCTTAGTCAGACCCCCGTTTTGGTGTTTCCACCTCCATAGGAAGCTAGAGAGGAACGAGAGAGAAATATGTGATAAATACGTAAAGAAAGAAGGAATGCAAATAACACTACAAAATAGTAAAGAGATACTCAACCAAATCACAAAGGAGAGGAGTGAAACATTACCACCTCCACCAGGAGCTCACTAGCCAATGGAGGAGAAAAAAGGCTTGAAACCGTTGCCATAGCATCGATTGTGATGAAGGGAGGTCTCACAAGACCTCAAGACTATGTTGCAATGGCTTGCTTCACACTTTGTTTGTAGATTTGATGAAGTGTTTTTGCTACAATGGAGTGTTGAAGTGTTGCTTGAGATTGCTAAGAGAGCTTGAAGAGATCACTAAAGATTGAAAAGGAGATATCTAGAACTTGTAAAGGGATGAAATGGAATGATAATGAATGAATTTGAAGAAAAATGAGGAATAATCTACCATTTTTGACACTAGTTGGTCGAAGAGGAATGTTAAAAATCGACCCCAATCAAAAAATTAATGCCTCTGCCAAATTCAAATGTAGGAATCTGTTAGGGACATAAGTGCACCATGTGGATTTTTGTCCGCTGTATGCGCATCCCCAATAAATATTCTCCCGCTGACACAATAGACAGATGCCATGTGGAAGGAAAGCAACCAACTGATGTGGAATTTCACCTTCAAATTTGGTTTTCTAAGGTGAGGATCTATAAAAGGGGAATTTGTGTAATGGGTGCAAATTCACTCCTACACAGTATCACCCCTGAGATATTGCACCATATATGTGATGTTTGAATTGAAAGCCTTCAGATACAAGATGAACTCCATGGCCACTAGAGGCCTAGATATTGTAGGGACTCTTTTCCAGTTTTTATAGAACCTAATGTTAAAATCTCTCATAGCTTCCTACAGAGCTCTATTGATTGTTATTAGTTGTTGCAACAAGGATGAGCGGTCTCCTTTATCCAAAAAAAAAATTAAATATATTTCCTCTAAGATCATCCCATGAGCAGACGAAATTGGGGCTAAGGATCTATACTAATCTTGGGCCTTCCCTTTAAAGGATGTGGCTAATAATCATAGGGTTATGTTTTTCTCTACGATGTTGTGAACTCTACATATATCTATGATATCCTAGAGATGTTTGGAAGGAATATTGAAATTCTCCTTGATAAAATTTGGTATCGCTTGAAGGTAATTGGTTGGGATGGTGGGCCAGACATTTGGATGGGTGGGCAGAACTAACACAGAGCAACTATCCCAGGTCACAAAATTTCTAGGAGCTCTGTGGAGGGCAATAAAAAATAAATCACTATGGTTTGGGTAAAGAAGTATTATAATTTGAAAAGTTTGGCCACTTGGAGGGGTAGATAAGGCTCTAGACACTAGGCTAGCTCTCCTAACTCTTGCTTCTAATAGGTGATATAGAACTTGTGTCTCATCTCCTTCTAGGGGCTAAAGAGGGTAATTGAGAATATTTGAAATTTCCTCTAGAAGATACCCTAGTTTGGACCTTGGGCATGAGTTTACTAGTATATCCTATTAATCTGATTCAAATGCCTCTTGAAGGCTAGGTATCAGACACTATGAAAGATCCTGGTCCCACCGGGTGTGCTAGAAAATGAACTATAGATCATGAAATCTTGCACTTCTCCCAAACAACCTTATGGGAAATTCAATGAGTGGGGGACCTAATTGTGCATCACTAAATAACCTCTAGAAATTTTAGAGAATCTAACTCTTCTTTGGTATTTGGAGAAAAGGGAGAAGGAAGTGCAAAAAGGAAACTTCATGTGGTGATGTACCAAAGCTTTTACAACATTTCAAAGACCCTAACAAGCTCTAGTTTCTAATAAAGTGAACAAATAATGCCACAAAACCTTCATTGTTGGAAAGAGAATGAGAAATTAAGGCCAATGTGGGCATAGACTAGTCATTAAAATCCTCCCGCGGGATGCACCCATTAAGGTTCAAACAAAAAAAGAGAAACCCAAATTTAAACAAGATACTTTGGATCCTTACAAAGCTATTTCACTTCATTGCATTGTAGAGGAGAGGAAACAAACACTCAGGACCCTAGGTTATAGGAGGGTCTAGAATGATCATCTTCCATGATCTACCTCAATCTAAACAAAAGATTTAGGAATATTTGTAAGGTTTTTAAGGTAGAGAAAGAAGAGTGCTATGAATATTGTTGTCTGTCTGCTAACTTGAGAGTTTCAGGGGGATAAGAGAGTTGATTTGTAGATTTCATACCATACCTCAGATAGCTATTTTCTAGAGGACAAAAGCATGGGATAGGGACAACAACATGATGCACTGGTGTCTCATAGGTATGATGGTGTCCATATGGGAAGAAAGTATGAAATAAAGTGAAAAACATCAGGAAACGAGCTAACTACTTAACTAAGAGAGTTTAATGCGGTAATAGAAATAAATGATAATAGAATAACAATATAAAATGAAAGAAACTTCTATCTAGTTTAACTATGAAAATGAAAAAGGAGGTAAGAAGAGTGAACTCACGATTCGTCCAACCTCCAGCAAGCTTCTTGTGAATGTGAAACCTACACACATCAAAATGGGGGAAAATGTTGGGGATGTTTCGGGGCTTTCCATAATAAAACCCCTATTTTGGTGTTCCCACCTACAAGGATAGCTAGAATAACCATGAGATAGAAAATATGATAAAAATGAAATAGAAGAAATGCCAACAAAATTTAAACAACACTATGCTACATAGATCAAATGACAATGCTATGGAAATAGGGAAGTGAAACAATATCACCTTCCCAATCAGGATGCCCTCAAGCATGTAGAGGAAGATGCAAGCTTGGAAAATTCAACGTTGTTGTAAAAATGAAGAAACAGTCTCACAAGACACCAAGTCGCACCTCCAAAGGTGGAAAAAGTGCAACAAGAAGTGAAGTGTTATAAAGAAGTGTGTAGAAAATTTTGTAGTGTCAATCCAAGGTGTGTAGAAGTGTGAAGAAGATTGAAGAAGCTCCAATCACATGAAGAATTGATTTTTTGGAAGGGAATAGTAGCCCAAAAGAGACGTTCAAAGTCAGTCAAGGGAATAGGGGCATGAATATTCATCACCAATGGAGAAGTGTAACACCTTTATAGATTCAAAAGGCAACAATATTTTTAGTAAAACAATGTGGTACATAGACGTATGCACATCACATTAGCATCCCTACCAAATATTCCCCCATCGACACTAAAAACAACCCCCAAGTGGGTGGGAATTGGATGGATGAAGTGGAAAAGCATTTTCAAGTTTAATTTTTCTAATTTGAGGGGATGCAAATGGGGAATTTATGAGCGGTGCAAATTCAGTCGATTAAATTTTTCCCCCATTTTAGTAAGAATATGTGCTACCAAATGTGAGGTAAAGTAGATCGAAAGAGTTTATAAATGTATACATGAACAATTGAGGAAGTAGACCACAATCTGACCCACCTAGAAGCATAGGAATGAAGAAGCTAGCTCCCCATGTTCTTGGACCCAAGGAGAGTTGAGAAAAAAGAACCGTAGATATGCAAACCTACAAACAAGTAAACAAAGAGGTTGTATAAGTCCTTGGAGATAATTGAAAAAAGGGATCCCATAGGATGTAAGTGCTTCAAAGGTACTTAGAATTGAAAAGGAGGCACACCCTAGGTGCTCAGTCTTGAAGGAGTCCAAATGCAAGAGGCTTCAGAGAGTTTGATTGAAAAGTAGCTCAATAGGTGCACCTGCAAAGAAACATGTTAATCTACAAACAAAACATGTTAGATATCAAAAAGAAGCCATGCAGGCAAGCAAGAAAATAGTAACACATAGTAAATAATTGAAGGAATTTCTTTCAAAGGTGTCCCTCAGGAACCTTTGAAAAGAGAGGGGGTCTACTCAAGGGACACTCAGTTTGAAAGCGATAGAAAAAGAGATTAAAAAAAAATCCAATGATTAAAGAATCAAGGATTCCTTTTGAAAGATTCATTTCATCAAGGAATTTGGAAGAAAGAATTTTCCCTCACAAGGTAAAGTAAGGATTCTATCTTACAAATCCAATATGAAAGAAAAATTCACATAGGAATCCTTGTTGAAGAATGTAATTTTTGAAAAAAAAGATTTCCAAGAAGAGATTCATTGGCCACCGAATGCTCCTTATGACAATCAAATAAATATGATAGCCCCCCTTAGGATGGTGTGTGCTAAACATAGAGGCATGTGACATCATAATTATAGAAAATAAATAATGAAATTCATGTTGTGGCATGTGGAATATAACAAGATTTAATCTTGGTAATGTTGTCGTGCATGTGAGGGACAACACATGAGCACCACAACATCACAAAGCAAGCAAAGAAGAGAGAAATATAAAAATAAAGGAAAACCAAGGACGTAACGAACACAAGACAATGGGATATGATATTTTGAGGTAAGAGATGCTCATAAATATAGATAAATAGATATAATAGCATATAAATGAATTTTCATCAACCCCAAAATATATCAGACCATGTGAAGAAGGCACATGAAAATAAATAAAAATAAAACATAAATTGGTTCAACATGAAAGCGGGCCTAAATTCCCCCAACACTTTGCATCGTCCCCAATTATTGAAAATGAAAGGTACAACAAAGAGAACAATGATGTGGAAAATAGAAAAGTTTTACAACACAAAATAACTCTTGTATCCAAGCACCTACGAGGGTACAAGGGTCATCTAGGAACATACAGCAAATCATGGGGGAAAACAATGCGCACACACACACACCATCCAATCTACAAATAAAGAAGAGGAACCCCCTAGTCCTCATCAACCAAGATTTCATCATTCTCCCATTCTAAATCATCATAAGGGAAGGGCAGATGAGCCTACAAGGGGAGAATATCAAGGGGAAACCCTTTGACCCTCCTGCAATAAGAGCCAAGGAAGAAGGCCCCTCGAGGTCTTCTCCACTATTTTTTTTTAGGTGAACATTAATGATCTTGTGAAGATTTTTGATAGGTCTAGGTAATCGTCTACAAATTTGAACATGCACTTTATAAGAGTTCCATGTGTTAACTCAACGGATGATGGAGGCAGTGCCTGAGATCCACTACTAGCCTCAACAAAAGATTTGGGAGCAGTGATAAACTTTGGGGATGTTGGGGCTTCCTCTATCACTAGGATAGTGCAACCCAATGTAGAACCACCCTCCAAAGAAGTTGAACCCTTCTTTTGACCCCCATTGCATGCAAGGTCATCCTCGATATTTCACTTCATCAGCAGATGTGAGATACCCACGGATGAAGCAGAGGGTGAGGAGGAAGAGGATAAAACCACAACAAACACCATCAAGGTATTCAACATGTCCAGGAGTTTTGAAAAGGGAATGATGTCCACAAGGGACATCAGAAGGGGAGGCTCAATTGAGGGAGAAATGAATACCTACACCCTCTCCAGGTGAGGATTATTCACACTCGTTTGGGGATTTGGGAGCAATACTAGGGTGTAGGGAACTAAAGAAGACATAATAGAAGAGGAGGACACAACAGAAGATGTTGAGGTAGGAATTTCTAGCTCCCCTTCTTTCTTTTGCAAGGTGGCTTGCTCAATGGCCAGAGCATTCTTTCAACTCTTGTGCTCACACACAAGGCGGTTTCTATGACTCTAAGAGCTAGAAATTGCAACCTGAGAAGGGACGAAAGACTCATGTTCAGCCACTCGAGTCTCCATCACAACCATTTTTGTCAGAGGGAGGGGTTCCTAGATGATAATAGGAGGAAGAGATGGATAAGATGATGTGACAATAATGGGAGGAGTAGACTCGAGTGCCTTACTGACGAGCCTCTTCCCATTCACTACCATAGAGGTAGGAGTAGTAGGAGGTCACAAAGACTGAGACATAGAAGATGCTCCATAGGGACCCTTCACCTTACCATACAAAATGGGTCAAGGCACCATGGTGTTGGCAACAAAAGGTCAGAAAACTAAGAGGGGGGTGAATTAGTTGTCACAGAAATTTAAACTTAAATTAAACTTATTCTCAGATCTGATAATTAAACATGAAATAAAAAATCATCACCACAGTAGAAACACACATAACCCGAAGATTTTTGTGTGTAAACCCTTTTAGGGGGAAAAACCACAGTGGAGATTAATCCACAAGTTTATACTCTACTAAAAGTATAGAAAATGGGGAATGCACATGCATTCAGGCACACTACCTAGAGCACACTACTCAAATACAAAATGTCTTACTTCCCAAAGAAGACACATTGTCTTACAATTACATTAAGATTAAAGCCATTTGAAGATTTTGAACTAAGAAAATAGCATCTTCTAATGCCTGACTATAGTTCTAGTTAAGCACATAAACTCTGCTCACTCTTATTCACATTTAACTTTTTCCTTTGAATTATCTAAAATTTATTTGCACACAACATTCACACACTTCGCCTCTTGCATGTATTTCACATCACATCGCATAACACAAATGATAAGACAATCTCTCATATATATCTATAACCAAGAACAACGTCATCTACATGTCGGCTTCAATAAAATATAGAATGAATACAAACTGTCGGCCCAAAAATATAAACAATAATCAATGTAAATCAACCAAAGTTTTCCACAATATAGTAAAGACCCAAAACAACATCCTCAAAAATGAAACACCTTCAAACATTATTCCTCGAAGATCCACAACACGCTACAATCATCCTGTTGGCCATGAACATGAGAAAAATGAACACACAAGAGAAAATTTTCAATTGCAAAACACACCAATCAATGTGAACCAACAAAATAGATAGAACACAGTCTAGAAACATCCACAAGCATTATGAATCACTGGAGAAACATCCACAACACTTCACATTACCAGAATCACATTATCTTCATTTAGGAACACCAACTCAAACAACAAAAAGGCTATCAGAACATAGATACTCATAACTCAATCAAATCTTCATGTAGATCTCTAAAAATTTCAGTGGATAAAACAGATAGGCTTGGAAATAAACCCTTTAATCCATAAATTCTCATCCTCAATAAACTGAACTATCCATCATACTGAACTTCACTACTTCACCGACAACCTGCAACTTATTTTATTACAATTTTCTCAATATCCTCAACATATACAGCCTTAAAGACATTAATGCTAATATTGTTGACATCAATGACAACCACATATCAAAAACATCCAACACATGGGTAAGATAGGAAGTTCAAATGTCAGATGTTTTGGATTCTTCCAAGCAGGCACCATCTGACTCCCTAGAGAAAATACATAGGAGTGGAAGTCAATGGAATTGTAGTAGGGTGAGAGGAAGCAACAAGTGTAATAGAAAAGGAGGAGGAAGAAGGGATTTGTACGTGGGAAGGTTTTACCTTCCCCTTTCATGAGGAAGAGGTAGCTTGTTGCTACATTATAGGGTGAGTTATTTTTGGTTGTCCCCTACAACCAGTCTTGTACTTAAAGCAATTTTGATAAAGTAGGTTCATTTTAGGAGGAAGTGGACCAACTAGGGTAGGCCAAAAATTATCCAAGGAATAATCCCCATGGGATACCAATGGTTGATACCCAATGTCATGCACAACATGCATGAAACCCTCATGAGAGAATTTTTGACACTTACAAATTATGGAAGTGATCTTGTTCATGGAAGCTAGCCAAGGGATGCCTAGCTTCACCATAAATAGATCAGATTCTAGGATGACATCAAAAGTAGTATCTTGAACCCTAGGTCCCACTAGGATGAAAATAGTTATAGAACTGTATGGAGCAAGAGAAATTCATTCATGAGTACAGATAGTAGTTTTTGTCTTCTCATATTCATGCCTCTATAATTAATTTAGCCACAAATTCTCTTCCGTAATAACATTCACTCAACTTTTGGGGTCAACTAGGACTCCTATCACAATTTTTCCATTGAGGCGAGTGGGTATACATAGGGGAGAGGCTTTTTTATTCATGGATAATTCCTATGATGTAAAAGTCACATCTGGCGAACCAGTCACAAGTTGAGGGGGAGCATTAGGAGTAAATGAGAACACACTTACATATGCTAAGGCCTTAGGAGAAGCATCAGAAGGATCAATAATTAAGTTCATAGAGTGAGATGGAAATGGGTCCATATAAATATACAACTCATTGTTCACCTTAGCCACTGAATTATTTGTATTTTTCTTCTTATCATTGATATGGATGGTACGATCATCAATGTGATCATGTATGTCATGACATAGGTGCATATAATGTTCAATGTCATGTCCGTCAACATAATGGTACTTGAAGAACATGTTCTCATCTTACCACTTGGGATAAGTCTCTCTTAAAGGTCAAGGATCTTCTAATTTTATAATCTTATCCCTCAACAACTTTTATAGAATAGAGGAATAAGACTTAGATAATTTTGTAAACTATATGTTGAGCTTGAGGCCTTGATCATTAGTCACGGTGACTACATTTGCAATAGATTTTCCTTTCCCTAAAATTGATACTGTGGATCTTCCTTTGAGCTGAGAGCATGGGGAGGATCCCCTGAACTAAACAATCGTCTATTGGTACTCCTACAACATAGCACATAGATGTGCAAAAGAAGGATACTTCATCAAGGTAAATTTCTCCTACCAAGCTCACTGCAAGTTTCTTACGAATACCTTTTGCATGTTTGAGTCGAGCAGTGGGTATGAAATTTAGGAAAAGAGAACTTGGTATCACATAATGAAATTGGTTATTTTCTTCTGATCTTCCTATTTACATTAGATGAGATCCAAGAAGGTCATCTTTGGACAAATATTAGCCTAGAATTGCTGGAGAAACTGATTTACAAGTTGGTCAAATGAGAATATGGAATTGTCAAGGAACAATACCACTCGAGTGTTGTATCCTTGAGAGATCAAAGAAACACTTTCACCATCAGAGCATTGTGGTGAAAGATATACATGCACATTGTGTTAAAGAATAATACGTGTGTCTATGGATCTCCTTTACCACTATAATTCTCAAACTTAGGTATTTCCATCCCTTGAGGGAAGGTAGTGTTCAAAATTGTCACCAATAAGGAGCTCTATCAGAAGAAGGGCTAAAAGATGGGTTGGGTAGAGGCCTAAGAAAAATTTTCCAAATGGTTTTGCACTTGACCTATATTCTATTAGAGAGCATTCAAAATAGGGTTAGAAGATGACAAAGGACCAGTGGAACCTCCACAAAAACCACCTCCAGAACCACCTTTGGAGATTTCATCGTGACCTCCACTAGAACCACCACTAGGGCCACAAACATGGCTTCCATTGAAGTCACCATCATAGCCACCACTAGATCCACCATCGTGACCACCACTAGAACTAACGCTAGAGCCACCATTGGACATACTAGAACCATTATCCCCCATTCTGCTATAAAAATTTCTGCCAAGAAAAAAGCTACCCCTAGGAGGAAGAACATTGAATCCAAGGGGTAGTCTTATTTCTTTAACAGTAGGAGGTGGATAAGGAATGGAGATGGAAGGGTCTATTTCAGCCAAGGAATCCAATGTCGTAGGCATCAAGAAATTTTTTCCTTTCATAATCATTAATCACCTGACCTCGAGTAATACTTGACCTAGGGTTGTAAGAAGGGATGTATGCTTCCATTAAATCGATAAGGCCACAGAGAAATTATATTCCTATTCTATCCTTTTCCAACATATATCTAATCTCATTAATAACCCTAGCAGGCCTATCCATGCTTTGATCTCTCCCCAAGTGATTCACAAGATCCAAAATCCTCCTATCTAGAGCCATGAGGTGCTCTGCAGGAATAGGAATAGGTTCATTCTCATCCAAAGGCATAGCTCAAGGGAAGAAAGGAGGTGTAGAAGCATGAGTGGTTTCATCAAAGAAAATTTTCTCTACCACCGATACCATCTCATGGGAGGCAAGAGATTAAGGGATCCTTATAAAATCCATTTTAATGTGTTGATATCATGCGCTTCTTCTAACAACGTATCCAAAATTAGTAGATTAATTTTTTAAGCTCATAAAGAATCACAACGCACAAATCCACAACTTACATAGACATGAGAGAGAGGACCTCAACACAAAGAAATGGATATTACAAGCTTCATGTCAAGTTCACCAAAATTTAGAGTAGGGGGACTGAACACTCAGGGCCTTTGGTTACAAGAGGGTCCAGACCGATCAGTTTAGCTGATCTACCTCAAGATAGATAGAAGGTTTAGGGAAATTGTAAGGCGTTTAAGTTAGAGAAAGAAGAGCACTATTAGTACTGCTATCTTTCTGCTAACCCAAGAGCTTTAGGGGATTAAGAGAGCTAGTTTCTAGATTTAAGACCATACCTTAAGCAACTCTCTACTAGGGGACAACAGTGCAAGATAGGGATGAAAACATGGTGCATTGGCATCTCACAGGTGTGATGGGGTCCATATGGGTAGACAGTATAAAATATAGTGAAAAACCTTAGGAAATGAGCTAAATACTTAATTGAGAGAGTTTAATGCAATAATAGAAATAAATGACAGCAAAATTATAACATAAAATGAATGAAAATTTTATCTAGTCTAACTACAAAAATGATAAAGGTGGTAAGAAGACAACACTAACGATTGGTCAAGTCTCCCACAAGATCCTCACGAATGTGAAACCTACACACAACAAAACGAGGAAAAAAATTAGGATTGTTTTGGGGCTTTCCGCAGTCAAACCTCTATTTCAGTGTTTTGACCTCCACGGACAGCCAAAATAGCCACAAGATAGAAAATACGATAGAGAAAGAAATGGAAGAAATTCCAAGCAATGAAAACAACACTATCCTACGTAGATCAATTGAAAATGTTATGGAAATATGGATATGAAACAATATCACCTTCCCAATCTAGATGCCCTCAAGCACATAGAGGAAGATACAAGCTTGGAAAAGTCAACATTGCCACAACAATGAAGAAGAAATCTTGCAAGACACCAAGTCGTAGCTCGAATAGTGAAAAAAGTGCAACAAGAAGTGAAGTGTGATCAATAAGTGTGTAGATAATTCAACAACATCAAGCCAAAGTGTGTAGAAGTGAATAATATTGAACAAGCTCCAATTGAATGAAAAATTAAAAAAAATTGAAGTGAATAGCAGCCCAAAAGAGTCATTCAAGGTTGGTTAAGGGCGTAGGGGTGTTTCTCTTCATCACCAATGGAGAAGTGTAACTCCTAAGCTCTAGATTCCATGTGTAGTGTAGGGAAATGCATACCCTTGCAATTTCACACTTCTTTGGGCCTACCTTACTTTATTTATCCTTATTAGTGTCTTAATTGCTTCTATTTTGCATCCACAAGCCTAATAAATTATATCGTTTATGGCTAATCCCAAAAAACATCAAAGGATACATGATAATTTAATGATTCTAGCTATGTGTCTCTAATTTTTGGATCGGGAATAAGATGCCACCTAGGGTTTCTTTGTCCCCCAAAGATCTTGGGACCCTAATTCTAGAGGCACCTTGAAAGGCCTCTTTTTGTAGCTTGTGCCCCGTGTTTCAAGCCTCGAGACTAAGATGCCGCCTAGGGCATCTTAGTCCCCCTCAAGTTATTTTTGACATTTAATTTCAAATTTTGTGGGATTTAGCCTCCTTTAATTAATGAATTCATAAGTCAATTTGTTATGGTGTAATTTTGAGAAATTATGCATGGATAAGTATAAATACAAGGTTCTTTCACTCATTTTCATCCTAAACATTCACGAGATCACCTAAGACTCTTTTGGGAGTAAATTACTAATAGTATAATTGAGTTCAAAAGAGAATTCAAGAGAAATTCATCACGCATTTAGAGCCATCATCAAGATTCAAGCATCCTGTCAAAGATATTCTTGCATCATGTTTGTTTTTGAGCTAACATTTGTGATGTAGGGTTTTGATTCAATCAAGCAATTCAAGTCAAGATATATCAAGAATTCATTCAATTCAAGATCCACATTCAAGCTAGCCACTTCATACAAGTTCATATATTTCATAACAAGCGTTTGGTGAGTTGCAACATAGCACTTTTTGCATTCATCATTTCCCTTCATTATTCTATTTCATTCCAAGGTTTAATTACCAACAAGGGGTTTGACTAAGGAAAACCCCCATTTACTAACAATCAACAAGTTTTTCCTCTCTTGTGTGTTTATGTTTTTAGATTTAGGTTGAAGATCATTTGAAGTGAAAAGTTGCATTGCAATTTTGTGATCTTTACAGAAAGTCACCTATAGGCCATATTTGGTGGTTTCAAGACCTAAGATCTGAGAAGAAGGAAGTGCAAACATTGAACATTAGGATCACATTTAAAATCTTTTGAAATTGAGATCAGGACTAAGTCAATAGTAAGGGCATCTTAGTCCTCCAAGTGGTATTTTGCAGAGATTCCTTCAAATTTTGTTACACCATCTGAATATTTTGCATCTACCCCGAAAAATAGTAGTGGGACTAAGACAATAGTAAAGTCATCTTTGTCCTCACTAGCATATTTTGACAACATTTTTGCATTTCCAGAATTCTTATCACATTTCTATACTTCCCAAGTACATACATCCTAACTTTCTATTACTTAATTTTGTCATTTGTACTCATTATTTGGCTTGCATTATTAGGTTTTGTGAGTTGAATATCAAGTTTCCTTTTCAAATATTTTTCTTGGTGGTGAACCCTTCAAAGCCTAAGGAATCTTCCTAGGTCTCCTTTGTTGAGAATTGACTCACCTTTGTGTTGTTAGTCAGCCCAATTTGGGATCCTAGGTTTCCTTGAATAAACCATTCCACCCCCTATAAGGAAAAATCAAGGATTAGGGATTCCTTTCTTGCATTGTTAGTCCATTCTCCACCAAATAATTTGTCCAAAAGTTCACCATGCTGGGAAAATGTGTCTCAAAATTGTAATTATATGTGGTTTATTGTTGATAGGATGTATATGTATTTATATATATGTTTCCTAGTTACACTAATAAGTGTATACAATGGCAGCATGAAGCGAAATATGAGTGTGTTAACATTTTCAAGAAACTTCTAGAATGATCGACATACATTAAATAAAGGATATATTGTAAATCTAGATCATTCGATATTAGGTTTTAGATCTAACGCCGGACATTTTATTGCCTTGCCTTGCCCTAGAATGTAACTCTATTTTATGAGGGTGTTGTATTATGACTATTATAGAGATTGTGATGATTTATGAGAGTCTAATAGTGGTTGTGTTGTCTCTTGATCTTTGAGTGGTGATACTCTTGTGCAAATCTTGCTATGCAAGTATATTGTAATCTTTCTAATTTACTGAATAATATACTGGGCAACTTTTGGAGTGTGAGGTTTCTCTCTCGAAATGGTTTTCCCCATGTAAATAAGTAATGGTATGCATGATATTTATGTTTATTTTTGTTTAAGTTTTTGTAACTCTTAAAGATCTGTAAAAGTCTTGCATTATTCTCCTCTCAAGATTAGTGTAGGAAGTTGTCATGCTACCTTATCTTCCTTACAAGTGGTATCAGAGCTTGATCACCTTTGGTTTTAGTTGTGGGTTGTTGGGTTTTTTGAACTAATCTATATTTGAGTGGGAGGTTATGCGGAAGATACTTTGTAATCTTCTTGTGGGAATTTTCAGATGGCAAGTTCATCAGGGAGAATAAAGGTGGAGAAATTTTTTTGAAATAATTTTGAGATGTGGAAGCTAAAGATGGAGGATATGTTGATAGATCACAATCTATTGGATGCTATTGATGAGAATGTTTCAAGGCCTATAGATCCTACTCAGGCTACATAATATGATGTTATGAAGCATAAATACAAGGGTCTATTTAAATAGTGCTTGGCAGACTGTATCTTAATTAATGTCCATGAGGAGACCTTTGTACATAAAATATAGAAGAATCTTGGTGAGATGTATTAGGCCAAATCTTCAGTGAACAATATTTTATTGAGGAAAAAAGTGTATTCTCTTTTTATGACTATTGGAAGTACTTCTATTATTTTGAAGACTGAAGATGTGGTGGGTTTTTTGCTTTTTGAAAAGATGAGGAGGAAGGTATCCATCACTCCCGAGGAGGCCCTAAATTTTCATGGAAGACCTAAGGAAAAAGGAAAGAAGAATGAGAAGCATGACAAACCCAAGTCTACGGGGAGATCTAAATCTCTTGGAAAGTCCAAAGGTATTTGTTTAAATTGTGGTAAGCCTATACATGTTTGTAAGGAATGCAAAGAATAAAATAAGAAGAAAAAGAAGAAATTTGATTATGATTATGAGTCTGAGAAGGAAGATGGCAATGCATTCATTGCAACTTTGGAAACTCGTGTAGGTAATGATGCATGGTAAATTGACTCAGGTGCATCTTTCCATATGACCTTTAATATAGATTGGTTTTGTGAATATGAAGAATTTGTTGGAGGTAAGGTGTACTTGGGTGATGATTCTCATTTAGACATTGTTGGTCATGGTAAACTTAAAATCAGGTTTCCTGATGGTAGAATAAAAAGAGTTAATGGTGTGTTGCATATCCCTAGATTAGCATGAATTTTTTAATCTGTGAGAAAACTAATAGATGTGGATGTGCAAGTAGTTTTTTTTTATGCAAGATGCAAGATGGTCAGAGGTTTTATGGTGATTTCTAGAGGTGTCAGATATGACACATTATATAATCTTGATGCATGCACTATTGAGTGCAATAGTACTTCTGTGAAAAGAAAGTCTATGGAAGAAGTGATAGTTTCACCTTCAACAGATGGTCATGGCTTTTCTGTACCCAAGGGTGCTCTTTCTTCTAAGACAAAGTTACTTGTAGAGAAAACTATGTTATGGAACTTGAGACTTGGCCACATTGGAGAAAAGGTTCTAAGGACCTTGAAGAATAAAAACCTTGTTGAAGGTTTGTCCAATTGTAATCTTAAATTTGATTTATGTGAGCATTGCATTTATGGAAAACAAAACCACATTCAATTTTACTCAAGTTCTCATAAATCATGTGGTGTATTGGATCTTATTCATTCAGATGTGTTTGGTCATGTATATGTTCTTTTGATTGGTAAATCCACATATTATGTTTCATTTATTGATCATTATAGTAGAAGGCCATGGGTATATTTACTAGAGAGTAAATCTAAAGTTTTTAGTCGATTTAAAGAATTTAAAGCAATGGTTGAGTTACAAAATAGAAAGAAAATAAAATGTTTGAGGACTGATAATGGTGGTGAATTTTTCTCTAATGATTTTGATAAATATTGTAAACATTGTGGTATTCATAAAGAGAAGACAACTCTGTATTCTCCAGAACAAAATGGAGTTTCTGAAATAATGAACATGAAACTGATGGAGAAGACTAGGAGTATGTTGAGTGGTGTTGGCCTAGAACAAAGGCTTTGGGATAAAGTTATTGCCACTACTTGTTACCTAATTAATAGGTCTCCTACATCAGCTCTTGTTGATAAGATTCCTATAGAGGCATGGTCAGGTTGCAAGCCTTCATCGAGACATCTTAGAGTTTTTTGTTGTGAGGCATATGCACATGTGCCAAAGGAGAAGTGAACAAAGTTGGAGAACAAGGTTGTGAAATGTATCTTCATCGGGTATAGTTATGGTGTGAAAGGATATGAGCTTTGGGATCTTGTTGCACAAAAGGTAATACATAGTAGAAGTGTTATGTTTAGAGAAACTAAGCATTCTTCTATTACATTGCAGACAAAACAAAGTAAATAGGAAGATGTGATTCAATTTCCTTCTACACCTGAGAAAGTTGAATTGAGGCCTAAGGATATAAAAGAAGTTGAGGAGAGCTCATCTAGCTCTAGATATTCATAAGAGGAGGAAGAACCTCCAACTCAAATTTTTCGTAGGTCTACAATACATAGCCAACCACTTGATAGGTATACACCCGATGATTGGAGATGTATTTTTTATGTAGATACTAACATGGATGAATCCAGATCTGTAGAAGAGACACTGGGTATGAATGATGTAGAATTCTGGAAGATTGCTATGGATAAAGAAATGACATCTTTGAAAATGAATGATACATGGGATCTTGTACCATTTCCTGAAGGACGAAAACCTATTGGTTGTAAGTGGGTGTTCAAGAAAAAAATTATTTCAGATGGAAGTATTGAGAAATACAAAGTAGGGTTGGCTGTGAAGGGTTACTCTCAAGTTGAGGGTGTTGATTATGGTGAGATATTTTCTCCTGTTGTAAAAGTGACATCCATTAGATTTATTTATTTTATTGTTGCTACCTTTGATTTAGAGGTTGAGCAAATGGATGTGAAAAACTGCTTTCCTTCATGGTGATTTGGAGGAGGATATTTATATGACATATCCAAAGCACTACTTAGTGGAAGGTAAAACTAAATTGGTTTGAAAATTGAAGAAATATTTGTATGTCTTAAAACAAAGTCCTAGGATGTGGTACCAGAATTTTGATACATATGTGTTGAGTTTGGGATTTGAGCATGCTAAATTTGAAATGAGAGATCTTGGTGTAGCTAAACACATTTTTGGGATGGAAATTATAAGAGATAGGGGTATGTGCAGGATCATGATGGACCAAAAAGTGGCGATATGTAAGTGATATGATGACCCATGTGGCTGACGACTTTTTTTTTACCCAAAATTGATGAAACAAAAAGGGTTTTTAAAAGATATTCTCATCTTTCCACCATATAAATTATGCTTTATTTTGAATTTAATAAATAATTATTATTCATTTTCTATTTGAATTACGAGTAAATTATTGATTGATAGGCTGATTGAAACAAATATATAGCTTTCAAACAGTACTCATTTTTTGAATATGAAACATGTGTCACATTCTATGCCTCGAATAATATAGGATTAAAAAAATATATATTAAATTTCATGAAGTTTTGACCAAGTTAAGGTGGTTAGACATATGAGTTTTTATATTTTTTAAAAGTTGTAATAAAAAAATCATAATTAATTATTTACTTGGAAACAAAATACAAAAAAATATGCATCACATCAGGACATGAGTCCTTTACTTATATCTAAAATATTATAAAAAAATATTATCATTTTATTGTGGTTAGGGTGGTCAGACAAACACCTACTTCTTATTTTTTCCCTGAAATTTAAGTACTGTTGCATTGAAATTTTAAATTTTCACCAAATAGATTTTTTTTTTTCTAAAAAAATATAGAAGTTTTGAAACTACATTCAATTTGCTACAAATTCTATTCTTACATATTTTTGAAATAATATAGATAACTTATTCAAATTTTTACGTGAAGTTGCCTAACGCTGATTTTTCTGAATTTTATTGCCACTTAAGGGCCTATTTTTTCCATGATGATCTTGCACATACCCATAGAGTGAATAGAAAGATATGGCTTGGCCAAATTAAGTATGTCAACTCAATTTTATAGAGCTTTGATATGCAAGATTGTAGACCATTTTGTTTTCCTATTTCAGTTGGAAAAAATTTATCTATTTCAGAGTGTCCAACATCTCCATCAGAGATGGAAGACATGAGAAGAGTTCCTTACCAGAGTTCAATTGGAAGTTTAATGTATGCTATGGTTTGTACTAGACCAGAAATTGCCCAAGTAGTAGGACTTCTTTCCAGATATATGTCTAATCCTGGTAGAGTCCACTGGGTTGCAGTTACATGATTCTTCAAATATTTGCAAGGTATATCATATTATTCCTTATGTTATCATAATAATAATATGATTGAAGATGAGATTTCCCTTCATATTCATGGTTACACAGATTTAGACTGGGCAGGTGATGTTTATAATGGAAAATCCACCAGTGCTTATGTATTTACTTTATTTGGTGGTGCAATTAGTTGGATGAGAAAGCGATAGGTTGTGGTTTCTTTTTCTACTTTTGAAGAAAAGTATATGGCAGTTACTCATGCTTGTAAAGAATCCATTTGGCTTAACAGATTGTGTTCAAATATTGGAATAAAACAAGGTGAAAATGACAATTTATTGCAATAGTCAGAGTGCAATATGTCTAGCCAAGAACTCGACATTTCATGCCAGGACCAAGCACATTGATGTACAAAATCATTTTGTTACAGCTATGGTCGAAGATGGCAAGGTGAAGTTGGTTAAGGTAGAGACTTTAACGAATTTTTTTGATTCTTTAACTAAGCTTGTGAGCACATAGAAGTTTAGATGGTGTTCAGAGACTATGGGCCTTTTGGCCCCTAGAAATTAAAGAGATGATGTTTACGCCCTCATGTTGCTCTTGCAAGGTGTTCAACAAGTGGGAGATTTGTTGGGAAAATGTGTCTCAACATTGCAATTATATGTCGTTTATTATTGATAGGATGTATATATATTTATATATATGTTTCATGTTGATTTTATAGAAGTGCGAGATATCTTTCTCTCAAATTTATAAATGATGGATAAATAATACCAAGGCAAGTCGGACTTTCTATATATAATAATTTTATGAAGAGTCACCGTGTTTCTTAAAAGAGGCCAACCCAAATGAAGAGTCACCTAGTTTTGTATAAATACAAGGTGATGATCATTCATTTGATCATCAGGTTAATTCATGATAATTTGCATTCCTAGAAGAAGTTAATACTTGAGTTGTAGATCATCATCTTGTAGCAAAAGATCATCATTTTGTAGCAGTGGACCGATTTCAAGGAGAAACATATTCATTTGTATCTTTGCATCTAGGAGAGGTGCTATCATTCATTGTATCAAATTCGGCATTGCGTTGGGCCTGAGTTGTAGGTTTATTTTTTCTCTTAATCCTTCAATATATAAGAGATATATTTGCTAGATTTTTTCTCCCTCAAGTAGGAGGGTTTTCCAAGGGTATCTTGTTGTGTTCATTGTCTTATGTGTTGCATTTTATAATTGATTTCATTTTTGATTCTAAATATAACATGGTATCAAAGTGGGTCTAAGAAAATATCTAATCAGATTTTTTTAAGCAGTCAAGTCAACTTTTCATCTAGGCCAGATCTTGAAGTGTCGCAGATCTAAGGTTCAAATTATTTATTACCTAAGGGCAGATATTTGAACGCGAATTTGTGCACAAAAAGAAGATGGTGAGCGGTGTCAAGGTAGAAGATAGGCTTGATGGAGCTTCAAACTTTGACTCTTGGAAACCCATGGTACTCATTGCATTAGAGGAGAATGATCTTGATTTCATGGATATTTATATGCCTAAGCCTTCTGATGATACTGAGAAAATCTAGTGGAAGAAAAATGGCACAAAGGATAGAAATATCATGATAGACTCTGTGATGAATGACCTAGTACCGATCATCTCCAAGTTCAAGTCAGCTAAAGAAATGGTTGATACTCTAAAAAAATTGTATGAGATCAACAAAACCAACAGAGCCCTTGCTTTGAGACAACAAATTCACCATGTAAAAGTGGCTAAAGATGATTCAAGCATCTCATTCTTTATGAAGATTTTTGATTTGAGAGATCAGTTGAGCACTATTGGGGATATAATTACAAACAAAGATCTTATTATGTTGGAACTAAATGGTTTTCCTCAATCTTGGGAACCCTTTATTCAAAGCATTAGTGGGAGATCCAAGTTGCCCAAGTTTGATAATCTTCGAGTTGATTGTATTCAAGAAGAGTTCAGGTTGGTAGCAAGAGGAATTGGGTGAAACTATCATGATGTAGAAAATCAAGTTATTGCTACACATACTTCTAGAGAAAGAGGCAAGGGAAGAAAGAGGAATAGAGACAGAGAAACAGATTCTGCCCCAAAACTGAAGAAGAAGGATCTCTCTCACATTCAATATTTCAAGTGTGACAAGTACGGTCACTTTGCTCCAGATTGCAAATTAAGGTCTACATAACATGTTTCTACTATGAAAATTGACATACGGACATCTCAGATGGCTCCTAGCTCTAAAGTTGATTCAAAAGGTTTCTTATTCTAAAGTCAATTAATTTCTTTGAAGAGGAGGAAATGACATTCAGAGGGAGTCAAATTGAGACAATTCAAGGCACGAGTTGAGAGCTTGTCCAGGAAAAGGATTAAGGTTCTAAGATAGGTCAATGGAGGGGAGTTCACTTCCAGAGGATTTCTTTGAAATCTCTAAGGAAGGGATCAAGAGGGATTTATGTGACTCACTAAGAAGAAGTGAAGGTTGTAGTATTGCAAGGCCAAGTGGAAAATCCTTGGAAGACCTCTTCAGCAACTAAGAACATAATTTCACAGGACAGTTAATCTAGATTTGACATTCGTAGCTCTGCAAACCTATTTAGAATAGGGTGATCTGGGATAAGGTCGAGGAGGACAGTCTTGGACTCGAGCAAGTCAATAGTGTTGGAAGTGTGCATTGGAAGCTGCTCCTCTAAGGCAAGAATTACAGACAATCTTGGATGAGGAGGTTAGGAGGTTGATGCAAGTAATTGGAGCTCTAGAGGGAGTCACATTATCATGAAGATTTGTTGTAATGTATATTTCTCTGAGATAGAGAAATATGAGGTGAAAGCCCTTGTAGTGTATATTTTTTTGAGACAAATAAATATGAGGTGAAAGCCCTTGTAGTCTATATTTCTTTAAGATGAATAAATATGAGGTGAAAACCCTTGTAGTGTATATTTCTCTCATACGGAGAAATATGAGGTGAAAGCCCTTGTAGTGTATATTTCTCTGAGACAAAGAAATATGAGGTGAAAGCCCTTGTAGTGTATACTTCTCAGAGACAGATAAATATGAGGGGAAAGCCCTTGTAGTGTATATTTCTCTGAGATGAAGAAATATGAGGTGAAATCCCTTATATTTTATATTTCTCTAAGACAAAGAAATATGAGGTGAAATCCCTTGTAGTGTATATTTCTTTGAGACAGAGAAATATGAGGTGTGAGCCTTTCATCTCTGTTACTGAGATGAGATGTCATGTTGAGAGACTCCATGACAACATCACGTTGAGAGACTCCGTGATGAACCCTTGTACTTGTGTTTCTTTCCACACATGGGAGTAGCCATGGTAGATGCCATGTTGAGAGACTCCATGACGACATCACATTGAGAGACTCCGTGATGAACCTTTGAGTTTTCCATAAATGGGTGTAGCCATTATGGGCGTCATGTTGAGAGACTCCATGGTGTGGATATGTGGAAAGATACCTCCCTAGCTAAGAGGGATTTTTGATGTTATAGCAATGGGAGATATGTTTCTCTCAAATTTAAAAATGATGGATAAATAATACCAAGGAAAGTCGGACTTGCTATATATAACAATTTTATGAAGATTCGCCTTGTTTCGTAAAAGAGGCCAATCCAAATGAAGTGTCACCAAGTTTTGTATAAATACAACTTGTTGATGATCATTCATTTGATCATCAAGTTCATTCATCATAATTTGCATTCCTAGAAGAAGTTCATACTTGAGCAGTAGATCATCATTTTGTAGCAACAAACCGATTTCAAGGAGAAACATATTCATTTGTATCTTTTCATCTAAGAGAGGTGCTATTATTCATTCTATCAAATTAGACATTGTGTTGGGCCTGAGTTGTAAGAATATTTATTCTCTTATTCCTTCAATATATAAGAGATATATTTGTTGGGTTTTTTCTCCCTTGAGTAGGATGGTTTTCCTAGGGTATCTTGTTGTGTTCATTGTCTTATGTGTTGCATTTTCTTATTGCTTTCATTTATGATCCTAAATCTAACATTTCATAGTTACACCGATAGGTGTATACAATGGCAACACGGAGCAAAATGTGAGCGTGTTAACTTTTTCAGGAAACTTCTAGAATGGTCGACATATGTATTAAATAAATGATATATTATAAATCTAGACTGTTCATTATTAGGTTTTAGATATAACGACGGATATTTTCTTCATTTGTCTTGCCCTAGAATTTAACTCTATTTTATGAGGGCATTATATTATGACTACGATAGAGATTGTGTTGATTTATGAGAGTTTGATAGAGGTCATGTTGTCTCTTGATCTCTGAGTGGTGATACTCCTGTGAGAAGCTTGCTCTGCAAGTATATTGTAATATTTATGATTTACTGAATAATATATTGAGTGGATTTTAGAGTGTGAGTTTTTTCTCCCGAAATGGTTTTCCCCATGTAAATCACTATGTCGTGATATGCATGATATTAATTTTTATTTCTATTTAAGTTTTTGAAACTGTTAAAGATTTGTAAATGTTTTGCATTATTCTCCTCTCAAGATTAGTGTAGGAAGTTGTTTCACTACCTTAGCTTCCTTGCATTCCAAAGGCGAGAATCTTGTCAAGATGACAACACGCTATGTAGATGTCCACACACTATGCTAGCATCCCTGACAAAAATTCCCCCATTGACACTATAGGAAACCACCAAGTGGGTGGGAATCAGATGGATGAAATGGAAAAGCATCATCAGGTTTAATTTTTATAAGGTGAGGAGATGCAAATGGGGAATTTACGAAGGGTGCAAATTCACTCCATTACTTGAGAATAATATGAAAGTGATAAAACTTTAATAGGAGAATGAAAGAGTATTATAAAATGATTCAATTCTTGAAAGTTTAGGTTAGAATATCATAAAAGCTAACAATTGAGAATCAAATTTCAAGAATTATATGTAGAATTAAAGGAACATAGAGCATTCAATGTATGTGAAACAAAGAACAAAGCGTAACATGAAGGCCACATGAGCACAATCTGATACAAAATTTCTTCTTCTATTGCTTAATATTGTTGAATAATGAAAATGATATGGTTAGATAATAAATCTAAATAATTTTCTGGACATCAATTACAAAAGAGATATTCTAGAGCTCTTTATGAAATCCTCTATATCCTATTCTATTGCTATTGATAATCTATCACCTATCTATCTATTGATCAATAAATCATTCCCTATCTCAAGAGGCTCCTAAGAAATTCCCTTTTATAAGACAAGGGAAGTATACAAGAATCGAGCACTCTATGTCGCCATAGCTAGAAACCCTAACATGTGTCACCACGAGATGACAAAATGGGATATGATATAATAATACTAGCAATCGCACCTTGGAGTGCAATGGGTACGCCGAAGACAATATAGTGAATCTTGTCATTAGAATATATTTGTTATAATTAATAAAATTAAATAATATATTTATTTTTAAAAATCAATTAAACTAAAAAAAATACTATTATATTATTCCTAACTTCAAAATTCATTACATAAAAAATAAATAATAATAAATTAACATTAAAATTTAAAAAGATATATATATCAAATAAATTAAAATATATTCCCTCAATTAACAATTAATAATTAAAATACTTTTAATCTAAATAATTATGAATTGTAAGAATTATATGCTAAATTCAAATCCATAACATTCTAGAAAGATAAATGAATCAATTATCCAGGGGAGAGTGTTATACAAAAAAATTAAAAATTAAAAAATTGCAGGTACCATGGCGAACAATCAATTATCCGAGGGAGAGCATTATAAAAATAATAATTAAAAAATTGCAGGTACTATCTCCTCAAAGACTTTCATGCTTTGTACGCAAGTCCGTCAGATTGCTACACAGCCACATAGCAAGTACCGTTAAAAAGTTTCAAAAAAAAAACAGACCGGTCTAAAAACTAGCGGAAACCAATAGCACTGGGAAAGCAGCCAAAAAAATGGCGAAAAATAGCCGAAAGAATTGCAAAAATGATGAACGGCTGAGATTTTTTTAATCACTGTCCTTGTAATCTAGACCGTTCGATGTCAAAAGGGCTTCGAAAAGCTCAGCATGGGGACGCCTTCAGCGTAAAAAATTGAATTGCTTCAATAATGAAAATGGGTATAACAACTGATAACCCATATCTTGAGAGCTTCATGTAGGTCTCCCTATGAAAAACAAGATCCGGATTGTACATGCTCAACTAAATCCGATCTGATCTACTGCAAGCGATAATGGTGAAGTCAAAATAGGTTGACTCTAGGAGCGGCGATTAAACAAAACGCGCTACCACCCAGTATCGTTCGTGAAGTTATAACCTCGATAGTGAAGAAACCTTCCCTACAGAAGCTGGGTGATGTGGCAAGATGGCGGGCGTTCTTCAAAATTTGAGAGAGTAGCTTGAGGAAAATCCGCACGAGGTGGCCACGTGTACACCTTCGGGCCCGAAGAGAAGGCAAAGTCCGAAAAGGTAACACAACTACTACGTGGCGCAATTGCACACCTTTTCACCAAAATTTCCCCACAACCTCCAAAAGACGTGTCGAGCTGACATGTGGTGAGACGAAAAAAAGAAGCCAAAAGAGTGAGTGCCTCGAGGCCGAAAAGATGAAAACAACGTACTTAAAGAGAAAAAATGCTCCACATTGCTTATATCATGATAGTTTGCAGGTGTTGAGAAATTTAGATTATTTGAAATTTAAAAATTAATGAATCAACATGACTTTGTAGTTTAACTTAAATTAATTAAAAAACCGAATGAACTTATCAGTTGCATGTTGTGATAGTGTGATTTTTCTAGATCACTTAAAACGCACTCACAAAATAATATTCACTCTTTTGAAAAAGGAAAAAATGGGTCATGATCCTTTTTTTCTTTCATGAAAGTTAATAAATGAGAAAATTATAATGTACTCATGTCATGTTTATTCTTAGTAGTGACCAATCCTTAGACTTAGCTTTATCATACTATAATCTGATTGCATTTTAAGGTAAGTGAGTTATGGTTTGTCTAACATAATCATGTTAGTGATTATTTTGACCCAACAATAGTTTTTGGCCACTTTTTGGCTTTCCATCTTTGTGTACATACCCATATCCCATGTATTTAGTATTATTAGAAATTTATGCACTTAGATCAGAATGATATGCATACATCTATTTATCACCTAAAAAATTAGCACCTTGTTATCCTTGTCCAATCCTTAGTGTCTTTAGATCAATCTCAAATTTCAAATTTAATATTTTAAAATTACAAAATCATGGCCTTTCCTACTAGCCATTGTAATATTACATGGCACATGTTTGGTGTGATTTATTGATACCTTAGTATTTGAGAAGATTCAAAATGTAAATAATTCATAAGGGAGAAAATGAGGAGAAATAAGGTGGATTTCGGGACTAAAAAGAATATCTAAATCACACTTCAATTTGAACAAATAGAATCAAAATTTGCATGAGTCATACAAGCCATCTGCATGCTTAAAAATATCTTCGATATTTTTCTTAAATTCATAAAGTTGATCCAAATAAAGGTTTGATCGAGGAGAACTATATGCTTGTGATCCAATAAACTCCCCTTAGGCAATTATAAACACCACCTTGACAAAATTAGACATAGGAAAGGTGAAGCAAAGTGATCAATACTACTACTTTTTGTCAACTCGTTCCTAATTACTATAGTTCAGTTTTGTGTATTAGATCATTCTTGTAGCACTTGGGTTCAATACCAAGGGACTCAAGTTTCATTCTCAAAAAAGTTATAGACTACAAAAAATTCAAGAGATTGATTAGATAAAAAGCAATAGTTTTGTAAACTTTTATGACTAAATTCTACATAACATTAACACTAAATATCCATGATTATTAATGAACTACATACTCTATTAATTACATTTAATTTACAAAAAATGACATGTCAATTAATCAACTCAACCTTAATTTAATCTAGATTAATTAACCTTAATTGTTTGAAATTATTAAACCAATAAAAATTAATTTCACAAATTACAAAAAGTTAAAAACAGTTGTCACTTAAATGTGTTTATTCCCAACTTTAATTACAACATTATCAACAAAGTAAAAAGAAGAGAAAGAATGAAAGGCTATAACTTTGCCTGAGAGTCCTTACATTGCATTAATTCCTAGAAAACAAAAGCTAATGCAAGTGGACAAGATTCTTTTAACTTTTGTTTTGATTTATTCTAGAATCGTTTGGACACTAAGATAAGTTCAAACTATTAAATTGACGACACGAACAGTGTTATTGCAAGGAATAAAGAGAGCTAACAAATAAACTTGATGGCCCAGTATTTAACGGATAAGTATGGTGGAACATTTTACCGTTGGCCTTCCTTTAATTTGCAGTTTCAAAATATACAAATCAATAAATATTTTATACATTTAGTGCCTATAATAAAATTATGAAAGTCATTTTTATCTTCTTCTTTAATGATGAATTAAAGTGTGTGATTAAAATGATGATGAACAAATAATATGCATGATTTTCAACCACAATACAAGATCACTAAGAATAGATAAGATTTGAATGATTTTTTTAAATTTATTTTGATCATAAATTTTATAAAATCAAATTTGGTTGTTAGATTTGATTTTGACATGTATTATTATATGATATAGGCGTCTTTTTTCTTTAGATGTGGTTAATTACATATCTTGACTATTTAGTAATTATGTTTATATTTTATGTTATTTTTTGTGAGTTGAGTTTTGAATATACTTTTTTAATATTGATTATTTACCATTTACACCAAAACAAAAAATTACTCTTCCACTTACATTTTTAACTATTTTTTCTTTATTTAAATAAATGATTTTATTTATAAGTTGGGTTTAACTACAAAATAAAGATCTTCTTAACCAAAAAATAAATGTACAAGAAAATGAAGAGTGGGTGTTTAGATCTATAAAGAAGTATGAGCATTTCTAGTAAGCATCTCAATGTGGTGATTCACAAAATAGAGCACTGTAAGTCAAGACAACCATGTTTGGAACTCAAAACCAACATCGATGCTTTCATTATTCTATAAGGTTGCACCAAAGTTGTAGAGTTATAGAATGCAGCGTAACTCCAATATTGGCCATTAAATTTGTCTCTAGATTATGTTTCTTGATGTGTTAGATTTCTAATTGAGAGAAAAGATTAACCAATTTATGTATACATTTTCTTTTGTGTACACAATGGTAACATATTTCATTTGGGCCTATGTAAAGTGCATTGATTATGGGCCAATAGTTCAGCCCAATTTTAGAGCCGAAGTTTTGGCATTATTGTTTTGAAGTAGAGACAAGACCCATAGAATATACCCAAAATGCCTTTTAATAAAAATAAGTATTCCTCTAACCACAACCAATCCAAGGTACCCCTTATAGGCCCCATAAAAAAATAGTGAAAACAATGCTAAAGAGAGGAGGAATGTTATTATTTTGAATCCATTTCTTAGATTTTTTATGTTTAAAGTGGAAAGATTATTCACAAAGGATTGAACAAAATTAGTCTAACCAAAGTATGATGGTTGATATCTAAAAATAATAGCATTACAAGCCCTCCAAATCGTCCAAAAAAAATTATGAAAAATGAGTTTGGTTGCAATAGGGCATTGGTTTATTTTCCCACCCCTTATATAAGGAATGTGATGTCAATTAATTTTTGAAAAGAGATATGAGTACAAATTTGGGATTAGTGTTTCTAAAAAGACATTTCCACATATCTCTAGCAAAAACATAATGGATAAGAAGATGATCCCTACTTTTTTTTACCATCTAGTATGCTCCTAACCTATAGTCTATATTGGGTTATAAGAAATTGATCAAACTTTGGCTACCTTAACTTTTAAATAGTTTTTATAGGCATTATTATAATCATACATAGGTAGATAGGTCATCCTAGGGGTTATAATTAAACATCTAAGTTGTCTTAGATGGTAGCTAAGGCATAATTAAGTATATATAGGAGATAGTGGCTAGTTATTATCATCATATTGAATATTATGTTCTTATTCAAGACTATTGGAGGTATTCTCCTTAAAGTGGATTAAGAGGTTGCCCCCTCAAAGTGATATATGATTATCAAGTACCTTTGGCATATTTACGAAATTAAATTATTCTATTGTGCAACTTGTTTCACTACAAGTGATATTAGAGTATAATCTTTGCAAGATGAGAGAGAGGTAAGTTTTTTTCAACTTTGGAGTTCATTTTAGGATATGCATATCTATTTTATTGAGTTCCTTTCATAATTTTTAAAGGTTTCTTTGAGGATATATTTGATCTACTATATATTATAGAATTAAGGTAATTTTGAATATAATTAAATGAGTTATTATGACATTAGGCTTACATTAGGGTTAATTGGAAAATTTAATATCTTGGGTTGAAACTTTATCAACACGTTTATTTGGCAATCTCGTATCTTGGGTTGGACCCATCTATCCTCAAATCTAAACTTACTATATATATTAACCTCTTGTAAGTGCAAGGTTGAGACACCTTTTCTATAACGTCCACCAAATTCTTCCCAAGGCTATGAACTAGCGAATTTCATGAATATTTTTTGCTAGAAAGTGAGATTTAGGGTTTTTTCCAAAAATAATACATTCATTCTTAGAAGGAATAATGATAAAGATAATTTAGTAGTGGAAGAAAATGATACCATACCTAGGGAAGAATAAACTAACAATATTAGGGAGGGTATTGATTAATTGTAAGAAATGCTTAGTTTTCTACCTCAGTTTTAAAACATTAAAAAGCACCATGTTGTGTGAAATATTTATTAAAGATCCCCTTTAGCTCATTGATTGATAAGTGTTACCATGGTTTTTTCACCCCTTTAGAACACATGTTCACTCCTTTAAATTTACGTTATCTTGTAGTTTCGACTTGTCCTTTGGTTTTAAGAAACTTATTGTGTTCCACTCTAGTTGTCACAACTATGTTTTACCTTGATGTCTTATAATCAAGCCTATGTTTTCCTTTTTGATCGGCCTATTCAAAATTTTCCAGAACTATGTCGAAACCTGAAGCAATTATCATAACCTTAACAAATGTCAATGATGAGAAAGATAAACTTGAATTATAATCAACTTACTGAAGTTTTAAAAATTAACATAGGCTTTGAAACCTTTGTCAAACTTTGACAAGGTTGTCAAAATATTTCATTTCTTTGGAAAACATGTGGTTTCAGCCTTATTTTTTAGTTCGAACAATGGCATGATAAAGATTGTAGATTAAAATAAATATTTCAGAGTCATTCAAAGATTTTGAAACCTCCGTCAAACCTCAACAAGGTTTTTGAAACCATGAGAATCACCAAAATCATTCACATTGGTAAAGGTGAGTTCTGTGGAGAATGTTTTTATAAAGTCTAAGTTTCACAAAAAAGGTTTTGAAACCTCAAATTGTTCCCAACAAGGTTGTCCAAATTGACCTATTCTCTGCACAACTTTTATAAAAAATCTTTTTTGAATTTTCAAAAAACTATCAAAATGAAGTGTGAGATTGGAAAGCTTGCACACGTCAACCATTAAGGATGGCATTAATGTCTATCTACCGCCCTTGGTAATTAATTGTAGGTGTTTATATGTGAATTAATTTATTGAAAGAGTTCATTTTAATAAGAATTCAAAGAAGAATTCCAAGAGAGATGAAAGGGAAAAATTGTAGAAAAGTGTGGGCAACAATTTTCACAGTGTTAGCGCATAGTTCAAAGGTATAGTGTTTCTACCATTGAGCTCTAATTTACTAGAGAACAAACCATAAGAATTGTAGTGTGTTCAAAATAATATCAAATAAATTAGACTACTTGCATAAGTGAATATAGCTACTTTGGTGTACAAATTACATCTAGGTTTGTGGGTTTTCATTCATCATGAGGTTTAAATGCTTGGGTTATGAACATTTGTTGGGTATTTCAAGTACAATGCCAAAAAATAGAGATACCAAACTAGGGAGCATTAACCTAAATGATTTTTGGGAGAAAATTGGGAAAGAGGGTTGATCACCAATTCCCCAATAATTAATAGACAACAGATTGCTACAAGCTATATCTTTCCTATTAGTGGTGCAATGCACTGAATTGGTATTGGAATGCGTAAACCATTACAACCCACAAACTAGAGAGATTAGAACAAGTGATAACTAGTTGGTGGTGAGGATTGATATGGACACTTTCACTTCTTGTTTGAAAATACCAGAAAGGGAAGCATATGTCTAGAGTTGGATTTCACTTTCTCCTATCAGCTATTCCAAGAAGAGAAAGGGTAGTATAGGAATTCCATCGCTCGTGTGTGGTTTTCTAAAACTAAAAAGGGAAAGTCTCAATTACACAGGACATTGCTTAGAGCTTATTTTGTAAATGAGATCTTTGATATAATTTTTCTCTTCCACACACTAAGAGGTAATGAAATAGCACATGACTTTAAAGATTGGATGTATTTTTTCATATATATTGTTATTCATGGCAAGCAATACTTGGATTGGGTCCAACTAATATGTGATTGAATGCATTCAAAGATCATTCAGTTTCCTCTATAAAATTTTCTCTAATTTTATTCTTACTTGTTTTATGTTATTCCTAGTACAAGACCATGGCCATGTTTTGAGACCTATTAATTTTCATAATCAAGATGTTGAGATCTATGATTATTATGATAGAATTTAGCTAGAAAATATTTACAATCATTTTAGGCGGGTTAATAATTATTTCACCATGAGGATGGTTACAAAAATCTAGGGAGACATAGGCCTAAGGAGCTCTGCTAAATTTTTGCAGTTAATTGACACCTATGATAGTCATATTATACAATTTCAAATATTTTCCTATATAAAAGTTGGAGGTTTTGATGGAATTTCATACAAACTAAGTATGCAAAAGACAAGTTTGACTTAATAGAGGTATGTAGGTAGATTGAAGAATTCAATAAGAAATACCAAGAAAGGAATAAGGTGGGTGTAAAATTTCTCATTGGGCTTGGTCACTATTCTTGCTACTCTATGTTTGATGCTCACAATGTTAAAAGGGATCTAGTCTCAAGTACATGATACAATTTTATGAAAAACGATTCCATTTTGATAGCAGGAATTTTGTGAAGGCTAACTTGTATTTGGGTTCTAGTTTCTATCGTGTACCAAACTTAGAAGACTATTGGACATATTATGCTTATGAATATGAGGTATGAAGGAGAAATTGGATGAGGCTAACTTTGAGACAAATAGTAACCCTCAAAGTAAAATGGGATATCCAAAGTCTGAATGGTGATGAATCTGATTTATTAGACCTTACATTTATATTAATCATATTCAAACTCAAAAAATAGTCTATATAGACTAGATCATTAAGGGAGTTGAGACTATTAAATCCAAAACTACAATAGTCATTAGGAGAACACAAGATTGGGTGGCAAGATAGATTGTAGAGAAGTAGAATGTTCCTCCCCCCAAGACACTCAAAAACAAGGAGAGAGAAATAAAATACCCTCATCATCTAGTTTACAATCATCATGCTCTCAAAAATGACACTAGGAGGACAAGGAAGTGGTGATGAAGAGACTCTAGAAAAAAAGGGATGTTAGAGATAACTTATGGAGAGGATGCCCTAGATTGAACAGAAAAGGACAAAGAGAAACAAGTAACAAGAGAAGAAGAAGCAGTCAATGTATCTTCCTCCACTTCACAAGTGAGTTTCCCTTCTTCCCCTAGGTATTCTCCTCATGGGGAAACACAAACTTCTCCTAGGGTTGGTCCCACTCCATCATCCTCTCCTGAAATGAGAGCTTTTGATACTCCTCTTGCGATGGTTTTACAATTCACTTCCTCTTGTTCCAAATCTATAGCCAAACCTACTCCTACCTCATGGTTAGAGAATATATTTTCTAAGAAGATAAAAACATCCCATCCTAGTCTACCTGACAAAGATTTTGTTAGAAAATTGATCCAAAGAATCCCAAAGCCTAAGATATTGATAACGCACATCTAGGTTATTGGAAGATGCTAACACAACGAGTATGTATGTAGAAGTAGTCCCTATATTTATATAGAAGGAAGTAAGCCAGGATAGTTCTAGTGATTTCAACATTACTAGAGTAAATCTAGGGCCTTCTACTAGAGATGGCGATATGCACAATTTCTAGGTGACAACATCAAGATTTGTAGAGACAATGGCCACAAACAAACAAATCAAAAGATGAACTAAAGAGTCATGTGAAGATTCTAATTGATTGTTTAAAATTTGTGTTAGACATGTAGCTCCACAACATATAAGTCAGGTTGAGGTTGCTTTCAACTCAACATCTTCTATGGGAAGAGGAATAGTGAGTAAATTGAGAAATTATAAATCTTATGGGAAAGTCCCTGGCCCCCTACCCTTACTGAAGAATGGGCTTTAAACATCTTGTCTAAGGGAACTAAGTTCATTTATAATAGGAAAAATATATGCAAATAAATTGATGCTTTGAATGTTGAAATTGAGAAGGAGATTTCTTTGGCCACGCATGAGGAGTTAGTTTGGGAAAAAAACTAACACTGATTTTAAAGGTATGATAGAAATGGGTACAAAAAAATTAGTCAGTGAGTAGATTTTACCAAAAATTGGTGATAACAAGTGTGTGATGTGGAAGAGGAGCATATAATGGAATATTTTTGTCATAAAACAGGATATTAACAAAGCGAAACTATTTCTTATCAAAACTATTAACTCAACTATTGGAAATTGAGTTGCATCTGATTTGGGCATTAGAGTAAATATTTTTGTTTTAAACAAGGTGTTAATCTATTTACTAACAATAAGTAGGAGGTATTTTTTGTTCATATGTAAAATTAGGATATTTATATTAGGATTCAACTATGTATATTTTAATTCAAAATCATTAATCCATGCTTCATGAGTAGTATTTTTCATTGACATATCTCTCATGAAATGTATAGTTCCACCTAGCATTCATTTGATATAGGTCATTTTCGTAAGGGTGAAGCATCATGACTTCCTAGGAATTCACCCATCGAATTACTATTTCAATTCCAACAAAATTAATAATGAATTTCCCCAAATAATAGGCCAATTTAGATTTCTACCTTATTTACAAAAGCTTCAATAAGTGTCATGTCGTATGAACTTGTCATTTTTGAGCTCGCTTATCTCATCAAATTCTAATTATAATGTATTTTTAATAGTGTGCTAGATTGTAATATGTATATAAGGATTCAATTGTTGCAAGTATGGATGTGTTTGGTGTTGTTGTCATTAATGTTGTCATTGGTTTCAACACAGTTCAGGTTGATTGCAGATGGTACTTGTATAGTTGAGATATTGCAAAAGTTATTAGATTACTATTACCAATTTTTTGCTACAACTCAAATGGTGGAGCTGATTTAAATACTGATATATTTTAAAGTGAAAATGCAGTTATTTATGAATATGCTTGAGTGTTGTTTTGCACTTCATTTTTATTTCACCAAGTGACAATTGTGTAGGTGTTTTGAGAAACTAAGATTCGAAGTATCATGCATGTTTTTGCATAAATCAAATGGAATACATAACTAAGTATATGAATGATACAGAAAAATTCTTTCATTTATTTCATGAAGTAATGCATATTTAAATGTCATTTGATTGCAAGAATATAAATGCTGGTACAATCTTGCATTTTAATTCTTTTCTTTTAGAATGGAAATGAAAGAACAAAATTAAACATCCACACAAGCTGTGGTTTTAGCCGTTTCCATTCATAACAGGAAAGGAAATATGCAACTAGAAATAGAAAGAAGATAACATTAGACATATCCTTCATTTCTTGAGGTGGTCTTTGGTTGGTTTCTCGAAGCTGGCTCCTTTCTATTTCCACTCCTGAATGTACGTGCAAGATTTTTGAGAAGGGTGTCAATTAAGAGCTCAGGATATGAATAATACTACATGTTGTACTAACAGAGATATATCTCAATCCTTATAGTGTAGAGAAACAACTAAAGGAAAGAGTAGAAGCATGAACTGAAAAAGAGAGAAAACATCGTTATCATTCTTTGTTTTTTATGCTAAGACTGTTTGTTTCCTTGCGCAGGTATAGGAAAAGCCATGTAGCTGATTAACTTTTGAAGAAAAAGAATGTGGGGAAAAAGGGGCTCCCATAAGGGTAGAGCCCGACATGCTACCCTTATATGTTACAAGAGGGCCGAGACAGGAAGATGAAATCATCATGCTCTTATGAGATTTAAAACTGAACAAGTAATCAAACTGCCATGCATTTATAACAATTAGATCAACATATGGAATTGAAAATTGAAAATGAATGATAATTGGACAACTTGTTTTAGCTAAAACTATCAATCTATCATGTTTTTTGAAAGGTTTGGTTCTGTTGTCATAATACTGTTTTGTTGTTTTTAAGATTGTTCACTTTATAGTGTTGTTTCATATTTTCTATTTTGGAACAGCAGTGTTCTATCTCTTAACAATGATAGTGAACAGGCATGCATATGCCTCATCAATTGAATATTGATCGATAAAGTAAGCAAGTGCATGATTCAGAATGTAAATTAAGCATAAAAAGGCATGAAGAATGCCAAATGGAAGAATGCAACCAGAATTTGAAGTGTTATATTGCTTATCATTCAAGTTATTGTTTGTCCTCCATCAGAATCAATGGAGATGTCTTATACAGAAGGCAGTTTGTGTTTCATTTAAGGAGAGCATATTTTTACACAGTGTAAAGTTATGAAAGTTATGCCTTGATAGGTAAGGAAACAAACTGGAAAGTAAATGGAGAAAGTTCACATAGTTGCTATTTCAGAGAATGAAAGGAAGTAGTTAGAACCGAAATGGAGTGTGCACAGGAATTCACAAATTACCCGTATGTTTTATCTTAGAAATGTGGTCTCTTTAAAGCAGTGGTACCCATTTTGGGTTTTGACAAAATACAGAAAATAGGAGGTTGGATTTTGTTTCAAGCTTTATAAATACCCATATACATGATTTTACTCATTTTCTTCATATACAGAAGTACCCACATGGGGTTTTTGTAAGGAATGCATATTTTCCATGTTTTTTCAGAATACTTATATCGGAGTTTTGAAAATAAAATACAAACAATTTATTTTCCAATTTATGATGTGAGGGTTTTAAAGAAATAAAATGTAGATGGTGTTATTTCTAGGTTACCCACGTGGGATTTACAATTTAAAATAAATATTCTTGAGATGCATCATGGGTCGAGCCCAGTATGGAGGTTCAGTTATTGTTTCAGAAAATGAGGAAAAACCCATTTTAAGTTTGCCATCTAAATCTTAAAATCAAAGCAAAGAATGCATGGAATGCGAGTTTCTTCATAGAAAAACATTAATCAAATAATGTAATAGCCGCGGCCTATCATGAGGATAATGCACATAAATTTACATAACAATAAGCTTCATCATTTTGTCTAAAAATCTTGAAGTTGGACTGCAAAGAAGTTGCTCCGACTTAAGCATTCATGGCGCGACCAGTTTATAGGCCTATTTTTTATTTAGGAAATAACAATCATTTTTTATAGAGATGAAGCTCATAGGCTTTATTTTGGGAGAGAAAAATATAGAGAAAGAATGGAGCAAGTTGGAGCTTATGGTTGTGGGAGAACGCACAAGCCGCGTCCAAGCTCATTTGGAGCTCATAATGCATGGGATGGTTTTTCCAATTGCAGCCAGTGAGGAGGTTAACACACAGTCAAGCAAGAAAAGAAATTGAGACATAAGCATACTGGCCGCAACCTTATGATCTTGTTTTGATTCCAAATAATAGTGAAGAAGCCATGAATACCATGAGAAGCAGCTTACCACGAGTTGTAGAGAGGGGTCAACCAGAATGGAGGAGAAGTTTGAAGCCATCAGAGCCTTTCCAAGCTGCAAATCAAGCTCATACATGGCGGCGCCTTCTTTCCTAGGCAGAGCCAAAGTCTCCAAGTCAAAATATACAAATGAAATGATTTTTTAGGGTTTCTTCTTGTTTTGTCATCTGGACCTAGTTCGAGTTTAGGTTAATGACTTTGCCATGGAGTGGAGAAATTTGAACTTAGGATATTTTGTTGCATTTTGAATATGAGTCTTAACTTTAATATTTTATGTCACCATGGTATCATATGCCTAGGTCGAGCCTGGTGGAGATTTCTCAAGAGTTCATAAGCCTTATTTGTTAATAATTTTAAATTCTTATTTATATCTTAAGGCATTTGTTTTTTTGAAACCAATAATTGTGATATGCCTTAGGATTAAGATTTAAGACCTAGGTTCTATTTTATTTTAATTGTTTTTAGAGAAAACAATTAAACATGTAATGAGGAGTATTATATTTTTATGATTTTTTATAGGGAAAATCAAACTTTGTAGAGGGAGATATAAGCTATTGTTTGCAAAAGATTTTGAAATCTTTAATTGCAAAAAAAGAATAATTATAAAACTGCATGTTGTAAAGAAGAAGCAAAGCAATGCTTTATAAATTGTTTTTGTTTTCTTTCTATTTTTAGTATTTGAGCATTGAATTTTCTTCTTGGTCAGAATTGAGTTTCCAATTGGAGAGATAAGGTGTTTTCCTTGCTTTAAAAGCAGGTTTTTCCTATTTTTAGAAGCCTAACAGTTTGTGCATGCAAAAAGTGAGACTTTCCACTTTTGTGTTGACTTGTTGAACAATTTTTGGGACCTTTTCCTTGAGGTTCTTTCAAGAGTTTGGATTAAGGTTTGAGAGATATATCTTTGGAGAAAACTTAGGGTTTTCTAGTTCAATCTATTTTCTTTCTCTTACACATTTTTGAGCTTGTAAAAATTGTTTTCTACTCAGTTGATATTTTCACATACTCCTACAGTTGAATAAAAAAACAGCATTCCTACCTATCATTTTGTGTATCTATTTGCAGTTTTAGTTTAATGTTATCTTGTGATTTCTGTTTAAGGGGTCCTTGTTACATCCTAAGGCTATAGTTTTGATGTAGAAAAGTTCAAGGATACAGGTTGCATGTCGTATGTTAAAACAAATCTTCATGCAAAATATTTATGTAAAATTGTTCATGAGAGGTTCTGAGATTGTGTTTTTTTTTTTTAGCATTGTTTGTGAGGAAAATCTAGAGTAATAATTAGTTTACTATAAAATATTGGAAACCATTTCAAAATCATAGGTTTTAATATTCTGTTACTCTCTATCCTTTTCCCATGAGAGATTTTTAGAATATGATTGAATCATATGGAAAACCAGCTCACTCTGGAGATTCTCTTTTCTTATAGACTACCCACATCTGGAAAGAGTTTCCATGTTGCAACAGATAGTCTTATCTTTTGAAAATCTGATGGGGTGCATATCTGATTGCTAACAACTTTTGGCATGCCTGGTAGGACTCTGAAAATTAGTTTCAGAGAAGTTTTAATTTCTAAAAATTGGTTGTCTGGTGTATGCAATAGGTTTCTCAGCCTTTTGGAGGCTTGTTCAATATACCTGGCGACTCCGACTTATGATTTTACATGAAAACGTAGTGCAGCCTACGCATGAGAAAGGTACAAACCAGATCAAGTGTTGCACCTTTCCGATACCGATAGTTGTCCCTGCCACGAAGAGTTGGCAGAACAAAAAGGAGGTTGTTTGATACGCCAGCGAGGTCAAAATCAACACCTCTTGTTTTAAGTTCTCTGGTTTTATCACCAGGAGTACTAGTTCCAATATCACAAATACTACTAATGGCAGGACCAAGGCAACACCCATTTGCACCTTTTAATGGACATAGTCTGTTAGACATTGCTCAACCTGACGACATCCTAGTTGCAGCCCTTAGAAGCCTATCGTTCTTCATCGGAGAGGATCACACAACACCGGTGGAACACATTCGTGACATGTCTACCTTATGTTCGGTCCACAATATCAAGCAGGAGAAAGTCGCGTTAAGGCTCTTGGTTGCATCAGTCAAGGGGAAAGCATTACAATGATTCAGAGGCCTCACAACCAACTCGATTGCAACATGGGATGCACTAGGTAATGGTCTATACCAATTTTTTGTCGATAAATTTGATAATCTATCCCTATTAGAACAATTAAGCACTATTCAGAGAGCGTCGCACGAGCACTTGGTTGATTTCAACCATCGATTTCAGAGAACTTGCACCAAAATTCCTGCAACGGTAAGGCCTTTACCAGCTCACGCTTTTTTGTTTTACTTAAAATCTTTGAATAGTAAAATTTTGGTCATGACCAAGTCTATGGGTGGGCATACGCTCCCTGATGCTTACGATATCACCATTAGAGCCAAAAATTGTCTTATGCAAGCTGGGGATATCGCCCTTAGACCTCTTATGTCGTTGTTTCCTAAAATTCAACCACCTACCCCTACTTCTTTAACTCCCTTAGCTATTGTGCCTGCTATCCCAACAATAGGTTATCAGACGACAACACAACAAATTACTGGTCCAACCCAAAACCAAGAAATTTAAGAGATTAAAAATATACTCAAGACCTTCGAAAATGACCTTGTGAGCATTAAGAAGCAAGTAGGTCATGAACATAAACCTTATCAAGACACTTATCAACAGAACTAGCCTAATAGGCCTGCTTTTCAGAATGATTATCAAGGCCAAAAGAGAAATTTTAACCCAAGACCTTTCCATCCATACAATCCAAATGCAGCCAGTTCGTCAAAGGAACTCGTACCTCAGAATAATATAGCCTAGGATTGCGATTGGTGTTATCCATGCAACCAACCCCATAACTAATCAACATGTGATAATGGCATGAGAAATCAGGCCTTAATGGTTCAAAATAGTTATATAGGTTCAGAAAGGGTTTCAAATTAGATCCTGGAATAGCAAGAAGGTTTTGAGGTCGCTTTGCCGAACTAGCAGAGTTCTGAGTTCTATGGCATGAATGGCCAAGATCAACAATTTCTCACGTTGCAACTAACATGAGGTCCAAAAAAAGAGCAATGGATTTAGGATAGCAAGCTGGAAGTTCACAACAATAGCCTATGAAGGATAAACAACCTGTTTCTACTCCCGGTACTAATGCTGCAACACAACCCAAGGTGCATTTTTTGCAAAAGGGCCAAGAGATACCTGGAAAGGAACAGTCAAAGACACATTTGCAGCCCTTACAGAAAAAAAATGATGCTATTGTCACCAAAAACCAATAGAAGGTAAATGCTACTTCTTTCAATATTGTTGAACACCTTAGAAAGACTACTGTTAGCATGTCTATATTATGTGCTTTGCATATCCCAGGTCAAAAACATTTGCTACAAGATGCTTTAGCTGGGTTGTCTATTTAGAAGGGTACTAATCAAGGTGCTACCAAAGTCATGCTCACTAACAGTTTAGAAGGTAAAAGCAAGCAAAAAGGTAAGGAGGAAAAATCCTCCCCCATTTTATTTGACTCTGATCATTGGAGATAAATTAGTGCATAACTGCATGGTCGATTCTAGGGCAAGTAGCTCTGTTATGCCTAAAAAATTAGCCGATGCATTAGGTCTTGTTTATGAACCCAATCCTTAGAGGGGTGTAGTTCAACTGGATGGGTCTGCTGTTAAAACTGTTGGTATAGTAAAAAATTTAGCCCTTACCTTGCATGCATCCCCTAGTTTTGCGATTCATCAAGATATACATGTAATTGATTTGCCACCACACTTTTCCATTTGCCTCTCAAGGGATTTTACAGCCAAGTTGGGGGGTTTCTTGTCATCTGACTGGTCTCATCTATTTTTTAGGACAAGGTATGGTACAAAAGTAACCATAAATTCTGAGCCTTTATCCAAAGACCACATTGAACCATACATTCTTAGCCCTATAAATGCTAACCTCTACATCACCTTTGCACTAGAGGAGCAAACCATGACCTTAGACCACAACACACATGTAGAAAATATAAATGTAGATGAATGGGCAGTCGAAGATCATGAGCTTGATCCTTTCCAGCATAGAGATGAGATATGATTAGGGGTTTATATGATTCATGAACCTGTTTCTAATATGCCTAATCTACTTAAAAAGGAAGAACAACTCGTAGGATAGGAAAATGAACTTTGGAAACTTTATTTTGATGGTTCAAGGAGCAGTGTAGGTGTTGGTGGCGATGCCATTTTGATTTCTCCAGAGGGAGATAAATATTATTCAACCTTCATATTTGCATCCAGTTGTACAAACAATATATTTGAATATGAAGCACTTGTACATGGCCTAGAATGGGCCCAGAAAAGAGGTATTAAATGTTTGTGTCTTTATGGTGATTCTGAGTTAATAGTAAATTAGGTCATAAATCTAAATGCTACAAAAAATGACTTTCTTAAGAAATATAAGCATCGTGTATGGTATTTAATGCAAGATCTTGATGCTTTTAATATCTATTCAATTCCTAGAAATGAAAATAAGCATGCAAATAGGCTCGCTGCTATAGGGGCTCAATTTGATATTCCAAACGAAATTCACAAAGTAGAGGCCCTTCAATATGTAAAGATAGTCGTCAGACCTTTTGTACCTGACAATAATGTGAGTTGGCATGTTTTTGATAGCGATGAGCAAATTGTAAATTTTTTAATTGTTGAAGTTGAGTTTGCATATGGAAACCAACAAAAGTGGCATTAACAGTATGACAATCAGATTGTACAATTGAGGACCAACAAGTTGCTAAGGGGTTTGGTGACCTTGGAATCTACATTCAACTCAGATGACCAGATGAGGAGAGACAAGTGCAGCCTGACTATTAAAGAAGAACACTATGAAGCAGTCAAAATCTTCAAAGGCAAGCTTCTCAAGCTGGGAAAGGTATGTAATAAGGAGGAACAACAAGAGTTTATTCTATTATGTCATAAATCTAGTGATATTTTTGCTTGGGAGTATAAGGATCTGAAAGGGTTTGACCCAAAATTAGCCCAGCATACTATCAAATTAGAGTCTACTGCAAAACCAGTAAGGCAGAAATAGAGGCCTTCAATCCCTAATTAGAACAACTTATGAAAGTCGAGCTGAATAAATTAGTTGAAAGTGGCATTATTTTTCCCATCAATCATACTTGTTGGGTGTAAAACCTAGTTCTAGTTAGGAATAAAAGTGGGGAGATTAGATTATGTGTTGATTTTCGAGATTCAAATAGAGCGTCACTAAAAGACCACTACCCACTCCCTTCCATGGAGCAAAGTTTGCAAGTGGTTTCCGGTTGTAACGGATTTTCTTTGCTAGATGGTTACTTAGGTTATAACCAGATTCTAGTAAAACAATAGGATCAATTCAAAACAAAATTCATGACTAAGTGGGGTACAATGGCCTACAAAAGGATGCCTTTCGGCTTATCCAACACTGGAGCAAATTTTCATTGAGCGATGGATATGGCCTTTCACGGCCTCATGAACAAGATCGTTCTGGTGTATTTAGATGATATTACAGTTTTTTCTAGAAATGCTAACAAACATCTTGATCATTTAGAACATTTTTTTAGAGATGCGGGGAGTTGAGAGTGTCTCTCAATCTGAAGAAGTGTATATTTTCTATACAAGAAGGTAAAATACTTGGACACATTGTTTCAAAGAAGGGTATTTCCATAGATTCTGAAAGAATTTCTACAATTCTCGAATTACCATTGCCAGCTCACAAGAAAGGCTTGCAAAGATTTCTTGGAAGAATAAACATTGTGAGGAGGTTCATACCAAATATCGCAACTTTGCTACAACCTTTCACTCTTATTCTTAAAAAGAATATGCCTTTTTCTTGGACCAAGGAAGGTAAAAGGAGCTTTGATCAAATCAAAGAAGCTCTCGCAACTGCCCCTACCCTAATTAATCAAAAGTATGACAAATATTTCATTCTTTACCCATTTGGAGGAGTTGATACTATTTATGCTATGCTTTTCTAGCAGAACGATGAAGGTTTGGAGCAACTAGTGTCCTTTTTGATCCAAGTACTACACAATTATGAGGTAAAGTATTCCTTTGTCGAGAAGCATGTTTTTGTTGTTGGGAGAAGTTTAAATAAGTTCAGACATATGCCATCAAACAACAAGATTCATTTGTTGGTTGCGCATTCAACTGTTAAAGATTTCTTGTTGAACCGTGAAATTAATGATAAGCGTGTTGGTTGGATAACCAAGGTCATGGAGCTTGACATAGATATTAAAATAACCAAGCTCGTCAGAGGTAAGGTTTTGTGTGAATAGATTGCAGAAAACATAGCGGGCAAAAGCTTAGAGGAGACTAAAAAGGTTGGTACAGTGCTAAACAATGATGATGTGGTTGTTGTTCCAGTTCATACTGCTACCTAGGTGCAACAAATGATGCTTTATTTACAAACTAGCAAGTGTCCCAAAGGTCTAGACAAAGAGAAAAGGACATATTACAGATTATAGTCTATCCCTTTTGCAATTATTGATGGCATTCTGTATAAAAGAGATTTTCAAGGTGTTTTATTAAGATGCATTGAACCTAACTGAGTTGATAAGCTTTTAGTAGAATTTCATGATGGGCCTTCAGGAGGCCACTTTTCTGCAAGAACAACCCTGAAAATTATGCGAGTTGGTTATTACTGGCAAAATTTGTTCTAAGATGACATTGCTTGGGTCTGAAAATGTGAAAAGTGTGCTTTGTTTTCAAGAAAATAGAAGCTTGCAGCGTTACCTCTACATCTGATTCAAGTGGAGCAGCCCTTTGCTAAGTGGGGCTTAGATTTTATAAGGGCAATCAACCCACTTTCAAGAGCGGGTCATAAGTGGATACTGACCACCACAGATTATTTTACTAAATGGACCGAGGTGGTTGCTTTAAAAGAAGCAAATGAGACTTTTGTGCTTAATTTTTATCAAGACTTAGTGTCAAGATTTGGTACTCCAGATTCTATAATTTTTGACAATGGTTTGGCCTTCATTGGTTTAAGAATTTATGATTGGTCAGTTATAAATAACATTTATTTGAATACATCTTCTAACTATTATCCGTAAGGAAACAGGCAGGCAAAATCTACAAATAAAAATTTGATCCAGATAATAAAGAAGACTTTCAAGGACAATCAACGAACATGGCACGAAAAGCTTAAGTTAGCTCTTTGGGCTGATAGAGTGACTCCTAAAAGGGACATTGATTGTTCTCCTTATGTACTTTCTTATGGTAAAGAAGCTAAGTTACCCATTTCTATTGACTTGTCGACTTTAAGTTATGTGAAAGAGCTGGAATTATTGAATGAGCAGCCTCTTGAAGTGCGGTTTGCAAAGCTGGTAGAGCTTGAGGAAACTAGAAGGGAAGCTTTAAAACAACTTGAAATACATCAAGATCATATGAAGAGCTCTTTTGATAAGAAGGAAAGACCACGGGAATTCATCATTGGTGATCTGGTCTTCAAATGGAATGAATATAAGAGCAAACCTAGACGTCATTCCAAGTTTGATACAATTTGGGATGGGCCTTATGTGATCACGAAGTGCAAGGAACACAATGCTTTCCAGCTTTCGAAGCTGACTCGAGAGGTACTATCTATCCTAGTTAATGGGATCCACCTCAAGCATTGCCTCTAAGATAAGTTCTATCTTGTAAATAAATAGAGTAGTTGTTACAAATAAGAGTGTTACACACATTTCTTTCCCTAAGCGCTATTGTGCATTGTTCTGTTGGCCATCAGGGCCTGTTAGTTTGCTTTTAGCATTGTTTTGTTTTGTTTTGGTATTGTTTTGGAGTTTTTGTTTTTGTTTTATGAGTTTCATGAAGGGGCATTTTTGACTCTGTGCCCAATGGAGTTTTCAAAGGCAATTGATCTATGCTTAGCTGGCAAGCATCTAGCGGAAATCACCAAAATGTTACTAATCTTTTGCTACAATTTAAATGGTGGAGCTGATTTAAATACTGTTATATTTTAAAGTGAAAATGCAGTTATTTCTGAATATGCTTGAGTGTTGTTTACACTTCATTTTTATTTCATCAAGTGACAGTTGTGCAGGTGTTTTGAGAAACTGAGATTCAAAGTATCATGCATGTTTTTGCATAAATCAAATGGAATACATAACTGAGTATACGAATGCTAAAGAAGAATTCTTTCATTTATTTCATGAAGTAATGCATATTTACATGTCATTTGATTGCAAGAATACAAATGCTAGTACAATCTTGTATTTTAATGTTTTTCTTTCAAAATGGAAATGAAAGAACAAAATTAAACATCCACACAAGTCGTGGTTTTAGCCGTTTCCATTCATAACAGGAAAGGAAATATACAACTGGAAATAGAAAGAAGATAACATTAGACATATCCTTCATTGCCTGAGGTGGTCTTCGGTTGGTTTCTCGAAGTTAGCTACTTTATGTTTCTGCTCCCGAATGCTTCTGGTCCTGAATGTACCTGCAAGAGTTTTCAGAAGCGTGTCAATTAAGAGCTCCGAACATGAATAATACTACATGTCATACTAACAGAGATATCTTTCAATCCTTACAGTGCAGAGAAACAATTAAGGGAAAGAGCAGAAGCATGAACTGAAAAAGAGAGAAAACATCATTATCATTCTTTGTTTTTTGTGCTAACACTATTTGTTTTCTTGTGCAGGTATAGGAAAATCCATGTAGCTGATTATCTTTTGAAAAACAAGCATGTGGGAAAAAACAGGCTCCCATAAGTGTAGAGCTCGACATGCTGCCCTTATATGTTACAAGAGGGCCAAGAGAGGAAGATGCAATCATCATGCTCTTCTGAGCTTTACAACTAAACAAGTACTCAAATTACCATGCATTTATAACAATCAGATCAACATATGGAAGTGAAAATTGCAAATGAATGATCATTGGACAACTTGTTTTAGCTAAAACTATCAATCTATCATGTTTTTTTCTGAAAGGTTTGGTTCTCCTGTCATAATACTGTTTTGTTGATTTTAAGATTGTTTACTTTATATTGTTGTTTCATATTTTATGTTTTGCAACAACAGTGTTCTATCTCTTAACAATGATAGTGAATAGGGATACATATGTCTCATCAATTGAATACTAATCAATAAAGTAAGCAAGTGCATGATTCAGAATGTAAATGAAGCATAAAAAGGCATGAAGAGTGCCAGATGGAAGAATGCAACAAGAATTTGAAGTATTTTGTTGCTTATCATTCAATTTATTATTTGGCCTCCATCAGAATCAATGGAGATGTCTTATACAAAAGGCAATTTGTGTTTCATTTAAGGAGAGCATATTTTTACACAGTGCAAAGTTATGAAAGTTATGCCTTGACAGGTATGGAAACGAACTGGAAAGTAAATGGAGCAAGTTCACATAGTTACTATTTTAGAGAATGAAAGGAAGTAGTTAGAACCGAAATGGAGTGTGCACAAGAATTCACAAATTACTCATATGTTTTATCTCAGAAATGTGGTCTCTTTAAAGTAGTGGTACCCTTTTTGGGTTTTGACAAAATACAAAAAATGGGAGGTTGGATTTTGTTTCAAGCTTTATAAATACCCATATACAGAATTTTACTCATTTGCTTCATATACAGAAGTACCCACATGGGGGTTTCGTAAGGAATGTAGATTTTCCATGTTTTTTCAGAATACCCATATGGGGGTTTTGAAAATAAAATATAGACAGTTCATTTTCCAGTTTACCATGTGAGGTTTTTAAAGAAATAAAATGCAGATGGTGTTGTTTCAACGTTACCCATGTGGATTTTACAATTTAAAATAAAAATGCTTGAGATGTATCATGGGTCGAGCCTAGTATGGAGGTTCAGTTACTGTTTCAGAAAATGAGGAAAAACCCATTTTAAGTTTGCCATCGAAGTCTTAGAATCAAAGCAAAGAATGCATGGAATGCGAGTTTCTTCATAGAAAATCATTAATCAAATAATGTAATAGTTGCGGCCTGTCATGAGGATAATGCACAAAAATTTCCATAACAATAAGCTTCATCATTTTGTCTAAAAATCTAGAAGTTGGACTGCAAAGAAGTTGCTCAAACTTAAGCATTCATGGCGCGGCCAGCCGATAGGCCTGTTTTGTTTTTAGGAAATAACAATCATTTTTTACAGAGATAAGGCTCGTAGGCTTTAGTTTGGGAGAGAAAAATATAGAGAAAGAATGGATCAAGGAGGATCTTACCTTGTGATTGTTGTGGGAGAACACACAAGCTGCACCCAAGCTCATTTGGAGCTCACAATGCATGTGACAGTTTCGCCAATGGTGACCAGTGAGGATGTTAACGTATAGTCAAGCAAGAACAGAAAGTTTGACAAAAGCATACTGGTCGCGGCCTGATGATCTTGTTTTGATTCCAAAGAATAGTGAAGAAGCCATGAATACCATGAGAAGCAACTCACCACAAGTTGCAGAGAGGGGTCGACCAAAATGGAGGAGAAGTCTGAAGCCATCAAAGCCTTTCCAAGCTGCAAATCGAGCTAATGCATGGTAGCGCCTTCTTTCCCAGGCAAAGCCAAAGTCTCCAAGTCAAAATATACAAATGAAATGATTTTTTAGGGTTTCTTCTTGCTTTGTCATCTTGACCTAGTTCAAGTTTAGGTTAATGACTTTGCCATGGAGTGAAGAAATTCGAACTTAGGATATTTTGTTGCATTTTGAATATGAGTCTTAACTTTAATATTTTATGTCACCATGGTATCATATGCCTAGGTCGAGCCTGGTGGAGATTTCTCAAGAGTTCATAAGCCTTAGTTGTTAATAATATTAAGGTCTTATCTATATCTTAAGGAGTTTGTTTTTTTGAAACCAATAATTGTGATATGCCTTAGGATTAAGATTTAAGACCTAGGTTTTATTTTATTTTAATTGTTTTTAGAGAAAAAAATTAAACATGTAATGAGGAGTAACATATTTTTATGATTTTTTATAGGAAAAATCAAACTTTGTAAAGGGAGATATAAGCTATTGTTTGCAAAAGATTTTGAAATCTTTAATTGCAAAAATAGAATAATTGTAAAACTGCATGTTTTAAAGCATAAGCAAAGCAGTACTTTATAAATTGTTTTTGTTTTCTTGCTATTTTTAGCAGTTTAGCATTGACGTTTCTTCTTGGTCGGAATTGAGTTTCTAGTTGGAGATTTAAGGTGTTTTCCTTGCTTTAAAAGCAGTTTTTTCCTATTTTTAGAAGCCTGACAGTTTGTGCATGCAAAAAGTGATACTTTCCACTTTTGTGTTGACTTGTTGAATAGTTTTTGGGACCTTTTCCTTGAGCTTTTTTCAAGAGCTCGGATTAGGGTTTGAGAGATATATATTTGGAGAAAACTTAGCGTTTTCCAGTTCAATCTGTTTTCTTGCTCTTACACATTTTTGAGCTTGTAAAAACTGTTTTGTACTCAATTGATATTTTGACATACTCCTACAGTTGAATAAAAAAACAACATTCCTACCTATCATTTTGTGTATCTATTTTCATTTTCAGTTTGATGTTATCTTTTGATTTCTGTTAAAGGAGTCCTTGTTATGTCCTAAGGTTGTAGTTTTGATGCAAAAAAGTTCAAGGATACAAGTTGCATGTCGTGTTTTAAAACAAATCTGCATGCAAAATATTTATGTAAAATTGTTCATGAGAGGTTGTGAGATTGTGTTATTTTTTTTAGCACTATTTGTGAGGAAATTCCAGAGTAATCATTAGCTTACCATCAAATATTGGAAATCATTTCAAAATCATAGGTTTTAATATTTTGTTACTCTCTATCCTTTTCCAAAGAAAGACTTTTAGAATAGGATTATCATATGGAGAACCAGCTCACTCTAAAGATTCTCTTTTCTTATAGATTACCCACATCTGGAAAGATTTTTCATGTTGCAACAAACAGTCTTATTTTTTGCAAATCTGATGAGGTGCATATTTGATTGCTAACAATTACATGGAGCTATATTTATGAAGTTTTAGTTGTGTTTCTGCCAAGTGCTTTTGAGGAAATTAAGAAATAATGAAGGCAGTGTTGAGTATGTGTTCTAAGTGTGCTTTGGTATTATGCTCTACATTTCTTCTGTGTTGATCCTATGCCCGTGCGGATCTGTGGCATTGTTCATGATCTTCAATGGATAATATATCCCAATTTTTAGCTTATGGATTGATGGAGAATGAAATATTTGTTCACCGGTGTCTGAACTGGTTTGATAGAACTATTTGTTTGTGGGCTGGGAGATATTTTTTAGCTCTACAATCTTTTGTTGTTTTGTTTTAGATCTTGCGGATCTTAGAAATGATTCATACTATTTTTTTCTATGTTTTGACAAATGTGCTTTTGATTGGGTGCTCTAGAAGACTTTCTCCAGAGCTCATGTGTGTTGTTGGTTGGTCTAGTTGGACTGCTAAAGAATATTTTGTGCATGAAGGTTGTTGCAGTTGTTGTGGATGTACTTGAAGGTTTCTTAGAGATGGTAAAATGTCTGGGGATGTGTTTTGAGTGATCCACATGTGATCATATTGTTGGAGATGCACATAATTCAAAGATCATTGGTGTTTTCATTAGGTTTGTCTGACCTAGTGTCTACACATTATATAAAGATTTTGCATCAAATTAAGGAAGCATGTGATTGATCCAAGATGTTGTTTGGGTCCTAATTAAATGTGTAATTAGTCCTCTTGCATTCTTATCCACTATGGGAATGTTGAGTAGCTGACCTAAATTGAATTTTTAAAATGAAGAATGTTTAGCCGACCTTGGAGAATGCTTCTAGGGTTGAAGATGGTATAAAATAAAGTCAAGTTGTTGCAAATTGTAAGACAAGCAAGAAAAGTGTGCGAAAAAGTGTGAAAAGAAGAGTGTGTAAGAGTTAATCAAGGCAACAATACTTTGATGTGTTAGATTCCTGAAAGTAGTGAATTGATGGTGTCTGAATTCTTCTGATCAAGCTGTGAATGTGTGGAACCCTTTATGGTGGATCTTTATTTATCATTTATTTTTCTGCAGGTAGTGAGCCTCCTTCTAGATAGTGAGCCTTTGTGTCTAGGAAATGAGCCCTCTAGTAGTGAGCCTTTGTATCCGATATTGCATTATTACTATATTGTGAGATAATCCTCACCGTCATTTTTACCTCATTGGGATTTCCATGTAAATCTGGTGTCTCTAATGTTTGTTTGCTATTATTTTCATTTCATGTTCATACTTAATAACAAATTGAGTTAAAGTGAAATTGATTAAGTTTTGAAGTGAAGCAATTTGGTACAGCTGATTCACCCCCCCTCTTAGTTGTCTTGTGCATTTTAACAATTGGTATCAGAGCATTGGTTCCTCAGTGAAAATCTTAATTGCTTGAGGTAGATTAGATGGCGCACAAGCTGCAAATCCCTATTTTTTATGGAGGTAATTACAGTGACTCGAAATAACATATGAGAGGTTATCTGGTTTCTTTTGGTTTCACTACCTGGAAATTTATAGAGTCAAAGTATGTTGCACCATCTGTTGGTCCTTCCTCTACAGATGAGATTGCGACTTATGAGGAGAATGAAAAAGAAAGGTATGCTATCTTCAATGCTCTATCTAAAACTGAAAGGAAAAAAGTTATTTCTTTAGGCACTTCTTATGAAGTATGGGAAAAATTGAAAGAAATTTATGAAGGAAATGATAGAGTAAAATTTTCAAGGAAGCTAATAGATAAGCAAAAATTTGAGAACTTGAGAATGGAAGAGGGTGAAGATATTGCAAGCTATTATCAGAGAGATGAACTTGTAGAAAATGAGATCAAGAATCAAGGTGGTACCATGTTGCATGAAGATATAATTGAGAAGATATTGATGACCCTACCAAAGAATTACAGTGAAAAATTCTATGATATTGAAGAGTCATGCGATCCAAAGGTATTTACTAAGGAGCACCTATTTGGTATCTTCAATACATTCAAGATGAGAAAAATTGCAAGTGATAAGGAGAAAACTGAAACAACCTTTAAAACAATGAAGATAGGAGATGATTCAGATGATCATGTTTCAGAAGAGTTGGAAGCAAATTTCAAAAGGAAATTGAAGAAAGGTACTGGTAAATACAAAGGTATGTTTCCCTTTAAGTGTTTTAGTTGTGGAAATATTGGTCATTATGCCTCAAGATGTCCTAATAGAACTACACACAAGAAGAATAAAAATTATAATAATAATTACAAAGATAAGAAGGATAGGAAGTTCAAGAAATTGATTATGTTAAAGAATATGCATGAATTTCTAATGATGAGTCTGATTTGGAGGAAGATATAAAGATGAATGTCTATTTCTAGCCCTAGAAAGTAAATCTAAAGTTGCTAACCATGGAAGAAGTGCAAAGGAATCTGATCAAGAGAGCAAGAAGGATGAGATGGAAGGTACTTTCGTAACTACTTTTCATGCTAGAAAAGATGAAGACTTTTGGGTAATTGACAGTGGGTGTTCAAGCCACATGACTGGAGATAAGAGTAAGTTCACTAAACTTGAAAAGTATGATGAAGGAATAGTTATGTTTGGAGATGACTCTAGTGTTAAGATTGTTTATAAAGGAACAATTAGTTTTGACAGAAAACATAGTACTGACGATGTCTATTATGTTAAGAGTTTAAGGAATAATATTTTGCATGATGGGAAAATGTGTAGCAAAGAATTTAAGCTTGTGTTTCAGGATAACACCTATGAGATCGAAAAAGGATCCAGAATTGTGATAGCAGTAGGAAGAATAACTCATGGAAATATCTATCACCTTAAGAGTGGTGATGGTCAGTGTTTTGTTTCATAGATTAATGAAAGTTGGTTGTGGCACCAGAAGATGGGACATGTAAATTTCAACAATTTGATCAGGATCAGTTCTAAGGAAGTTTTTAGAGATCTGCCTAGAATTAAAAAGCCTTCAAATTCAATTTTCAGAAGTTGTTAGTTGGGAAAATAAACAATAAGAAGTTTCAAAGGAAAAGAAAAATCATCTACCAAAATGTTGGATTTAGTTCATATAGACCTCTATGGTCCTTCAAGAATAGTAAGCCTTAATGGTGACAAGCATTTTATGCTTTTGATTGATGATTACTCTAGGATGAAATGGGCTAATTTTCTTAGAGAGAAAGCTTCAGCTCTTGATAGATTCAAGGTATTCAAATCAAGAGTAGAGAATGAGGTAAACCTGAGAATCAAATGTTTAAGGTATGATAGAGGTGGAGAATTCACTTCTGGTGAGTTTAATTGACTTTGTGAAGAACATGGCATACAGAGAAATTATTTTGCTCGTAGAACCCCTCAACAGAATGGAGTTGTGGAAAGGAAGAACCAGACTGTTCAAGAAGCTTCCAGAACTATGATGAAAGAAGCACATGTTCCTAATGTGTATTGGAGAGAAGCAATCCACTCTGTTATTTACATTCCTAACAAACTTCAAATCATAGGTAACAACACTAAGAATCCTTATGAGTTATGGACTGGTAAGACTCCTACTATTAAATACTTTAAGGTGTTTGGAAGTAGATGTTACATTAAAAGAGATGATGAGAATCTTGGAAATTTTGATGCTAGATGTGATGAAAAAATCTTTCTTGGATATTCAAATAACAACAAGGCATATAGATTCTTTAATAAAAGACTAAGGAAAATGGTTGAAAGTGCTAATGTAAAATTTGATGGAGCTATGTATAGACCAATTGAGATAACTAAAGTTGAACCAGATGATGGGTGATCCCACAATACTAGTTTAAAATTTTTGGGCAAACTGGACACTGGATTGAATTTGTTTAACTAAATCTTCACTTTCAGACTCCTATAGTAGCTAAACCATGAGGAGTTTGAAGATGATTGAAACTAGTGATTTTTGACATTTTGAATATAGATTCTAAATATATTTTCTTCAAAAAAATTGGGATTTGATTGCACTTTTTTTCCCATCTCCTTCGAAAACTAATTTTGATCAGTAAACAACATTTTTAAGAAATGATGCTCATTGTATTCAACAATTTTTTTTTGTATGAAGGATGCAATTCTATTTTTGTTGAATTTAGATTTTTAACTATGATATCTAACCAGTTCATTTGGTTTGATAGTCTTTTATTAAATAATTTTTCTTTAATCAAGTTTCAAAGTCAAACCAATTACAGTTCAAACATAGGCGGACTATATACAACATAAAAAAAAATTCTATCTATTGAAATTCATTTAATTTTTTAATGGATCAAGGACATCAATACCTAGCTTGAACATATTTTTCAAAATTTTATTTTGATAATATACTATTTTTCCACATGTACAGAACAAAGAGCTTGATTTTTGGTGAAAATCCTATGTTTAATAACACTAAAAAAACAAATACATAATAAAACCAGAACATATTTAAATTATATTCATTGGATAGCTTGTTCCGAGGACTACCATCTTCTAGTTGGGTCTGTGAAGTATCCTACATTTTCATCCTCAACTCGAGCTTCAAAGAGAAAAAATTTGGAGTGTTTTTGTGCTAGAGGGTGGGAAAAGGGGAAAAAGGGTGTTCGAGCAAACCCCCTTCCACAATGGGAAAATGCGGGTTCCCACATTTAGTGGGTTCAAGTGAACCCCTTTTGGATTCGATCAAACCTAGAGTTTGTTTGAACCCCCCAAAATGATTTTTTTTTGAATGGGGTCATTTTTTGGAAGTTTTATGTCCTCACTCAAATTGTAAACCAATTTTGTGGGTTCACCCTGATCCTATCTATGAGCATGCGCAAGAAGAAGAAAAGGAAGATAAAGAAAAAAGTGATGAAGAGGAAATTTTAGAACCTGCACCTAAGACTCCTAAATATGTACAGAGAAATCATCTAGAGGAATAGATAATTGGGTACATAAGTGAAGGTGTAAGGAAAAGGAGCAAAGTGGTCGAGGTAAAATTGTGTTTACTTTCTAAGATAAAACCTAAGACTATGAGTGAAGCATGTAATGATGAAATTTGGGTTAGAGAAATGAAAGAGGAACTGCAATAGATAGAGAAGAATGAGACATGGGAACTAGTCCCTAGACCTGTAAAGAAGAATGTAATTGGTTCAAAATGGGTATTCAGGAATAAGCTGAATGAATATAGTGAAGTAGTAAGGAATAACGCAAGACTTGTACGCAAAGGATATTCATAGGTTGAAGGAATAGATTTTGAAGAAAAATTTGCACTGTTGGAAATATGTGCCTCAATCTTTTTGGCTTGTACCACTTTGGTCCAGGGGACTTCATGTGTTCAACCTTTTCCTTGTCTTTGAGACTCTGTGTAAATTGTGGGACTCCTAGTGGTGTTCCAACGATGGCCCGACGGGTCTGGGTTGGCAACATTTCTTATCGGCTAGCGATTGCTATCGACGGGAATCTTTGTGTTGTTCCAATGATATGCTGATATGCATTGAACGATTGAAGTTGGACCAAGCGGTGAAAAAAATAATCAACAGATGTGGAGGCTTTGATTTGATGGTGTATGTCATGTTCTGTGCCATCCTGATGCAAGTACCGCTAAGAAATTTTTGGCCGAGCCGAATTGCTTGTGTATTTGATGCATGGCGGTGAGTTAAGCGGTGTGAGCAACAAAAGGATGGTGGGTCCTAAGCATTTATGTTGTGTTGGAGGGTCATGGACACTTGCCAGCATCATGGGAGTTCCTTGGGGAATATAGTGGATGCCGCATGAGATACCCCGAAGGAGCTCTAGTGGCTTACACTTGGCTCGGTGGGACCCCAGTGTGTTCTAAGCAGATCGAAAGGATGATGGACACGTGGCAATAGCGGAAGTTGGTTTTGGGCGGGCTCGAGGGAATATTGGAGATTCACTCCTCGGTGCCCCAGAATTCCACGAGCAGTGGATGCGTGTGTTGGTGGGCACGACTACAATGGTGGTTGTGTTTGCAAAGATAGATGCCTCCTAACTGCAGGGTTAGATGGTTGTTGGCGGTTGTTTGGCTAACTGCCATACCGTGAGGGCTTTTTCCTTGGCTAGTGGTAGAGTTGTTGACCACCTTGCCTCAGAGGTTTGACTGATGGTTAGCGATGGAGCTCAGGTTGACTGATCTGCAAGTGGCAGACGAATGGAAGTGCGACACATTGTGAAATCTCATTGGTTGAGTTTGCATCGTTGTTGCAAATCAATCGTTAGTGATTGAAAGCTTGTGCATGCATCTCAAGGGTTTAATTTCAGTGAGAATTGATTGCAGGGCAGTTTGATGTCAGCTGCTAGGGTGGTGCATGCAACCCAAGATGGTGAAGTTTGTTGATGGGGTATTATGAGACCCTAATGGTCATTTGGTGGGTATGCAATTTTGACCGGAAGAAGAGAGCTCAGCCTGAGGCCAATGGAATGTTGATTGATACTAAGCTAGAAGGCGAGGTCGGGTGTTGATCAATAGTAAGCCAAAGTTGAGAAGATAAAGTTGAAAGCAGAGCAAGCCGATAGAGATCAGATCAAAAGATCGAATGATCGGAAGATGCATGATCGGTGAGCTTGGTCAGAGATCGGAGAGTGCGTGTTCAAGCGGTATGCACAGAGCATTGTAACTATGAGCACTGAGACACTCGGAACCCGAGCAGATGTGAACCTGAGGTGGCCGCTAAGATGTGTCGGCTGAAAGGTTGGCTATGCAAACGGGCTGAAGAGCTGAAGGGAACCTTTACTGTATGTCTTGTGAATACATTGTAACAGTGCAAGGTTGCAGATCTATGTTGTTTCATGTTTTTCTCCAAATGAATAAGATGTAATGCCTGTAATGGCTATGAGCCTGATATTGTATTTTAACCATTTAGTTGTTGAATAATACAATGGCTCTATCTTTTGGAGTGTGGGGATTTTTACCCGAAAGGGTTTTCCCCACGTAAATTTGTGTGTTCATTTGTTTGTATGTTCGTGGTGTTGAATCTAGTTTAAGTTTGCATGTGATTTTCTCAAAAGGATCAATGGGGGAGAACTACTATGCCTGTGTCCGCTTTATGGCATAATTGTTAGTGCTTCTGGAGTGATTTAGAAATGAAAGTCACTGAGGCAGTACTGGTTTTAGAATTTAAATCTGAAACGTTCCTGTACGGTAACCCCAACAAGTGGTATCAAATCTATTTAAAGGTGGTCAAGGCTTGTTCATGATACCAACTAGTCGTATCATAGCCTTTTCCTAGTTACTGGAGTTCTAGGTTTTTTCTCCTACAAGGATTTCTGAGCTTGACAAGCTTGAGGAAATCTGGAGGAATCGGTTGATGCCTGATATTTCCAATGAGTAAGATTTCCTACTCTTTTGATTCAACATGCAGCATGAAAGACATAGGATTATTTGGAGTTGATCATATTGTGGCTATGTGATCTGAGGCTCTTGTTTGGTAGCAAATGATCCTGATGCAAGGGGTGTGAGTTTATGCTTATGGTTGTGTTGCAATAGAGCGTGGTTCATACTAGGTGTCTGTGTGAGAGTCTCCCTGATGGTATGGAGTTGCTCGAGTTTTTGTTCATCCATGGAGTATTGTGCTTGTGTTGGGTGTTCTGACTTAGTACTGAAGGCATTTTATCTGTTGCCCTTATTGCATGAAGGATATGAAATTGATCGGGGTGGTCTAAAACTTTTGAATAGCTTGTCTCTCTCACATGTGTGTGCATGGTTGTGGTTTTTGGAATTGGTCTGGAGTAGGCCTGGAGTTCCTGTTTACCTGTACCTTGTAATCACATGTTTTAGATTCATGTCTTTGGTTCTGAAGGGTTGTCTATAGATTTTCCTATTAATTCTATGATGCATATTCATGTGCATTCACTGTTCTGGTTAACCGTGATGGTTTTGTGTAGACTCTTGAGTTGTCCAGATGTGCAGTGGATATGGATGTGCATGTGTGTTTTGGAAACACAGTGGTTTTTCAGGTTTTGCACGGTCAAGTTAAACTTGTGGTTTGTGGAGCTATTGTTAAACTATTTTCTAGACCCTAACTTTTGGGGTGACTGGATGAGATAGTTTCTCTTCGACATGTTTGAGGAGGTGCGATGTCTTCTCTGTATGGGAGTGTTGGTATGTGTTTTTCATTCAAAATTCTTGCGGTGTTTGCTTACTGGTTTCCTAGACTATGGTGTGTGGGTTGTGGATGTGATTGGTGAATCAGATCTGACCTTGATCTGGTGTTTGAGTCATGTTGTCTACATGGGTTTTCTCTTTGAGATCTCAGTTGTGCAGTTTCTAGTGCAATGATAGATTTGTAAGGTTTTTGACTGGTTGCATCTATGAGTTGTGAAAATTTGTGGGTTGTCTTTACATACATGTTTGTTGTGATTCAAATCGAAAGTGGACTATCAATATCCACGAGGTTGCTTCAGTGGTGGTGAAGATCTGTTAGCTAGCCTTGTCTGTGGCCACTTATGCATTGGTGTAGCTATTTTGAGATGCGAAGAGGAATGGTGTTTGGGTACCTGGATAGTTGGTTATGAGGACCTGTAGCATGTGTATCACGATTTCATGGAAAGCTTGATACGCTAGTTAGTGTAAGATTTTGACAATGATAACGTGGTCTGCGTGGTTCAGAGACCTTGGTACTACTCGGCGTTGTTGTCAGATGGACATGTTGTTGTTTGTACTTGGAGGTTTTCGGATCAGCAGATGGTTGGTCATGGTGCTTGGAAAGATCGGTGCCATGTTCAGTGGGAGCTTTAGCAATGAATGTGTATTCATCACTTGGTGGTGAATGATCTTCTTTGGTGTTGCAGATCTTTCTAGTAGAGATCTTAGACCCTATTGCTATAGAAGAGCTCTTTCGCATTTGCATGGGCACTAGATTTGAGGATGTGCAACATCCTGGAGCCATGGAGGACTCTTTTGAGTCTTTGGTTGAGGTGTTGGTGGTTCTTGACAGGTGATGTTGGTTTAGATTTTGTTTGCTTTATGTTATGGTATATTCTTGTTTCCGCAATAGAGTTTTGGCATGATGCATTGCTCTTGAGACCTTGGTATGTTGGCCTGGAGCATGGGATCTCCTAAGGGGGATGGTAAGATCATAATGTCATGATAAGTTCTTGATTCCTAGGTTTGGAGCTTTCACAGTGGTTTGGTGTTTCTCTGTGTTTTGAGTGCATTGGTCATGTGCTTGAGAACTTCATGTTCATTGCAGTAATGGAGATTGGAGTTTAGCATGAGATGATCGGTTGTTGGTGCTCATGGATACATGGAGAAATAGGTGAGGTTGTTGTTACTTTTTATAGTTGAAAGTCCGAGTAGCCTGCACCTTGGTTGCACGTGAGTTTAATAGAGACCGATAAGGAGTTTATTCTTGGATAAGTCATGGCAGCTATTATATCTTGGAGGAGCATATTTTTACCTTTGGTCTTCTCGGTAGTGAAGTTCTTATGAGAGGTATTTTCCCATTATATGTTTCAGATGTGTTTTTTATGCTTGCTTTCATGATATGGATCTTGATTTGGTGTTTAAGTTTTTGGAGGATCCATAGTGAAAGGTGGATAGCATAGTTTATCTCCTGGTGCTTTTGAGAATTGGTAGGAGATAAGAATATGGGCTAGTTTGATCTTCTTTGAGAGGCTTCCCTTTGGGATGTGAAGGAGGTCATACTGGACACAACTAGCATTTAGAAGTGTGTGTAGAAGGGCATGTTTGGTTTACAGGTTTGAATATCATTGTTTATGTTCCTTGGTACTACATGGTTATGCTCTTCGATGTGTCGTGATTGGTGGAATTGGTATGCCTAGATCACTTGTGATGGTTCTTTGTTTGTTGGGATGCTAACAAAGAGATGCGTTGAATGCACTCATTCCATCTCTTTGCATTCATATAGACATTTCCCATGCAGTGGGAGCTCCTGGATGTGTTTGGTCTTCTTCACTGGTTGGCACATGGTGCTTGTATTTTGTAGTTGATGGGTGGATATGTGATGGAATGAGTTTACTGATGTGCATACCTTGGAGGTATGGGTGATTGGATGGATTAGCATGAGTTTAGTGTGCTATTCTCAGTCGCGTGGGTTTTGATCGGTTGGATGGGGGAAGTCAGTTTTCTAGTTGTTGTTCTAGCTGGTGGTTTATCTTGTTCTAGAAAATAGCTTTACGTTTGTGTTCACGATTGAAGAACTTTGAATGTTTTTCATTGTTTCTTATCTATGGCTAGTGAGCACAGTGGAGTGGTGGAAGTCTGATTCCTTTGTTGTCTAAAGGATCTATTGCTTGCGTTCCAGAGACTGGTGCAATTTCGCCTTGGCTTGTTCCTTTTTCCTCTGAAGGATGGTTGGAACTGTTGCCTGTGTTGGTGGACATCTCGTATGTCCTTGCAGGTGTCTTGTTTGGAGTGCAAAAGCATCATGGAGAGATTATTTTTGTTTGGGTTCTAGAGGAATCCAGAAGGTCTTCGTCAAGTGGGAGATTGTTCAAAATATGTGCCTCAATCTTGCTGGCTATTACCGCTTTGGTCTGGTAGACTTCATGTGCTCAACCTTTTGCTTATCATTGAGAATCTGTCTAATTGGTGGGACTTCTGGTGGTGTTCCGACGATGGCCCAATGGGTCTAGTTTGCAAAATATCTTATCGACTGGCGATCGTTATCAATGAGAGTCTTTGTGTTGTTCCACCGATATGCCGATATGCGTTGAGCGATTCATTTTGGACCAACCAACGAAGAACCTAATCGACGGTTGTGGACGCTTTGATCCAATGGTGTCCGTCATGTTTTGCGCCATCCTGATGCAAGTACCACTGAGAATGTTTTGGCCGAGCAGAATTGCTTGTGCGTTCGACACGTGGTGGTGAGTTAAGCAGTGTGCGCATTGAAAGGATGGTGGGTCTTGAGCATTTATGGTGTGTTGGTGGGTCATGGACACTTGTCAATGTCTTGGGAGTTCCTTGGGGAATATAGCGGATGCCGCTTGAGATTCCCCGAAGGAGCTCGAGTGGCTTACACTTGGCTCAGTGGGACCCAAGTGTGTTCTAAGCAGAGCGAAAGGATGATGGATGCGTGGCAGTAGTGGAAGTTAGTTTTGGGCGGGCTCGAGGGAATATTGGAGATTTCCTCCTTGATTCCCCGGAAGTCCACAAGTGGTGGACACGTGTCTCAGTGGGCCCAGCTACAATGGTGGTTGTGTTTGCAAAGACGCATGCCTCCTAACCATAGGGTTAGCTGGCTATTGGCGGTTGTTTGGAAAACCACCATACCGTGAGGGATTTTCCCTTGGCTAGTAGTAGAGCTATTGATCACCTAGCCTCAGAGGTTTGACTGATCTACAAGTGGTGGACGAATGGTAGTGTGACATGTTGCAAAATATCATTGGTTGGTTTTGCATCATTGTTGCAAATCAACAACTAGTGACTGAAAGCTTGTGTGTGCATCTCGAGGGTTTGATCTGAGTGTGAATTCATTGTAGGGTGGCTTGATATCAGTTGTTAGGGTGGTGCACACAACCCGAGATGGTGAAGATTGTTAGTGGGCTATTATGAGACCCTGATCGCTATTTGGTGGGTATATGATTTTGACCGAAAGCTAAGAGGTCAGCCTGAGGCCGATGGAATGTTGATTGATGTTGAGCGGGAAGGCAAGGTCAGGTGCTGATCAATAGTAAGCCAAAGCTGAGAAGCTAAAGTTGAAAGCAGAGCAAGCTGATAGAGATCTGATCAAAATATTGAATGATCAGTGGATCGATAGATCCATGATCGGTGAGATTTTTCAGAGATCAGAGAGTGTGTGTTCGAGTGCTATGCATAGAGCATTGTAACTACAAACACTGAGACACTCAAAACCTGGGTAGATGTGAACCTGAGCTGGCCGCTAGGTTGTGCCAGCTGAAAGGTAGGTTGTGCAAATGGGTTGAAGAGCTGAAGGGAACCTTCACTATATGTCTTGTGAGGACATTGTAGCAGTTCAAGGTTGGAGATCTATGTTGTTGCCTGTTTTTCTCCAGATGAACAAGATGTAACTCCTGTAATGGCTATGAGCCTGATATTGTATTGTAATTGTTTAGTTGCTGAATAATACAATGGCTCTATCTTTTGGAGTGTGGGATTTTTTACCCGAAAGGGTTTTCCCCACATAAATTTTTTTGTTCATTTGTTTGTCTGTACATGGTGTTGAATTTGGTTTAAGCTTGCATGTGCTTTTCTCAGAAGGATCAATGGGGGAGAACTACTATGCCTGTTTCCTCTTTATGGCATAGTTGTTAGTGCTTCTGGAGTGATTTAGAAATGAAATTCACTGAGGCACTACTGGTTTTAGACTTTAAATCTGAAACGTTCTCGTACGGTAACCCCAACATGCACCTGTAGCAAGAATGGAGGCCATTCAGATGTTCTTAGCATTTTCGGCTCATAAAGACTTCGAAGTGTACCAGATGGATGTCATGTCTACATTTATGAATGGAGAATTAGAAGAAGTATACATGGAACAACCAGAAGGATTTCAACTATCAGACAAATCAGACATGGTCTACAATTTGAAAAAGGCACTATATGGACTTAAACAAGCTCCCAAAGCTTGTTATGCAAGGTTGGATAGATACTTGACACAACAAGGATTCAGAAAAGGGTCTACAGACAACAATCTTTACTTCAAAGTTGAGAGAAACAAGTTTTTGATAGTTGTGGTATATGTTGATGAAATTATCTTTGGTGGAAATGGAGGTATGTGTAAGCAATTTGCAGAGGAGATGCAAAAAGAGTTTGAAATTTATATGATTGGTGAGTTGAATTTCTTCCTTGGACTTCAACTAAATCAAATTGATAAGGGGATATTCATTTTTCAATCTAAGTATGTTAGGGAATTGTTGAAGAAGTTAGGAACGAATGACTCCAAACCCTAGTCTGTACCCCTATGGTAACCGAATGTAAGCTAAGTAAGGATGATGAACTTTCTAAAGTTGGTCAGAGCATATATAGATCTATGATTGGTGGACTATTGTATCTTACTACTACTAGACCGGATATCATGCATGGAGTATTTTTGGTTGCAAGATTTCAAGCAGAACCTAAGGAAGCATATGTTACAGCTGTGAAGAGGATATTCAGATATCTTAAGGGAGCTCTAGATTATGGGTTATGGTATTCAAAGTATAATGATTTCATATTGAGTTCCTTCACTGATATAGATTGGGTTGGTTGTGTAGATGACCAGAAGAGTACAAGTGGCGGCGCATTCTTCCTTGGAGGAAGATTGGTTTCATGGTTGAGCAAGAAACAAGAGTCAGTTTCTTTATCCACTATAAAAGCTAAGTATATTGCAACAACATCCTATTGTACATAGGTAATTGGGATGAAGCAAACCTTGAAGGACATAGGTGTGATGTGTGATGAGACTATCTATATCTTTTGCTATAAAAAATTCAAAGAATCTGGTGATGCATTCTAGGAAAAAACACATATCTATCAGGTATCACTTCTTGAGGGATAAGGTGTTGCAGAATGAAGTTAGACTTGAATATGTATCTACCAAGGAAAAAAATTCTAACACATTCACTAAGGACATTTCGAAGGATACTTTTGAGTATGTCAAGTGGAAGTTAGGGGTTACTACCCCTCCTTCCTTGAATTAAGTGCACATGGAGGTGCATCACTCCAGTGGATTTACATATTTTTTTCTAGTCTAGACTGATGATTGTGGTCTACTCCTCAGGGGGAGTAGAGAGATCCATTGTTGTAATATGTGATGTGGGTACACTCCTAAGTGGGAGTAATCAAAGCTTTATATGGCAAGACTTTTTCATGCAAAAATTTCATTGTCCATTGATGTCAAAGGGGGAGAGAAAGTCATGTGAAAAGCTGAAAAGAGAGAGAGAGTCTTGTAAGGAGAAGAGAGAAGAAGAATAAAAAATTGTGTATGTTGTCGTTGATGGTTTTTCACATCATGTGTTGCCATCAATGACAAAGGGGGAGATTGTTTCAAGTATGAATGTGTTTAGTGGTGTTGTCATTAATGTTGTCATTGATGTCAACATAGTTCAGGTTGATTGCAGATGGTACTTGTATAGTTGAGATACTGTAGAAGTGCTTAGATTACATGGAGCTATATTTATAAAGTTTTAGTTGTGTTTCTGCCAAGTGCTTTTGAGAAAATTAAGAAATAATTAAGGCAATGTTGAGTATGTGTTCTAAGTGTGCTCAAGTATTGTGTTTTGCATTTCTTCTGTGTTGATGCTATGCTTGTGTGGATATGTCTTATTGTTAACGAGCTTCAATGGATAATATATCCCAATTTTTAGATTTTGAATCGATTGAGAATGAAAGATGTGTTCACCAATGTGTGAACTAGTTTGACAAAACTATTTATTTGTCGGTTGGGAGAAATGTTTTTGCTCCACAGTCTTCTATTGTTTTGTTTCAGATATTGTGGATCTGGCAGATGATTCATACTATTGTTTTTTGTGTTCTAACAAACACACTTGTGATTGGGAACTCCAGAAGACTTGCTCCAGAGCTCCTGTGTGTTGTCGGTTGGTCTAGTTGGACTGCTAAATAATATTTTGTGCATGAATATTATTGCAGTTGTTGCATATGTACTTGAAGGTTTCTTAGAGATGGTAAAATTTATGGTGAAGTGTGTTGAGTGATCCACATGTGATCATCTTCCTGGAGATACACATACTTCAAAGATCATTGGTGTTTTCATTAGGTTTGACCGACTTGGTGTCTACATGTTACATTAATATTTCGCATCGAATTAAGGAAGTGTGTGATTGATCCAAGATTTTGTTTGGGTGCTAATTAAATGTGTAATTGGTCCTCTCTCATTCTTATCCGCCACGGGAATGTTGAGTAGCCGACCTAATTTGAATTTGTAAAATGAAGAATGTTTATCTGACCTTGGAGAATGCTTTTAGGGTTGAAGATGGTATAAAAGCAAGTCAAGTTATTGTGAATTGTAAGACAAGCAAGAAAAGTTTACGAACAAGTGCGAAAAGAAGAGTGTGTAAGAGTGAATCAAGGCAACAATAATTTGATGTGTTAAATTCTTGAAAGTAGTGAGCTGATGGTTTCTACAATCTTCTGATCAAGCTGTGAATGCGTGGAACCCTTTGTGGTGGATCTTTATTTATCATTTTTTTTCTATAGGAAGTGAGCCTCCTTCTAGATAGTGAGTCTTATTGTAGGCAGTGAGCCTTTGTATCTGGGTAGTCAGCCCTCTCGTAGTGAGCCTTTGTATCCGATATTGCATTATTACTATATTGTGATCTAATCCTCACCATGGTTTTTCCCTCATTGGGTTTTCCACGTAAATCTGGCATCTCTGGTGTTTGCTTTCTATTATTTTCATTTCATCTTCACACTTAATAACAGATTGGGTTAAAGTGAAATTGATTAAAGTTTGAAGTAAAGAAATTTGGTACAATTGATTCACCCCCCCCACCTTGTAGTTGTCTTGTGCATTTCAACATCAACTACATAATATTTGAGTCAAAACTCATTAAACCATACTTCATGAGTAGTGGTTTGCATGAAGCCAACTCAAATGTGATTGAATGATCCACTTACCATTCATTTCTTTTAGGTGATGCTCATAGGGTTGAATAATCAAGAGTTCATGAGAGGTCATTGATCCTAGTGTTACATTGATTCAAGCATACTTAACTTGGAGTTTCCAAGAAGATCGAGCCAACTTAGATTTCTACCACATTTGAAAACCCTTAAACAAGTAATGTTCCTTATGAACTATTCTTTATAGAGCCCCTTTAGGGACCATCAATTGATAAATATGAGGTATGTATTTTAGTGTGACAAATTATTTTATTAATATCATGATTCAAATATGTAGTTTATGATTTAAATATATTGACCCATATTTCATTATTTGTGATTCACAAAACCCTTATCTCATTAGAATGAATGGTCTAGTTAGCACTCACTACATCTAGGTGATGCTCATAGGGGTGAAGCTTTGAGACTTCCTAAGAGGTCACTCATCCCAATAATACTCTAACTCAAGCAGATGGAGTTTCCCCAAAATTGACATAAATAAGATTGCTAGACCATTTAAAAATATTTATTAAGTTCACTGCCTTATGGACTATTCACCATAGGGCCTGTTTAACTCTTTAATTAATGTGTATGAGGTATTTTTATAGCATGTCAAATTATGATATATATCAAGATTTCAATATGTATCTTTTGAGTTAAACTAGTTGAATCATAATTCATGAGTAATTATTACAATATTCCATATCTATTTAAAATAATTGGTCTACTTAGAACTTATTGCATCTAGGTGATGCTCAAAGAGGTGAAGCATTAGGACTTCCTAGGAGGTCACCTGTATTATCACTACTCCTACTCAAGAGCACTTAACTATGGAGTGTCCTCCTAGATAAAGAAAAAATAGTTTACTACCCCATTTATATAACTTTCAAAATGTGTCATGTCATATGAAATTTTCATTATAAATATCCTTTATCTCATGAATTGATAAGAAAAAGGTATTTTATAGTGTGTCAAATTATAATTTTTATAGAAAGATTCAATTACATAACTTTTCAGTCAAAATTATTGACTCATATGATGCCATCTCTCATGAGAATGAGAGGTACACTTTCCATTCATTGCATCTAGGTGATACTCATAGGGGTGAAGCATTAGGACTTCTTGGGAGGTCAACAATCCTAGTACTACTCTAATTTAAGGATACTTAACTATGAATTTTCCACCATGATCAAGCCCACTTAGCTTCTCGTCCCATTTACAAAACCTATACAATTTATGTTGTGTCTGATAAACTATTCATTATAAATCCCTTTTAGCTCATCATTTGATAAGTAGGAGGTACTTTTATAATGTGTCAGATTATGATATTTATATTAAAATATTCAATTATGTAACTTTCAAATCATACCCTTTGACCAATATTTAATGAGTATTGTTTCACATGACCCCATCTCTATTGAGAATGAATTGTCCTTTTAGAACTTATTACTTGTATGTGATGCTCATAAGAGTGAAGCATCAAGACTTCCTAGGAGGTCACCCATCCAAATACTACTCTAAACATGCTTAACCATGCAGTTCCTCCATGATAAATCTCACTTAGATTTTTACCCCATTTGCCAAAAAAATTATAAGTTTCATGTTGTATTAGCTATTTATCATAGAGCCCCTTCGACCCATCTATTGATAAGTAGGAGGTATTTTTACAATGTGTCAAATTATGATATTTATATTAATATTTAGGTGTATAATATTTTAGTCACTCATTGATCCATATTTCATGAGTATTGGTTCACATGAACCCATCTCTCATGGGAATGAATGGTCCACTTAGCATTCATTGCATCTAGGTGATGCTCACAAGGAAGAAGTATCAAGACTTCCTAGGAGGTCTTCCATCCCACTACTTCTCAAAGTCAAAAAACATAACCATATATAGTTTCCCCAAATATCAAACTAATTTAGTTTGTATTCCCATTTATAGAACCTTCAACAACTATTGTCCCTTATGAACTATTCAATGAGTGACTCAAAATCTATGCACATCAATCTTGATAGAAATATCATAAATTGACACTTTAAAAATTATACCTCCTACTTGTCAATTGATGAGCTAAATGGGGCTTTATAATAAATGATTCATAAGGCACAACATGTTTTGAATATTATGCATATTTGGTAGAAATCTAAGTGGGCTTGATCTTGGAGTAAAATCCATGGTTAAGTGTGCTTGATTCAAAGTTGTACTAGGATGGACAATCTCTAGGTAAGAAGTCTCAATGTTTCACCCTATGAGCATCACCTAGATGTAATGAATGCAACATGTACCATTCATTCTCATGAGATATTGATTCATGTGAACCATTACTCATGCAATATGGGTCATCGAGTTTGACTCGAAAGACATATATTTCAATTATAAAATAAATACCATAATTTGACAGACTACAAAAACACCTACTTATCAATGAAAATGTTACCTATTTTTTTTGTTCATTTGTAAAACACAAGTTTTTTATTTTCATGTGATTTAGTTTATTTATAAATTCTTGCTCGACATAAATTTTTGGATAAAAGTATGAAATTTATTAAAACAAACCTTCTCAATTACCTATCTAGAATTTAATATTGCATGAAAGAATAAAATTATAAATGTATGATCACTAAAAAGGCTCCTTACCTTGTCGTACTCATGCATTCACAAAATTGATTCAATGTGAATGAAGGAAGGGGCAATTAAGTGCCCAAAATTGAATGGTCAAACAATGTAAAACACCCTTCTTTCACAATTTCATGAATGGCTAGTACAATCAAATCTGAAAATAAACATTTATAATATTCACCATTTTCTTTTCATTCTGCTGCATCTCATAGAATTTCTAATAAAACCCCCACAACCCTTACCTTATTTTTCAACTTTTACAATTTCTTCATAAACCTATCAACACACCCATTTAACCATTGGATACAAATGCCCATTGCCAGGCTTATACGGCAAAGTAGAGCGAACCGTATCAATCACCTTTTCTCATTTTCCTTCATCTCCGATGTACGCTGATTGATTTTGATACTCCAGCTAACTGATTTGCGCCACCAATGTACGCCTGCCAAATTTTGTCATTCTCAGCTATATATCGTTTTTCCTATTAGCTCGGTCCCCCCTGTACAAAATAACGTCAGAAACTGACTCCAGTGGGTGAAACGGAGTGAGAATCATTTTCAACCCTGGGTTGAAACTTCATGTTTGTCAGAATTTATTCTTTATAGATACAGGGATGGGTGTGTAGATTTTCTTAATAAAGTTTAGTGGTTTCAATTGTTATCTCTGTCAACATGAGAATATCTCTTTAAAGATCTAGGTGCACATAATATCTACAATTGCTCTTGTTTCAGTATATAATTTCTTTTATATCTTATAGTTTTTGGACATGGTTCATATGTGATGCTGTGGGTGATGGTATCTTCTTTGTTGACAAGGGAGTCTATATTTAATATTTCTTTTGTAAAGGTTTGGATGGTTAATAGCATGATATTTATATCAGGATTCAATTGTATATATTTTGAATCAAACTCGTTGACCAATGTTTTATTAGTCGTTCACATGAATCCATCTCTTATGAGAATGAATGGTCCACTTAGCATTCATCGCATCTAGGTGATGTTGACATGCGCGAATCATCAAAACTTCTTTGAGAAGTTACCCATCCTAATACTAGTCGGACTCAAGTACAATTAAGCATAGAATTTCTCCCAAGATCAAATAACAAAATAAAACAATAGAGAGAAACATGGACTGAAACAACTAAAGAACTCGCTTCTCTCTTCTTCATAAATAGTAAACAACATACATATTTGTAGATACAAATGACTTTAGCAGTCTTTCTATAAGTTGCTAGTAAGTTGGCAACTAACTAGAACTTTTGACAACAAATTTGACACCTCTACAATCATTATAAATATCTTTTCAATATCTAATGACAATTAAGCAACATGAGTGTAATTGTAATATGACTTATTTTATACTCACTAACAGTTCACTGATAAAATTGTCTATGTTGGAGCATATATCCCAACACCCTATTGCAAGTATGTGTAGTTGGTGTTGTCATTGACATCAATTGTATGAGCAAGAGATTGTTGCAAGAGTGTTAGCAGTTGGTATTGAGTTATTGTTGTATCTAATGATTCTTTGATTAGCTTCATTATGTTGTCATTAGTAAGCTACTAGCGTCAACCTCTAGTGTTACTCTGATAAGTTTTTGTCTATGGATGTACGATTGAGTTGCACTGTTGTAGTTGATTTGGTGGTGATGAGAAAATTCTTCAATGTTGAAGATGTGTCTCTGGTGTTTGGTTTCCAAGTGCTTTTGAGAAAATTTGAATAAAAGGAGGAAACAATGTGTTGCAGTGGTGTTATGTGTTGCATAGTAGTGTTCTAGTTTGGCTCACATTTCTTCTATGTTGAAGAACTGCTTGTGCGGTTCGAATATGTTGATAAAAGGTGTTCAAAGGTGTTGCATTCAAAATTTGGTGTGTTGGATCATTGTGTAGAGGAAGTTGTGTTAACTAGTGTGTGAACTATGCATTGTAGAAATGTTTGGAAGAAATGTTTTTGTTCCACATTTACTCATAGAGTGGTTTCAGATCTTGCGGATCTGGAAGTATGTTGATAGTGTTGGTGTCTTTATTCATATGAAGTTGTTTGTGGTTTGGTGCTTCAGAAGTTGGTTTCTTGTATTGCAATGTATGACATAATTATTTGAGTGTACTGGGTGTGTACATTCTTCAAGTGAAAGTTGTTGTGAAGGAATTTGTTGGATTTTAGGGTGTTTGTGGAATATTTTAGATCAAGTGTTCAAGTTTTATGTGGTGTCTACAAGTCATCTTTGAATTTGAGGAAGTGTGTACTTAATTGTCAATGGGTTTGCCACAAGTTTGATCGACCTTGAGTGTTTACACTATTTACGAAGTTTCTTCGGTGTTTGTGGAAGCATTGTGTGGCATGTATGAGTGGATTTAGGTCCTAGCTAAGGTGTGTTGTGGTCCGCCTTCATTCCTTTCCACCATGGGAATGTTTTGGTGCCAACCTAATTTGAATTTTCATGGTTGACGTGCATAGACAACCTTGGAGAATGTTTTCAAGGTTGAAGATGGCATAAATAAGTGTTGAGTTGTTGAGGGATGAAAAGATAGAAATGTGTGATGTGAATGATGTGAATTGCAGAGTTGTGAGGTGTGAGTTTGTGAAGTTTAGTGTGAGATTTCATGTGTTGGAATACTGGATACAATGAGCAGAAGGTGTCTACAATTCTTTAGTAAGACACGTAGGTGTTGGTGATGTTGAGGTGGACTTTTTTGTTGCATTGAAATGGTTTTCTCATTGTAACATTCTTCTCTATCTTCATTTCTATTCTTGCGGTGAGAATTTTTTTCTTTTGGGTAGTGAGATCTCCGATGGTGAGCCCTTTGTAATCGATGTTGATATTACTTTATGGGTGATCCCACAATAGTGGTTTACAATTTTTGGGCAAACTGGACACTGCAATTATTATTTTTAACTAAATCTTCACTTTCGGGCTCTTGTAGCGGCTAAACCGTGAGGAATTTGAAAATGATGCGAACTAGAGTCTCGTCACATTTTGTCTCTAGACTCTAAAAATATTTTTTTCAAAATTTTTGGAATCAGATTGCACTTTTTTTCCATCTCCCACGAAAACTAGTTTTTTTCAAAAAACAACATTTTTAAAAAGTGACGCTCACCGTATACAACATAATTTTTTTTGTATGAAGGATAAAATTCTAATTTTTTCAAATTTAGATTTGTAACTATGGTATCTAGCACTTCCATTTGGTCTTATAGTTTTTTATTTAATATTTTTTCCTTAATCAAGTTTCAAAGTCAAACCAATTGCAATTCAGACATAGGCAGACTGTATACAATATAACTTTTTCTATATGAATCGAAATTCAATTTTTTTTTTTTTAATGGATCAAGGACATCAATACCCAGCCTCAACATATTTTTAAAATTTGTATTTTGATAATCTGCTATTTTTCCACATGTGCAGACCAGAGATTTTGATTTTCAGTGAAAAACCTATGTTTAATAAAACTAAAAAATAAAATACATAATAAAAGCAAATCATATTAAAATTATATTTGACGGATAGCTCATTCCGAGGACTATCATTATCTAGTTGGGTTTCTAAATTTTTCTGCATTTTCATATTCAAATTGAGCTTCGAAAGATAATTTTTTACAAAAAAAATCATTTTTTTAAGGAAATAGGGGAAAAAGGGTGTTCAGCCGAACCTACTTCAAGGGGTTCGGCCAAACCTATTTACATTAAAATAAGAAAAAAAATCACGGGGTCTAGGAAAATGACGGGGTTTTTTCAAAAGAAATCCTTATTAAAGGGGGTTCGACCGAACCCTAGTTCGCTCAAACCCCTTTATTTAAATATTTTTGCTCACATCTCAAAGGGGTTCGAGCGAACAATTTGGTTCGGCCAAACCCCTTCACTTGGTGTAGAGGGAAAAAATGATTTTTCCCTTCCTCCGCAAAAGTGTTCACCACTTATGTGGGTTGACCCTTGTATTGTGAGTTAATCTTCACCGTTGTTTTTCCCTTCTTGGTTTCCACATAAATCTGGTGTTTATTTGTGTATGATGTTGATTTGGTTATGTTTCTATTATTTTCTTTCAATATGAATCACTCTAATAGATTAAGGGATAATTAGATTGATGTGGATCTGAATGTTTATGAGTCTTTAAGTTTTAAGGTACAACTGATTCACCCCCCCTCTCAGTTGTCTTGTGCATTCAAAAATTGGTATCAAAGCAAGGTTCCTTGGAAGAAAGCTTAGCCACTTGAGGTAGATCTAGGATGGTGCACAAGAAAGATGTTCCCCTATTTGATGGATCAAACTATGCATTTTGGAAGACAAATATGGAAGGTAATCTGGTTTCTCTTAGATTTGAAATTTGGAAGTCTGTTGAGACTAGATACACTATACTCGTGAATGGTTTGAGTACTATGAATGAGTTCAAGGCCCATGAAAACAATAGTAAAGAAAGGTATGCTCTCTTAAGTGGTTTTGCTAATTTTGAATTAGTGAAAGTTATGAATATGAAAACTGCTAGAGAAATTTTGGTAAAGTTAGAAAGCATCTATGAAGGAGATGATAAGGTCAAGCAAGCTAAGATGTAGAATTTGAAGATCATGTTTGAGACCCTACAAATGTTTGAAGATGAAAACATGACAAGCTACTTGTAGAAGGTGGATGAAGTTATCAATGGCATTAGGGGTCTTGGTGGAGAAATAAAAGAACAAGAAGTGGCAAAAAAGGTACTCAAAATTCTTCCTAAAGCTTATAGTCATAAAGTTTCTTCTATTGAAGAATTACAAATTTTGAATCAATATACTAGAGATCAATTGTATGGTTCTTTAACTGATTTTCAAATAAGATTAATTGGTACAAGTAGTGCAAAAGTTGAGACTGCTTTTAAAGTTGGCAAATCAGAGAAGAGGATGGAATTAGATAAGGAGGATCTTGATGATGTAGAAGCTAAATTTTTGAGAAGAATGAAAAAGGGTATTGGAAAGTATAGAGGTAAGTTGCCTTTCAAATGTTTGAGTTGTGGAAAGGTAGGTCACTATGCCTCAAGATGCACACATAGAGATTTGAATGACAAGAATAGGGAGAACAAAGGTAAGCTAATTAAGAAAAGTTAAATCATGTTAGAGAAGATGCAAGTATATTTGATGATGAATCTGATTATGGAGATGATGAGGGTGGTGAATGCTTGTTGATGGCTTTAAAAGATGAAACTAATTTTATGCTTTAACTCTGAGAGATGTGTGAAGGAAAGGGCTCAAGAAGCAAGTTTTGAAGGCACTTTAGTGTTCAATTTTCATGTAGAAAGGAGAAGAACTACTATATCATTGAAAATGGATGCTCTAATCATATGACCAGTGATAAGATTAATTTTGTTAAACATGAAAAATATGAAGGAGAACTTGTTAGGTTTTGTCATGATACATCTACTAAGATATGCGGAAAAGGTTCAATTAGTTTAATGGAAAGAATAATATTGATGATGTTCTTTACGTTAAGGGTTTAAGATTTAACCTCTTGAGTATTGGACAAATGTGTAGAAAAAGATACAGTCTTATGTTTTAGGATGATGGTTGTGAGATCAGAAAAGGCTCTGGAAACTAAGATTTCTATTGGAAGGATAGATGGAAATGTTTATCAGCTCAAAGGTGTTGATGGTAATTGTTTTATGACTCAAATCAATGAGAGTTGGCTATACCATAGAAGAAGGTGTCACGTCAATCTTGATAGCCTAGTGAGAATAAGTTTATTTCAAGATGTGAGAGATCTGCCAAAGATTACAAAGCCTATCAATGTTGTCTATAAGGAATGCCAAGTTGGAAAGCAAGCAAGAACAAGTTTCAAATTCAAAGAACAATCTTCTATCAGACTAGTGGAATTGGTGCATATAGATTTTTGTGGTCCTACTAGAGTAAGAAGTCTTCAAGGGGACAAGTATTTCATGCTATTGATTGATGATTATTCTAGAACAACATGGGTTACTTTTCTCAAAGAACAATCAAAAGTCCTAGATAAGTTTAAAGCATTGAAAGTTATGGTTGATAATGAAATTGATATGAAAATCAAAATTTTGAGGTCTGATAGAGGTGGAGAGTTCACCTACAATGATTTTAACATCTTTTATGAAGATCATGGAATAAAGAGGCATTTATCTACCCCTAGGACTCCTCAGTAGAATGGAATGGTCGAAAGAAAGAATAGGACTGCTCAAGAAGATGCAAGGACAATTATGAAAGAAGCGAATCTACCAGAAGTATAGTAGAGAGAAGCAATTCATACTGCTATTTTTATACTTAATAGAGTGCAAGCAAGAGAAAATAGCACAAAGACTCCTTATGAGCTATGGTATGGAAGGATTCCTATTGTCAAATACTTCAGAGTGTTTGGAAGAAAATTCTATATTAGAAGAGATGAAGAAAACTTAGGAAAGTTTTATGCTAGGTCTAATGAAGGTATCTTCCTTGGATATTCTACTAAAAGAAAGGCTTATCGGTGCTACAAAATGAGGGTAAGAAAAATTGTTGAGAGTGCATGTGCCAAGGTTGATGAAGACCTACAGAAGAATTTAGTGGTGATAGATGGATATGAATAAGATGAGTCTTTTTGTAGAGAAGAAGAAAAAGCTAGGGGAAAAGAAGTGCATATTGAAGAGAAAGAAGCTCTAGAAAAAATTCCTAAAATTGCTAAGTTTCTTAAAACTACTAAGTATGTGTAGAGGAATCATTCTGAAGAACACATTATTGGTGATAAGAGCAAAGGTATATTGACAAGAAGGAAATTTACTGAAGAACAAGTAAATCTATGTTTACTTTCTGCACTTGAACCTAAAACAATGATTGAAGTGTGCAAGGATGAGTATTGGATCAAGGCCATGGAAGAAGAACTAATGTAGATTGAGAAAAATAAGACTTGGGAACTTGTCCCATGACCAACAAACCAAAATGTCATTGGAAATCTCCCCATGATGTGGCACAAATAAGTAGACAAGTGTCCTATATTTGTCAGCCTTTGGATCTCATGGAATGTGCAAATCAACAACCTATTTGACCAACTCATCGATCTTGGTGAAATGGATCTAAGATGTTTTCAAACCTCATCAACCTAAGTACACTTAAGTTGTAGTGAATAGGTAAATTATTCACTCTAACACTCCCCTTAATTGGTACTTGGTGAGATCACAAAAGTGCAATAGATAAAAATAAATGGGTCCCAACTATGACGCCTCGTGAGGTACCCATGTACAATGCAATCTCTCATAAATGGAGAAAGATAGAAAACCCCATGGGAAAAATATATCATCCAAAAGAGAGATAAGAAGGTTAAGACCTCCTAAAAAGATGTCACATGATGATAGGAACATGATGATGAACCCTTGAAGCATGTCGAAGTTGTAAAATCTACAAAATATTAACTAGTGTTTGTTGGAATCAACAAACCTCCAAGAAATGTAGCTCATTATTTGATAAGTAGGAGGCAGTTTTACAATTGTAATATTTATATCAAGATCCAATTGTGTATCTTTTGAGCCAAACTCGTTGATTGATACTTCATTAGAAGTGGTTCACACAAATTCATCTCTCATTGCATCTAAGTGATACTCACTAGGGAAAAGAATCTAATTTTTTTGAGTGGTCACCCACCCTTGTAATACTCCAATTAAATGAAACTTAACTATGGAGTATCCCCAAGATCAAGCCCACTTAGCTTGCTATCCTATTTATAAAATATTTGATAAGTTCTCCACCTTATGAACTATTAATAATAAAGCCCTTTTATCTCATCAATTGATATGTAGAAGGTATTTTATGCAGTGTGTCAAATAATGATATTTACAGTAGAATTCAACAACATAGATTCTATTTTAAACTCCTTGACCCATCTTTCATGATCAATTGTTCAAATGAACTCATCTCCAATGAGAATTAGTGGTCCACTTAACACTCATTGCATCTAGGTGATGCTCATCTGGGTGAAGCAATTGTGACTCTAGGAAGTCATCTATCATAATCCTACTTCAACTCAAGAATTCATAACAATGGATAACATTCCCCCATGATCAAGCGTCGTTAGCCTACTACCTCATTTGTAAGACCTTCAACAAGTGTTTTTCATTGGGTAAGTGCAAGAAGTTGGGTCCACGAAGAGGGGAAGTTGCGGAAAAAAAAAAAAATCTCGTAGAAAACGCATATGCGCTATTAAAAAATGCGTATGCATTATGCATTGGGTACCTAAGCCAAAAAAATGTGTATGCACTAAAAAACACATACGCGTTATAAAACACGTATGCGTTATATAATGCATACGCATTATTTAGTGCGTACAAGTCATTTATTTAAAAAAAAAAGCTTTTTAGAAACGGGTACCCATTTTAAAATGCGTACGCATTTTTCTTTTCAAAACGCATACCCGTTTTAAAATGGGTACCCGTTTCTAAAAAATATTTTTTTTAAAATAATCAAACAAATAAAGAACGCATATGCGTTTTGTAATGCGTACACATTTTTAAAAACGCATATGCGTTATTAAAAATTTGAATCTCCAACCCACTTGAAGCCTTGGTTTTAGGCTCGGGAAAGGCTTGGCAATCCGAGCCTTAGCCTTTGACCTGCAACTAAAAAACTAAGGTAGATTGAAGAAGAATGTCCATCTTTGACAATATGGTTGATGGACTTTTTTTCTGAATCAATCTATAAAATTAAAACCCATTACAGAACACGATTTCTAGTTTCCAAATATATAATTTTTATTAATATTGGATTATATTTGATATTTTTAAATTAATTTCAAAGCAAACTAGTCCTTAAACATGAAATATCAGACTTTTTTTGTTTTTTAATAACTTTTTTTTGGTGAAGTTTCTTGTAAAAAAAATTATATGACATCAATCTTTAGAAAATTCTCTACAGAATGAAAAAAAAAAGTTTCAAAAAATGTTTAGTTTAGGTCAAATTATGTTGTCTGTACACGTTGATTTTTAAAAACAATAATTAGGGCCAACAAAAATTTCATAGAAAAAAAATACTCAACAAAAAATTACAAAAAAAATTCCTCATCAAAATAATTTACATATTTAGAAACTAGATTCAAAATAAAAACTTCATATTATTGATTATATTCCAAATTCATTGTGTAAGTGCCTCAAATTTTTAGTCCAAGTGTGACAAATTGTGAAAAACAACAAAAACACTTCCACTTTTTGAGCTTTTTGTGGACCCAACTTCTTGCACCAGCCCCATTATGAACCATTTGTTATAGACCCCCTTTAGCTCATCAATTGATAAGTAGGAGTTATTTTTTCCATGTGTTAAATTTTGATATTTATACCAACATTCAATTAGTCAAACTCATTGATCCATATTTCATGAGTAGTTGTTCACATGAACCCATGTAGCATGGGAATGAATGGTTTATTTAACACTCATTGCATCTAGGCAATTCTTATAGAGAAAAGCATTGGGACTTCCTAAGAGGTCATCCATCCCAATACTACTTTGACTGAAGTGCACTTAACCATGGACTTTCCCCAAGACCATATCCACATATCTTTCCACCCCATTTACAAAACCTTCAACAAGTATTGTACCTTATGAAGCACTAATAAAATATGTATAAATGATTTTTTAAAGAAAATCTGTAGTTGACTATGGCTGAGTTAGAGTAGTATTGTGATGGGAAATCTCTTGGGAAATCCTAATACCTCACCCTTATGAGCATCATCTAGATGTGATGAGTTCTAGCTAGGAAATTTATTCTCATGAGAGATGGGTTCACCTGAATCTCAACTCATAAAATATGGGTCAATGAGATTGAATCAAAAGCTACGTAGTTGAATTAAGATATACTGATTATTATTTGACACGGTGAAAAAATAGCCATTTAATTATCAGTCAAAACCTTAACTAAGATTATTTTTATCCATTTAAAGGCATGTGTTTCTTATATTCATTTGTTTTAGTTTAGTTAAAAAAATTGGTCTACCTGAATTTTTTGATTAAAAATTGAATTTTATTAAAACAAACCTTCTCAATTGTCTATTTGTGAGTTTGAAATGGCATAGGGAATAAAATTATGAAAGCGTGCTTGTCAAAAAAAGTTCCAATTATCTTACAAAATTGGCTTATCCAACAATAAGGAAAAGACAATTGAATGATCAAACAACCTAATCACACTTCTTTGATATTATTTCATGTTTTACTTGTACAATCAAATTTACAAAAGACAACATTTAAAATATAATTGAAATCTTACATCTAATGTTCTTTAACATTTTTTTCCCATACTCCTTAATCTCGCATACATTAAAATTAAAATAAAAACCCACAACCCTTACCTCATTTTACAACTTTTCCAATTTTTTCATAAACCTAAGAACATACCCATTCGACCATTGGATAAAAATGCCATATGTTTACAATTTCTTGGTAAACTTATCAACATACCCATTAAACCATTGGATACAAATGCCATGCTAATATGGCAAAGTAGAACGAACCGTATCAATCATCTTTCCTCATTTTTCTTCATCCCGCAAGTGCGCTAATTGATTTTGATATTTCAGCGAACGGATTTGCGCCACGATGTACGCCTGCCAATTTTTGTCCTTCTCAGCTGTAGCTCGGCCCTTCCTGTAAAAATTGTCATGAACTGACTGCCCTGATGTGAAACGGAGTGAAAACCCTTTTCAACCCTTGGTTGGAATTTTCTTCTTATTATTTGGGTTTATTCGTTATAAATTCAGTGATGGGGGTGTAAATTTTCATAATAAATTTCAATGGTTTGAATCGTTCATGTCAAGATGATGATATCTCTTTAAAATCCAGGTGCACAAAATATCTATAATTGCTTTTGATTCTAGAATATAATTTCTTCTTTATCTGATGGTTTTCGAGCATGGTCCGTCCGCCATGCGGTGGACGATGGTATTTTCTGTATAGGTATTTGGTGACAAGGCAGCCTGTAACTGATATTTCTCCTGTAAAGGCTTAGTTATCTAATAGCATGGACTCCAAGGGACCAAATCAGAAGTTTCACTCCTTTGCCAGTTATGAAGACTTGGGAGGCCGTCCAGAAAACAAGAGCAAACGTCCACGAGCAGATGACAATGGAAATGAAGTTGAAGAATTTTTCACTTTGGTGGACAGCATCCAAGCACTGAACAAATTGTATAAGAGGAAGCGGATGAGTTCTACTTCTGCAGAGGAAGTATTAGTCATGGAAGAAATTGTGGGTACTGATGTTCTTAATGGAAAACCCCCTTGGAAGCCCGTATTTCAGCCAGAAGATTTTCCCGAAGTGCCTTCCAAGGGCAGCCCTTGTGCACAGAGGGATCCAACTTCTTGTATAAGCAAAATTGCAGGCGGTTCTGGGCTATCCAAAGGAGCAAATATTGGAAGTGAAAAATTTGTGGGCATGGAGAGTTTTGATCTGAACGTAGAGGCCACCATAGATCGCCCGGCGAATGAAGTATTAAACTTATTTTCTTAGGATTTTGTTCAATCATCCCATATTCAAGCAGTAGATTGTATCTCACGTATAAGAGAATTTGAACAGTTCAGCTATATCGAATCTGAGAGTAAATACGGTGTGCTTTTTTAGAGTAAATACGACGTCTTTATTATTATTGTAGGATCTGTATACCATGTTACTATTAATGGAAGTCATTGCCTGTAGATCATGTCCAGACGATGCACTGTTCATGTACGTCATGACAACTGTGATATTTCAGTTTACAAGAAGCATAAACCGGACGTTTTCAGTAGAGAGTACTGTCTATGTGATAATCTCGAAGTAAAATATGTACTTTTCTGGTATAAATTGTTCAAGAAATTTATTTTATTTGAAATTGTCAGTTATGATGATTTACATATATGCTTATTTATAATCTAAGATTATAAATACCAACATCTATGTAATTTGATTGTTTCCATTATGAAAGTGAGAGTTTGTTATTTCCATTATCCTTTTTACAGAATTACGATTTAGTGAATGTAATTAAGCTACCGACAGTTCATTCAGTCATGTTCTTAAGGGTTTGATAGGCAGATCTTTGTTGACTGACAAGTTTAATTTTGCTGATGATACTTATGTTAATGTGAAACAGATTTTTTTTAATCTTTCAAACATGATGGTTGAACAATGAAGCATAAAACAAATGTGAAATAATTTTTTTGGTGTTAGAAGTGACAGGGGTAGTTGGTGATAGATGTTAGTGGTGTTAGAAGTGACATGGTTAGTTGTCTTATTTAAGTTAAATAGTTAATTATAACTTCATTTCATTGTATATAAGTTTTCTTGATTCTATTAGTTGATTATAAAGTGTGCTTTTGAATTTCAAAGCATATGGTTCAATCTAAAAGCACTTTATATAAATAAAATAAATTGTTATTATATTTTATTGGTAAATATTTACTTTCAATTATTAAAGAATTAGTTTTTTTAGTATAATATTTTTTATTTTTTATTTTAGTCTTTTAGTCTTTTTTTTATACTATTGACAACTTTTTATAATTGGATTAGAGGGGAATGTAGTTAATTATTGGCTGGTTTAGTGAGCAAGTATAAAGATGGTTCACCTCTAAAGTCATATCTTATCATGTGCATGCAAATTAGGATTTTTAAATAGTCAAAATGCAATTAAATATATTACTTCAATATTAAAAGTAATAAAAATAATTGAAATAATGTGATATGGGTGATATAGGCATCTAAAAATAATCACATCCTAACAAGACATCTAATATGAACTTTTCTAATATTTTTTACACCAAATCAATCTTTATATATTTTAGAGTAATAGGTTGTTTACTTGATTAATTTAATCATATTGACTAATTAATTAAGTCATCATACTTTATTTCACTTAAGCTAAATTTATGAATCTTTATTTTGCATTATTAAATTAGTTATGTCATCTTGTTCATTATGATCTTTACACTTGTCACATGCTAATTTAATCTTCATCCTAGGGTTTTCACTTTAGGGTTTTGATCTCCTTTCTTAAGGATTGATCTCTTTGTAATTATTCAATTATGATTAATGCATTTTTTCTTCATGTTTGTAGAGCACCATTCTTGTGTTTCTTGATCTCCTTTGATGACAGGTTATTTTCTTGCAGGTGTTCATTGAGATTTGTGAGGTTGGATTATCAACTTCTACATGGTATTAGAGCTCCAAATTTGTAAGCTTCTTGTTCCTTTTTTGTGAGATCTTGCCTTGAAGTAGTTTCTTTAGTGCATGCACGGTCAAATCAGACCTCTCCATCAAATCCAGAGCTATCGGAATAGTCAATATTGACCTTTATTTTGTCAAATTCAGTTTTCATTTGTTAGACCTATCAAGGTTTAAAAAAAATGATTTTTTGTTAGATCTAGGGGGTGCCTAATTTTTTGACGTGTTTTTAGCCCAAATGGACCTCACCATTGCGTCTGTGGTGGCCAAAAACCCTAAGATCAATTGTAAAAATGTCGAAGTCTGAGCAGTTGACCTTTGAGGAAAATCAAATTGTTGTGTGAACACCTACATGCATTCTGAGGTAAAAATTTCATCAAAAAAAATATATATATATATTTGCAAAAAAATATTAGCAATTTTTAATTGTAATTTTTTTTAATTTAAAAAAAAATCTTTTAAAGCTTTGAAAAAAAAAGTTTTAAAAAAAAGAACCACCAAAAAGGGGTGGTACCTATGCAGGGTACTGCACAGGTTCGTACCTTTGTAGGTACCAGCGGTACCCCTGAGGGCTTGCCCCCTTATGGGGAGCGGTGGGGGTGGGCCCATGTGCCCCCCCACCCAATATATTTTGTTAAAAACAAATTATTAAAAAAATTTATCGTAGTTTTTTTAATTATTTTTTAAAAAAACCAATTTTTTTTTTTAAATAAGCCCAATTGGGCAAATACAACGATGCCCATTTGGCCATCAATTTTAACCCTATATTTTTACTGCAATGGTCATTTGGACATCAAATTTTATCCAGTGACTATGTATTTTTCCCTTTGAGGCTAGCTTTCTTTCGGAGGCCATAACTTTTGCCCATAATGTCGAAATTGAAAAAATGAGATATCGACAGAAAGAGGACTTAGATTAATTTCTAGTGGTGTAGGTATTTTTTGGAGATTTTTTCTTAGGTCCCTATTATTTTCAGTCAAATCAGATCTTCTTTTCTAGAGTTGCCTTTAGTGTTTTCGGTATAACTTTTGCATATGATGTCGAAAATGGGCAACTGAGATATTGTCAGAAAGCTAATTTTGAGCTATTTGCAGTGGTGCAAGTGGTTTCTATATTTTTTTTTGGTTTTTTTCCAAATATCCTTCTTCTCAGTTGTAGTCCTTTTTGGACCTTATGGGCTCACATTGCATGTATTTTTCATCTATAAACGCACTGAAATAATGTGTTTCACTTTGTATGTGTAGTATTGGGATTCTTGCACATCACTTTGTGCCTTGTTGTACTTCCTGTATGATATAAATTTCCATGGGGATTGATGTTTTCCTTTGTTTTGCCTTCATACCTTTCTCATGTGTGTGTGCCTTGGCTTGCACATCCTTTATATCTACTTGTACTTTTATGTCTGCACATTCATATCTTCTTGGTTCTTTATCAAACACTACATTCTAGTATTCAGTTTTAGTGTATCTACCATACCTCTACCTTGTCAACAATATGAGGGGGTTTCTACTATTGGTGTGAATGTTTCCTTAGTTTTGTGTTGGAGTGAGCTATGTATACAATATTTGTTCCTATGTACTAGGAGGATTCAATGGATGGTTACCCATGCATTTTGATGAGATGGAGCACTTACCATATAGAAACTCTTGCATTCCTATTTCTAGAGGCGACCTTCCATTTTTCACTTGATCAACTCTTTAGACTATTGGTACTTGTGCCATCTGTATCTTCAAGTTTCAAATGTTTTTCCTTCATTTGCCATCAGATTCAAGTAGTGTCATTGACGACACTCATGCAAATTCATGTCTTCTTGATCCTGATAATCATTTGTTTTAGAGAGGGTTTTTTCTTTCATCATTTCAGTAGTCATTCTATGATAGTGTTTGCAACTTCTTCACACTTCAATGGTGTTCTTCATGTTCATCCTTTGTTCCTATCTTTTGGGACAATTTATTCTTGATTAGAGGCTTCTTCATTGTTCACTCTTGTTTGGAGGCTTCTTATTCCTTCACATGTATTTCTCTATTTTGGAGATGAGTTTTTCCCATGAGGTTTTCTCCTTTTCTCTTGTTGTGAGAGATCTTTTACATTTGTACATGGGTACCTCATCAGGCCTTGTTTGTTGGGACCCATCTTTTTTTTCATGCATATGTCCTTTTTTTTTAGCTTCTCCCTAAGTTCATCTTAAGGGGGGGTGTTAGATTAATAGGTTATTTACTTAATGAATTTAATAATATTTATTAACTATATAAGTCACCTTTACTTTATTTCACTTAAACTAAACTTAGGAATATTTATTTTGCATTATTAAATTAGTCATGTTGTCTCGTTCATTATGATCTTGACACTTGTCACATGCTAATTTAATATTCATCCTGGGGTTTTCACTTTAGGGTTTCGATCTCCTTTCTTAAGGATTGATCTCTTTATAATTTTAATGCATTTTTATTTTATGTTTGCAAAGAACCATTCTTGTGTTTCTTGATCTCCTTTGGTGATAGGTTATTTTATTACAGGTGTTCATTGGGATCTGTGAGTGTGGATTATCAATTTCTACAATACATTCATCTAATCATTCTTTTAAAATTAACTAACTAAATTACTTTTATTTATTTTATTAATACTACTAACCCATCTTGCTTATCCATCTAATTGTGTTATAAATATGAAATAAACTGAATAAGCTAAGGAAATTTTCAAGAAAAAATCAAAGCTACATAAACAATGCAAACCAAAACTCTAAAAGATATACAATGTCATGATGACAGAATTGCATAAGAGCTTCTAAGATGAAAAATACAAGCGAAGTAGTGAGTTTACATAGAACTAAGGAGAATATGGAGGTGAAAATTCAACCAATGAGAATTTATTGGACCAATAACCACCAATATTAAATGAAGTGATAAAAGTAAATACTCTACCCTTATAGGGCAGAGGAAACTCATCACTTTATCTTCTAGTTATTAAATGAGAAACTCACTTTATTATCCTAAAAAATATTAATAAAAGTGTAAGAAAAATATATAACTAAGGGAGAATAAATTATCCCACTAGGAAAATAAAAACCTACACTAACACCCCCCTTAAGCATAACTCAGGAGGATGGGTATGTGTAGGATCATGATGGGCCAAAAAGTGGCGATATGTAAGCCATATGATGGCCCATGTGGTTGACGACTTTTTTTTTACCTAAAATTGATGAAACGAAAAGGGTTCTTAGAGGAGATTCTCAGCTTTCCACCAATATAAATTATGCTTTACTTTGAATTTAATAAATAATTATTATTTATTTTCTATTAGAATTATGAATAAAGTCCCGATTGATAGGTTGATTGAAAAAAATCTACAACTTTCAAACAGTATCACATTTTTTGAATCCGAAACATGTGTCACATTCTATGCTTTGCATACTATAGGATTAAAAAAAAAAAAAAAATTCATGAATTTTTGACCAAGTTAAGGTGGTTAGATAGATGATCTTTTATATTTTTTAAAAGTTGTAATAAAAAAATCATAATTAATTATTTACTTAGAAAAAAATTATAAAAAAATATGCATCACATTGGCACATGAGTCCTCTAATTATATCTAAAAGATTATAAAAAAATATTATCATTTTATTGTGGTTAGGGTGGTTAGACAGACACCTACTTCTTATTTTTACCTTGAAATTTAAATACTACTGCATTGAATTTTCAAATTTTCACCAAATAGATATATTTTTTTAAAATAAAGGTCTAGTAGTTTAGAAACTACATTCAATTTGCTACAGATTCTATTTTTACATTTTTTTGAAATAATATAGATAACTTATTCAAATTTTTACGTCAAGTTGTCTAACTCTGATTTTTTGTCTTTTTATTGCCACTTAAGGGCCTATTTTTTCCATGATGATCCTGCACATACCCGGATGCAAAATATGATGGATCCCAAAAAATAAGGCCATGTTAGGTACCCATGTACATATCCAATTCCCCCTCTCAACTAAAAGAAGTAGAAACCCCACCCACCCCCCAGAAAGAGGGAGAGAACACCCCCAAGGATAGAGAGAGAAGAAGATGAGAAGGACTAAGTAGCCCCCCAAAGTGGAAACCAACTGCACCCCAAGATAAACTCACAATGAAGGAAATTCATCTTATTGAAGGGTTTGGTGAAGATGTATATAGTCTAATTTGATGTCTGATAATACTTAAGCTCAACAATCTCCCTATGAATCAACTCTTGAATGTAGTGCATTTATATCTTGAAATGTGCTTGGTTTGTTGATGATGGACCAAATTGTGAGAGATATAAATAATGCTCTTGTTGTCACAAAAGATGATTGGTATTTTGAAAGGGAATTCCAAACTCAATGAGAATGTTCTCAAGCTAGATGGACTTAGTAGTAGCATTAATTTCTCCTAAATACTCAAAATTTATAAATGGAAGAGCAATAGAAGTATATTTTTTCCTCGACAAACAAACTAGACTAGAACCAAGTGAGAAGAAATACCCTAAAGTACACCTGTAATCCTAAGAATCACCTACCCAATCTAAATCTATGTTCCCTACCAAGTCAAATTACATGCTTTTTGTATAGTGAATCCCATAATTGTAAGTACCCTTGATGTAGGGAATAATTTTCTTAGATGTTTTCAAGTGCAACTCATGTGGCTCTTGCATAAATTGAGACACCATTCCTACAACATATGAAATTTTGAGTCTTGTATGAGTCAAATAAATGAGACTACCAACAATCTATCAATACAAAGTTCCATCCACCAAAAGTCAAGAAAACTTAGCCTTAATAGAAATAGAGTCATTACAAGCTTACAATCAACCATGTGAAACATGTGGATCATATCAAGTGCATACTCAAACTATGTAATAAAGACACCAAAGCAATACTGAATGATCTAAATCCCTAAGAAGTACTAGAAGCCCATATTTGACATTAAAAATTGATCATAAAGAGTAATTTTTATTGCCCAAATGGTGGATGGGTGACTTCTTGTGATCAACAAGTCATCAATATGGAGAAACAAGAAGGTGTGAGTATCATCTTGCTACCAAATATGGATATTAGGATTATAATGGAATTGATTGAACCCAAATTTTATAAGGAAATATTTCATCTTGGCATGCCAAGATTGAGGGGAGTGTTTGAGGCCAAAGAGATACTTTTGAAGATGACACACAAGTAAAGGATATTGAATGAACCCTTGTGGCTACTCCTTTTTTATCTCCTACTAAATATCATTGTGAAGAAAATAACTCTTCACATCTATCTAATGAACTTCCTATCTATGTGTTGTTGCCATACCAAGCACAAGTTAGATAGAATTTATTTTGGGTATGTGTAAAAGTCTCAAGGTAGTTAATCTCAAGAACCTAGGAGAATCCTTTAGCAACCAAGTGAACCTTAAATTCTTGTCAAAAAACCCATCTACTGCACATTGTGTTTGATAGACCCACTTGTATTGGACAATTTTCCTTCCCTTAGGAAGTGGGACAAGATACCAAATGTGGTTCCTCTCCAATAAACTAAACTCTTTTGGCATTGTTGCATCCCACTCGAGGACACATGAAGCTACCCAAAATGATCGTGGATCACAAGTTGTGGAAAGGAAGATATGTAGAGCCTCCTGAAATTCTGATCATGTTCTCTTCTGATCTGAAGGATCCCATACCTATTCTCCTATTGATTGTAATGCTTGTCAAGCCCAAAGAGGCCCTATGACTAGAGAAGGATGAGAGTTAGGATGAGAATCATCATCCTCTAAAGGTGGGTTACGTGAATTCTCATCACCATTATAAACACGTAAGGTGGAGGAAGAGGACTCCTCATCATGATCAAAAGGATTACATGATCCTTTAAAGAGCTATCGCTATGATGTAAGAGAGTATATGCAAAAATATGTGATACAAAAAATATGCCACTATGCTTTAAATAAGCATTTGGCACTTTCCAAATGTGAGTGTTGTTATAAAAATAAAAAATTTAATCTTTCAACCTGCGCTCACCAAAATACATTACCATTTTTCACCTCGAGGTTTCTAAATCTTCATGAAGATGTTTCTAATACACTAAGGAGGTCAAATATGTAAGTATCTCTACTATTTTAGTTTCAATTTTTTATTAAATTATTGATTAAATTAGGTTTTTTTTAATTTGTTTTAAAATTTTAGGAAATAATATTCTGGCTCCAAATATTGAAAATCCCCCATCACCTCCTCATGAAGATCCCCCTGAACAAGAACCACACCAAGCACCTTCATCAATTCCTAGACATCCCCTAGGAACAAAATAAAACATACTGGGGCAAACAAAAGGCAATAAAGATTAGCTTTAGGAATTGATTATAAGACAAAAATATCCTACTACAACAAACCCTCATAGGACAAGCCTTGTTGAGTCCTTGTAATCTATTAGGTCTCATGTAGGATCAGTGAGTGCAAAAATCAAATTTTGGTCCAATAAAAGCGAAAAACACAAATAATTTTATGCAAACAAACTATCATATGAGAAAGTAAAGAAATGGAAAATTAAAAAATCAAACGTTTGTGCCCACTTCACCGACCCATGAACCAATCAACCCTTAGCAAATAGATGTAAGAGGTTTTGTATCCATTGATACCAACATGAAGGGATAAAGAATAATTTTTGGGCTAGGTGGTTGATAGTCTTTTACTAGCCTCTATGAAATAATATCGAGGTGCCTTAATAATTGTTGAGGAAACCTTGTTGTGAGTTTGACCTCAATTTGATTCTAAACTATTTTTACTTTCTAGATTTCCAGGGCAATTGTGGGGGATCCTCACAATATAGAGTGGGCACACAACATGACCCAAACTTGGCACAAAGACCCTTAGGTAGACCTATGGCAGAGCATGTGATTTTCCTTCTATTTTGAAGGATAGTGTCAAGGTGGATACCTTAGGCCCCATTAACTCACTCACTCAGAGCCTTATACAATATGTGAGGCCTCTAGTATAGGGCGATGTGGGTGGTTCTTCAAGGCCTCGAGTTCTAGTTCACTTTTCCAATTATATAGTGTTGTTTGCACTTATGATCCCGAGAGTAGTTAGGATGGAGCTATGCAGGATACACCAACTAGAGAGGAGATGTATATGATAGAATCTTTGTTGAATGAATAATTCAACATTGATACTTATGTAAGTTTCAGTAAGTTCATTTAATTCTATTTAGTAAATTTAATTATAAAATGTAAGAATAACTAAATTCGTAGAATGACTATGATTCCAATTTAGGGTCAAAGTGTTCGTGCTACTTGAAGAATTCCCCCAACCCTCTATTTCATGATGTCATCGAGTCCATGGGTATATAAACAGTAAAGATATATAATATTACATGTGAATAGTTGAAGCTTATATGAATGGTTTCCTCATAACTCACTTTGGATATCGAATAGTTTGGTGGTGGAACTTTGATATTGACACCTTGCAGTAGTCATCATCGATGAGCTTTCACCTAGGTAACCTTTATTGATTAATGGTGCTATAAAATAATGTTAGATAGTTTTGGTAATTGAACATCGTTTGTTGTTTCATTTTAAAATTTTGTCATCAAATACTCCTCCTGATGTTCATGCTACATTAGACTATGGTATTGCTATAGTAGTAGCAATTTTTCCTACTTTGATATAAGTATGGGACAAATTAGTAAAATTCATATTATATTTATTCTTTTATCGATCTATTATTGAAATTTTTAATGATACTCGTATGTAGCTTAATTTATATGTTGATGCTTGTTATAGGGGCTTGTGACTCTAGATTGTGAATGTGCCCATGTTTTGGATGAACATCTTGATTATTTGTATGTGGTAAGTGACTAATCTATTATATGCCATTCTATAATTCAATTTATATATATCTCAATTTCTATACCTTTTATTTATTATATGGATTCCTAGAGAATTCTAGAGAGGAGGACAAGTGAGCACACTTGAAAGACACCATCATCATATGCATCTCCATCCAGTCACTAGTCAAAGGAAACTCATGATCTATTCCCTTCCCCTAGTGGGAAACGAGTATATTAGGGTCATTTTTTGTTTACCTAAAATGTGGGCAAATGAAAACCTTTCACTTTTCTCCTTAGGGATTCACACCTTTCCCTAATTTCATAGGTGGTTTTGTGTGTGTGTGTGAGGATGGAATGGGGGTTTGATGGATTTAGATAAGGTATTATTTTGACTTATAGCCTGATAGGTAAGTCAACCAGCCCTTAACCAAATCTAAAAGTGTCTTAATGATGAAATGTAATGATCTAATTGTCTTAATGATGTAAATTAGTGTTCGGATGTAAATAAAAAAAATTGAGAAGTCATAAAGAAAATTAGATAGCAGAAATAGAAAGGGGAGGACACTGTGCACATGTATAAATTTTACCTTGATTTCCAAAGATGTTTCCTCCAGGGGTTCCATTGTCCTAGTAGGGTCAGTGCAAGATCATGGGGGTCTAAACGAGGCCCTTAAGTGGCAGTAAATATTTAGAAAAATAGAGTTTAAAGGAAACTTGACACAAAAATTTGAATAATTTATTAACATAATTTGAAAAATATGTATGAATAGAATTTGTAGCAAATTAAATACAATTTCTAAGCTACTAGTCCTTTTTTGGAAATAATTAAATCTATTTGATGAAAATTTGAAACTTCAATGCAGTAGTACTAAATTTTCAAGAAAAAACTAAGAAAGTGAGTGTATGTCTGACCAACCTAAGTACAAGCAAATATATTTTTTTTAAAAACTTTCAATATAAGTAGAGGACACATGCCTGAATGTGCCACTTTCTTTTTGTAATTTTTTGCAAGTATATAATTATTTACATTTTTTTTATTAGAACATTTTAAAAATATTAAAACTTGTTGGTCTAACCACCATAACCCCAAGGCGACCCCCGACGCAAATCCTAAGGCTACTGATTTTTTTAGAAAAAATGGATATCCATTTCAAATGGGTACCCAGTTAGAACGAATATTTGTTACCTTCATTGTATTTAAAATATTTTGTATTATAATTAATAATACATGATATATATACTAGAAATTATATAATATATACTATATATTATATATTATATATATATTATGTTATATTCTTATATAATATATATATATATATTATATGTAGTGTAGAAAAATATACTCCTTTACATTTTACACTTTGTTTGGGCCCTCTTAATTTAAATTGGACTTAATTATACCTTAGTAAGCCCTATTTTACATCTACAAGCCTAATAAATTACATTTTCTGAAATGGAAACCCAATAATAATTAATGGCAACATATAAAAATTCACCTTGAGCAATGTGTGTTCCAAGAATAGGGACCTAGGACCCATTCACCCATTGGTGAATGGGTCCACCCTAATATGTAACAGCTAAATTTAAATTATGTTTTTGGCGGTATTTTAATGTCTCTAAATTCAAATTTTGATGTTGGCTTGTAATGATTAATTTTCTAGAAATTAAGGGTACATACATATAAATACAAGGCTATTTCAGTAAGTTTCACCTAGTATTTCAGGAGGATATTCAAGTGAGAAAAAGTATAGAAAAGTTGATGATCAATAGCAAATATATCAAAGATTTATTGCAACATTCAAGATTCAATCATCATGTCAAAGTCTTCTTGCATCATGCATGTTTTTGGAGCTAACATTATGATGTAGGTTTCAAGATCAAGTTCAAGCATTCAAGCATTAACTCAAGTCAAATAGACCCACATCCAATTCAGCCATCTCATGCCAGTTGTAGACCTTCCAAGATCTCCATTACAAAGGTTTATTCAAGGGTTTGTTGAGTGATAACATAACATTGTTCATTGTTCATTCCTTCTTTCATCCTTTATTTCAATTCAAGGTTTAATTACCAAAATGGGGTTTGACCAAGGCAAACCCCCATTCACTAAAAATAAATATTTTTTCTCTCTTGTGTTTGTTTTGTAGATTTAAGTTGAAGAAGAATTGAATACCTTTTGAAGGGCAAGATATGAAAAGTTGTCAAAGTTGCAAAAGTTAATTTTTTTGTTAAATCATCGAATCTAACCTACATATCTAATTTCCAAATTTCTGACACCGAAACCTGGACAAATTAGAAGCTACAAATCAACATCAGATGCTTCTAAAATTTGAGTGAGAACCTTGAAAAAATACCCATTCACCCATGGGTGAATGAGTCCCTGACAGCCTCCTGAAAGTGACTTTTGGTGACTAGTAAACATCATTTTTCCCTTCTCAGTTAGATGGAATAAGTTTTCTATTTTTATTGTGATATTGAGCTTTATCTTTTTTTTGCAAGTTTCAATTTGCATAATTAGGTTGATTTTCTATTTGTTGTTTTTCTCCCAAAAGTGTTGCTTGAACTTAGCCCTCATCCTCAAGCATAAGGAAATCTAAAGATTCTCACATTGAGTTGATTCACCTAAGGGTTGTTAGTCAATTTTTTGCGGGGATCTCATTTCCTAATGAAATAAAGGAAAATAGGTTTATATAATTTTGGTCAACCCCCCTTTTCGCTTTTCCCCCTTTTTTCCCTAACCTATTTTTTCATTGTTTCATTGTGGTGAACCCAATTTTTGAGCATCATATCTTTCTAAATTTTGGATTCCATTTCAACCCTAGATCTAGGATTTGCAGTACTTTGCATTGAATTTCATTGATTTTCATCTCATTCAGGGTTGTTTACTTGCATTAGTTTGCATCTCATTTAGGGTTTTAGGTTTTTACTTTTGCATTCTTTAAAATCGAGAAAATTAAAAAATCTCAGTAAACTTGCATGGTATCTACATAAAAATGCATGATCAATCATTTACATTAGAGAATTGAATCAAAATTGTATCTCAAATTAGTTTTTTTTCCTTGTCATTTAACATCATTTTGCATTGGCATTTAGATTTGATTTTCCAAAAAACTGAAACTGTCACCACCTGTTTGAAACCAAAATCGAAAAAGCATAAAAATCAACTTAGAAATCTATAAATTAATTTTTAAAAACCCTAAAGTGAGACCCATTCGTCGAGTCCCTAACAACCTCCTGAAAGTGACTTTTAGTGACTAGTAAACATAATTCTACCCTTCTTAAATATACAATAATTTTTTTATTTATGTCAATATTGAGATTTATCTTATTGTTGCAAGTTTGAGTTGGCATAATTAGGTTCATTTGATATTTTTATTTTTTCTCCTAAAAGTTTTGTTTGAACTTGACCCCCATCCTCAAGCATAAGGAAATCTAAAGATTCTCACATTGAGTTGATTCACCAAGGGTTGTATGTCAATTATTTGCGGGGATCTCATTTCCTAGTGAAATAAAGTAAAATAGGTTTATATCATTTTGGTGAACTCCCCTTTTCTCTTTTTACCTTTTTTCCTAACCTATTTTTCATTGTTTTGTTGTGGTGAACCTGACTTTTGAGCATCGTATCTTTTTTATTTTTGGAGTCCATTTCAACCCTAGATCTAGGATTTGCATTACTTTACATTACATTGCATTGATTTGAATCTCATTTAGGGTTGTGTAATTGCATTAGTTTCCACCTCATTAAGGATTTTAGGTTTGAATTTTACATTCTTTAAAATCTAGAAAATTCAAAAATCTCAGTTTTCTTGCATAGTCTTTATATAATATTGAATGATTAGTCATTTACATTAGAAAATTGAATCAAAATTACATCTCAAATCAGGTATTTTTCCTTCTCATTTAACATCATTTTACACTACCATTTAGATATGATTTTCCAAAAATCTAAAACTATAACCACCTGTTTGAAACCAAAATATAAAAATCATAAAAACCAGCTTAGAAATCTGTAAATTAATTTTTAAAAATCCTAAAGTGAGACCCATTCGCCCATGGGAAATTGAGTCCCTAATCAGGGATTTTTCTAAAAAATTTAGCATCCAAAACAGTAGTTCTGCCTTTTGTATTTCCTACATTCAATTTTCTATTTTAGTTTCTAGAATTTCTATTTTTTGAAATTATTCATATTAAGGTTAATTTATCAAAGTCAGTGCATTGTTTGAATCCAAGTTTACATTTAAAAAAGATATAATTTTCAGGTTTTTGCATAGAATAATCATAAATTTATCTTGTTTTAATAAACCTAGAAATTTCTTTTACGTATACTTGCATTGCACTTTACATTCTAGGGTGTTTGATTATATTTTACCCATTATCCATTTTGGGAGCCCCTTGGGTTTGTGAAACTTGTATGAGCTTCACAACTTGGTGTCTTATTTACAATACTGTTGTGAGATGTATTTTGAGGCTCATGTTATCCCGTGATACATCACTCCCTATGGATCTTGGATTTTCTAACTCTTTCACTCATAGTGTTGACACTAGCCAACCCACTATGGACCATACCCTTGACACTTCATTTCCTATTACCATATTACCAACAAATAATGTCACTAATTTTGAATCAAGGGTTGGTAATTCCCCTCAAGAGAACCTAAGAATAATGGATGAAGATTTAGAGAAATTTCAAAACTTTGTGAGTTCTAAATCCATTGTTTGTAATGTGGTTCCTATGATAGAAAAAATAAGAAAGTTGATTAAAACTAATCAAGGAATAGAAATTGTGTGTAGCCTTAGTCACATTATGCAACATCACATAAAAATATAGAGAGGAATCATAAAAACCCTTCATTCAACTTTGTTGAAGTTCAACCTTGTAAGAGCCTAACCAAAATGCCACTTGACATTGCTTTCTCACAACATGACATAATAAAACATGCACTAGATGGTCCTCTTTACATAGCTAGAAGAATCAATGATAATCCTAATAATGGGATATTAATTGATCCCATTTTTTTAGATAATATGATCATTGAAGAATTCTTGTTTATGCATGAACTTTATCAAGATACTTATGAACAACTTAAAACATCGATCAAAACACATAATGGTTTTTCTTTCCCTACGATAGCTTTAATAACTCTTCCTTTAAGAGTGGGACTAAAAACATTAAGTGTCTCATTCTCCATCATCCCTTCATCGAAACAATTTTATGTGAATTTAGGCTACCCATGGCTTCGCTCCATGAAATCTATCACATTGTTACTACATAAATGTTTAAATTTTCTATTTGGCAATGAGATCTTTATTGTGCACCATAGTCGTTGTAATCTTGTGTCTTCTCGTAGGAATTTTTCTTTGGATTTATTTTGGCCTGAACCTATGGAACCTATAAGGCCTCATGAGCACTTCTTTTTTAAATCCTATAAAACATTTAAGGCAAAGGACATAACAAAATTATCACTTAGCAATATGTCTCAACCCATGATTGAGCCTCCAATCCTTGATGGAACCATGATTGAACCAAAACCCCTTCCAAGTAACTAAACCACTAAAAAGGTGTATGTCTAAGAAGGGAAAGAGGATTCCCCTTTACTAAGCCCCTAGGGTTTTTCACCTAGGAGCACTTGGTGTAGGAATGGCTCTCTTTCCACTTTGGTGATATGACACTTTTGGTGATTAAATTCAAAGGAAGGGATTGGATGAGGTTGTGTTGTGTGTGAAAAGTGTGGTTGAATGATGGAAATGAAATGAAGCTAAACTAACTATGAAATGTAAATGAAAGCAAATGTAAACCAAATGCACCTAAACTATATGCCCTAAATGTATTCAATCTAAAAGTAAATTGGAAAATGCAGAGATGGTGAACCTGTAAATGGAGAGTTGCAGATGAGAAGCCCCAAAAAGTTATGAAATATGCTTAAAGTCTGAAAATGGACATTTACACCAAAATGGGTGACCTAGTCCTTCAGTCGGCCAACTCTGCTAGACTGGCTTTCAAGAAAAAGGGTACCCAAAAATACCAAAACCCTTATTTAGGCTTGGTACATGGACAAGATCACCAATGATGGCGACCTAGTACTCCTGGTACTTTTGGGAGTGTGAAGGTCTGATTCTATGGGTCCCCACTTGTACTTTCCTTTTCTGTAGAAGCCTATGTCTGAATCTCTAGAAAATGACCTACAACTTGTCCTTTTTCTCCTCCTAGGGTTTGGAGTCTTGAGTTGACTTGAATGGAATTATTGTACCTTTCCCAACACTTTGAACCTTGCTAAATTTGTACACACCTGCAAAACACATGCAAAGACAAAGAGAATGTCGGGGTTAGGGAATAGGGGTTTGCCTAAGTCAAACCCCGTTGATGGTAACTCAAACCCAAATGAGAAAAAATGAAAGGAAATGATGCTTGAATGATGAAATCAATAAAAAAAATTATCAAGCCTTTGGTTGGTGAAGTCTGCAACATGCAAGAACTAGCTCCAACGGAGGTTGCTTGAGATGTCTTTGTGCTTGATTTCTTGCTTTGGAAGCTTGAGTGCAAGAGTGATTTTGAAGATGCAAAAAATAATGTTAAGGGGGGAGGGAATGAAGGTGAAAACCCTTATTTATACAAGATATGCCCTAATTTCCCAAAAATGTCACATGATAGGCTAACACTAGGGTTTTGGAGGAAAATTCCTATTAGGTTTTTTATTTAATTTTGAATTTTATGCCTGAAGGGACTAGGTCGCCCAAGGTGGCGACCTAGTCCAGTTGGGAAAATTCTAATGGTGGTCAAGAATAAAAATGTGTTTAATGATTCTTATTAGGCTTGCCTCCCAAAACCCACTTAAGTTGGGCCTAAGAGTACATTAAAGGGACAAAATAACATAAGAAAAGGGTTAAATTAGTAAAGATAAGCTTAGGAAAGTGTGAAAATGCATTACAACACTTTACAACACTTTGTCACAAGGCTTGGAAAGGGGTGAAAGGGGGTTATTTAGGTGAATTGTGTTGAAAGGGTCTTACAAAAGTGGGAAGATGTGTTACAACACTTCACAACAACTTAGTAAAACATTGTTAGATTGTTGTTGATTTGCAAGAATTCAAGACTAAATCAAGGAAAAACAAGGCCAAAATCCAAGGGAAAAGGCCAAAATGAGTGAAAAAGTGTCAAAGGCTACACTTTTTGGTGACACATTTAGCCCCCACTTTAGTGAGAGGATGAACTTTCTTCAAAATCACACTAAAGCAGCTGAATCATGCATATTGAGTGGGATCCAATGTATTAATGCTAGTAAGGTGATATGACTATGATCAAGAGGGATGATCAAGCACCCAAGAGCAAGATCCCATGGCAAACTGAACATAAGCACAAAAGGTCACAAAAGGAGTGATGTGAAAGAGTGGAGAGAGAGAATAAGGTCAGATCAAGCTTCGACCATTTGTCTAGCTGGTTGTGGATCAGATCTAGGATTTTTGTCTGAAAGGAAAGGGATGTACTCACTTTGGGTCGATTAGACTTTCGGTTGTTCATTGGGTGAGAATGTGGAAAAGGAGGTGAGATACATACACATGGCTGGTATGCACTCACACACACAAAAGGTGGATATGGGAAAACTCATGCCACTAGTTGGGCTTCCTTCTCAACCATACCAAAGTTATATCTCCTGATAACTTTGATAAGGCGCCACAAAAGACAAGGGTGTGGTTCATGAGACAAGAAAAGGCTTGGATGCTTAGAACCCATGAACAAGTAAAAGATGACACCATATGCATTCAAGTTGTGTTATGCAAGTTGGCCATGTATGCACAATGCAAAATTGCAACATGTAAAAATGTGAAATGTAAAATGCAAAAAGAGTGTCCCAAGGAATCTTGTTTAGTTCATATGACGTCTTTGACTTAGGGAACATTACGTCTAATGTTTCCAAATGAGGACCAATCAAAGGATAGAAGATTCATAACTTAGGGGATGCAGTGCATCGCATTAGGCCACTAAGAGGAATGCAATATGCTAAGATAAGTCACATTTATGAAGAACATTACACCCAATGTCATCCTCTAAGTGAGAAAACACATCATGTGAAGTGACAAGGCTACACTAGGAACCAAGGATGAAGAAAAATAAATGTAGATGCAAAATAAATATTGCCAATGTATTCCCCCACTTTAAAGGAATTTCTACACATCGTTTTGTGAGCAATTGCTTTAAAGTAGAGAAAGGCATAATGCAAAAAGAAAGAAAAGGACATGAGAACCAACTTGGACAACCCTATGCCTAATGAAAGGTGTCCAAGAAAGGTTGCGTGATGCGAAGAGAAATAAAAATGAAAGAAAAGGAAAGGGGGTGGCACCCAAAATGGAAAACCACAAAAACATAAGGGATCTATGGATTTGGGGTTAGTATGTTCATTACTTCAATGTTTGTTTAGAGAGCTCGAAATTGTCATCATCTCCCCAAATACATAGAACGGAAAGGACACAAAGAGAGTGAAAAAAGTGAAAATAAAGAGTCATTTTGGGTCAACATGAAAGAGACATGGGATGTCTCAATGCTTTGCATTGTCCCCAAAAGGACAACAAAATAAAAAATGAAAAAGAGAAAGAAAACGAGCCTTTTTGAGTCAACATGAAGGAGACATTGCACTCTCAACACCTTGCATCATCCTCAAATAGAAGGAAAAAAGAGCAAAAGAAAAGGAAAAGAAAGGTCCATTTGGGTCAACATGAAGGAGACATTATGGTCTCAATGCCTTGCATCGTTCCCAAATGAAAGGAAAAAATAATGTAACAAACAAGAAAAGAAGTCCATTTGGGTCAACATGATGGATACATTGCGGTATCAATGCCTTGCGTCATCCCCAAATTGAAGGAAAAACAAGAAAAATGAAAAGAAGTCCATTTGGGTCAACATGAAGGAGACAATGCGATATCAATTCCTTGCATCATCCCCAAATGGAAGGAAAAAAGGAAAAGCAAAAAATGAAAAGGAATACACGACATAGAAAAGAATGGAGATACATATAGAATAATTTGACAAAGAGGGGGAGCATCAAACATGAAAATACGGGGAAAACATGTCGCATAAATGCAAAAAGAAAACTACTAGTAAGGCACATGTGCATCACTCAGCAAGAAAGTCATTTGCCTCCCAATCTTGCTCAGTATAGAATTTGGGTGGGCGACTAGCGAGTGGTACAATTTTTTTTTTAGAACTAGCATCAAGGTCAATGCTTGCCCTAGGAGAATTCTCATGTATGCTCATGGAAGAGGAAAATATTGAATTTAAAGTGTGGTGTACCTCTTCATCTATCCTAGCATTCTCATCATCATCATCATCTAGGTTGATGTTAATGGTAGGTCTAATGACAATATCAAAGGTGGCATGTAGGATTGGTGGTGAGGGAGGTATAGGATCAGGTTGTGGGAGTGGGGGATGAGGGTCATCAGGAACTATTTCAAGTAAAGGTGGATCATTGTTTTTAATGTTGACTTCATCACGTGATTGGCGAGTAAGAGAACGATGGTGACGTATGCGTTCTCTATCTTCTTTATTCCTTTTTGTTCTTTTGTCAAGTGGTATCAAAGAAGGAGTCGTCTGATCCACCATAGGTTGTTTATCATTCCTAAGGGGAGGAATGAGGGATACTGCAAGTGGCTCATCCACTTTCTCCTTAGCTTTATACACTTTTTTGAGGCAAGGGAGAAGGATATAATTGTTGTCATGATCCCTAGGCCTCTTGGATGACGTGGAGGAGGTTTCAGGTGTGGGTTGATTAGGCATGCCAAATTCAGGTTGCAACATAGCTTCATCAAGGATGGGTGATTCTAAAGTAGAAGTGGGTATTTTGCAGAGAGAGAGTTCAAAGATTTTCCTTTCTTTAAACTTCTAATAGGAAATGAAAAATAAATCTTGTATAGGAGTGATGGATTCCATGGGTTCAGGCCAAAAGGCTTCCAAAGAAAAGTTTCATTTGGAGGATAAAGGATTGAAGCCATCATGATGGATGGTGAATATTTCATGTTCAACAATAAACTTCACACATTTATGGATAACATATGGGACCACTTTCATTGAACGAAGCCATGGGTGGCCAAGTCACAAACGAAATTGGTCTGATTGGGGTATGATGGAGAAGGTAACATCCAATGTCTTAGTACCTATCTGTAATGGAAGATAAATCAATCCAATTGTAGGGCATGAAAAACCATTATGCATTTTGAGCCAATCAGTAGGTCTATTATAAACATCTTGAGTGATATCATGTAATATCAGGAATTAATTTGTGATCACATTCTCGCCATAGGTGGGATCTATGAGTATCCCATTAGTGGGCTTGTCATAAATTCGGTCAGCTATGTAGAGAGGACCATTAGGAAGATTTCTTAGTATATCTTAAGGTGATAAGGTAATCTCAAGAGGTGCTTTGGTTTGACCCTTACAATGGATGATGTCAATCGTGCCTACCATTTCATTTATAGGCGTGACATGGGTTACCATTGGAAGAGAATCAAAATGTGTATCTTGTGAGTCAACATTCATAACATTAGTGTGTGAAGCTTCACTAGCTTTGACAAATGAAATATTGTGTTTTGGCATAGGATTTGTGAATATTTGCAAGTTTTGGCTGGGGGGTACCATGAACTTATTTCCTTTATCATTGATGCCACCAATGGATAGATGACCCAAATCAATGAGGTCTTGCAAAAGGTGCTTGAGACGCTTGCATTGTTCAGTTTCATGTCTGTTATGTTAATGAAAATAACAATAAGCAATGGAATTATAGGATGTTAGTGATGTTTTATTGGGATTGAGTGTATGGACGAGAGGTAAGGATATCATTTTTTGTTGGAGCAGTTCGGTCATGGTGTTATGGAGGGTGTCAAGTAATGGCATGAAGGTTCACTTAGGATCTCCATAATTGAAGGGAACAAAAAATCGGATAGCGGCCACTTGTATATTGGCGGGTGGATGGGTTTGGGATGGAGGGTTAAATTGTAAAAACCCTTTGGTTGTTTTTTTGAATGGTTTAGAGGTAGGTTGGGTGGAAGCATAAGATTTCTCAACTCTACTGGAAGTGGATCTCATATCACGACTACTAGTGGAGTTGTGATAATCATAGACCGCTTGACACAAGTTCATGAAAGAAGGGAATTTCATGAGGGTGAGCTTTTCTTGGAGAGATGCTAACAATTTTTTAGTGAACATATTTTGTAGATGGGTGTCAGGTATCTTGAAATCGACTAAGGAATAAAGCACCTGATAACGAGAGATAAAGTTTGTTATCTTCTCTTTAGTGGCTTGTTTGCATCTCATGAGATCAACCAAGGTTTTCTTAGGGGTCATGTGGACCTGGAAGTGGTTGATGAAGTCATCCACCAATTCATTGAAAGAACTAATGGAATTGTTGGGTAACGATGAAAACTAGTCTAAGGCAACATCTTTGAGGGTTTTAGGAAATAGTTTAGCTAGAAACTTGTCATCAAGAGAAAAGTCACTACATAAGGCAGTATAGGCATTAACATGATTAGAAGGGTCACCTTTCCCTTCATACTTCTCAAATCAAGGAATTTCTATTCCCTAGGGCAGTGGGGTGTGTAGGATGTCTAGGGATAATGGATTGCTATGAACATAGTGAGTAGGTGAACCATGTTAGCTTTGGTTGATAATGGAGATTTTTTTGTTGCATAGAGGTGATGGTGTGAAACATTTGTGTGATAAGGGGGTCGGTGTAAGTGGTATGAGGTGGAAGGGAAAGTGGTGATGGGGTGAAGGTGGTGGAAGGGGAAGTGGAAGGGATGTTAATAGTAGGTATGGTAGAAGAGGTTAAGGTATGGGATGCCACAAGGGAAGTAGGAACACTAGTAGAAATGTCGAGGGAAGGTACCACAATACTAATTTCTTGCATGATTTTTGTCACACTAGGAGATGCATAAGTTGGGATGGAAGCTCTGGTTGAGGGGGGAGGAGTGGAAGGCCCTCCTTGGACAACAATAGGGGTGGGTGAGTGAGATACCCTAGGTGTGGAAGAGACATGCTTTTGGTATATTTCCGCTATCCTCTTCATAACACTTAGGCCATCATCGTGGTTAAGCAGGTGGTGAAGGTTATCTATGGTGGGGATGGTGGTGGAAGATATGTTCTCTAGGTTTAGGTTATGTTGAAGATCAGCTAAATTAGCATGGATGTGAAATACCTTATCATTTGGGAGGTCATCAATTTTTTTGTCACCATATGTGTCTCCTAGGTCCAAAGAGTTGCTAAGGATTGTCTCTAAGCCTAGTGCACTATTGTTGATACTAGGAGTAGAAGCCTGAGAGATCCCAAGATCTACAACAATACTATTGTTGTTACATGCCATGAGTATAGAAGAACCAGAGAACTGAAATGTAGAAAATGCTTGAAAATTGCCAGAAATTATAGAGTGAATGGTGCAAGAGGACTAGGTCGCCAAGTGTGGTGACTTAGTCCCAGTAGTGTTGTTTTTGACATTTTTCAAGATTTTTAACTAGTTTTTATGCTTTTTATGATTTTTTGATGCAGATAGAGAATGGAAATGAAAATATTTTGTATTTTCTTAATGAAAAATGCAATGCAAATTTAATCTAACATAAAATTTAAGTAATGCACTTTTTTATGAACTCTAGGATGCAAACAATGTAAAAAATTAATGCAATGCAAGCTATTTCCTAAGATTAAATGAAAAAATAGAAGGTTAAGAAATGGTCTACGATCGGGTTCACCAAAATGAACCATTAAAAAGGTATATGTCTAACAAGGGAAAGAGGATTCCCCTTTACTAGGCCCCTAGGGTTTTTCAGCTAGGGGCACTTGGTGTAGGAATGGATCTCTTTCCACTTTGGTTATATGACACTTTTGGTGATTGCATTCAAAGGAAGGGATTGGATGAGGTTGCGTTGTGTGCGAAAAGTGTGGTTGAATGTTTGAAATGAAATGAAACTAAACTAACTATGAAATGTAAATGAAAGAAGATGTAAACTAAATGCACCTAAACTATATGCCCTGAATGTATGCAATCTAAAAGTAAACTAGAAAATGTAGAGATGGTGCACTTGGAAACGAAGAGTTGTAGATGAGAAGCCCTAGAATGTTCTAAAAAGGGACACTTATGCTAGAATGGGTGACCTAGTCCTTCTATTGGGAAATTCTATCAGATTGGGTTTCGGAAAAAAGGGTACCCAAAAATACCAAAACCCTTTTTTAGGCTCGGTACAGGGACAAGGTCGCTAATGATGGTGTGACCCAGTCCTCTTGGTACTTTTAGGAGCTTGAAGGTCTGATTCTATGGGTACCCACTTGTACTTTCCTTTTCTACAAAATCCCGTGTTTGAATCTCCAGAAAATGACTTGCAACTTGTCCTTTTTCTCCTCCTTGGGTTTGGAACGTCTTAAGTTGACTTGAATGGAATGATTGTAACTTTCCCAACATTTTGAACCTTGGTAAATCTGCATACACCTACAAAACAAATGCAAAGACAAAGATAATGTTGGGGTTAGGGAATAGGGGTTTGCCTAAGTCAAACCCCTTTGATGGTAACTCAAACCCAAATGAGAAATAATGAAAGGAAAGGATGCTTGAATGATGAACACAATACAAACACTTATGAAACCTTTGGTTATTGAAGTTTGCAACATGAAAGAACTTGCTCCAATGGAGGTTTCTTGAGATGTATTCGTGCTTGATTGCTTTCTTTGGAAGCTTGAGTGCAAGAGTGATTGTGAAGATTCAAAAAATTATGTTAAGGGGGGAGGGAATGGAGGTGAAAACCCTTATTTATACAAGATATGCCCTAATTTCCTAAAAATGTCACATGATAGGCTAACGCTAGGGTTTTGGAGGAAAATTACCATTAGGTTTTTTATTTAATTTTGAATTTTATGCCTAAAGGGACTAGGTTACCCAAGGTGGCGACCTAGTCCACTTGGGAAAATTCAAGTGGTGGTCAGGAATAAAAAGGTGTTTAATAATTCTTATTAGGATTGGCTCTTGAAACACACTTAAGCTAGGCCTAAGAGTGCATTAAAGGGATAAATTAATATAAGAAAAGGGTTAAATTAGTGATGATAAGCTTAGGAAAGTGTGAAAATGCATTACAAAACTTTATCACAAGGCTTAGAAAGGGGTGAAAGGGGCTTATTTAGGTGAATTATGTTGAAAGGGTCTTATAAAAGTGGGAAGATGTGTTACAACAGTTTACAACACCTTAGTAAAACACCATTAGATTGTTGTTGATTTGCAAGAATTCAAGACTAAATCATGGCAAAACAAGGCCAAAATATAAGGGAAAAGGCCAAAATGAGTGAAAAAGTGTCAAATGCTACACTTCTTGGCAACACAATAACAAACACTAAAACATGATAAATCCATCACCTATTTCATATAAGAGACCACGAGATAACCAAATAAGTCTTGTTGTGCCTCCTAAAATCAAACAAGTTTACAAAGCCAAAGAGAAACTAGTTGAACAACCTCCTATATTTTCTTCCATTCTTCCCCTAGGGGAAGAAAATAAACCTATAGCTGATAAACATGTTCCTACACAATCACAACTTGAAAACCAAACAAAAAGAAATCAAAATGCTAGAGAGAATAGGTGTAAATTTCATGCTATTTCTCATTTGATACAAGAAAAACATGAATCAACACCTCAAGATCAAAAAATAACTCAACAAATGCATGATGATCCTCTACCTTCACTACAACAAGAAAATCCTATATCTCGAACATAATAAGAAAAAAATTACCTTCTATGGATATTATCATAAGACCTCCTATTGTGATTAACTTTCATGATGATAATGAAATTGAAAAAATTGCTTAGGAAGTGCATAAAGAGTTAAATTTATTGTTTTCCTCTTCTATGAGCCTAAGTTATAACAACCGTGATGATCCTCTTACAAAGAGTGATTCACCATAAATGGAACTTCGTGATTTATCTAGTTTTTCACTTGATGTTGTCCCTTTGGCTAGTTTCTCACCTTTTGCATATGATGAACAAGATTGGGATGCAGACAACCTGCTATAGGTTGACTTGTATGTGCTTTACTAGTCTTGTCTTTGTCTTCTTTTCATGTTATTTTTCTGCGATTGCATGTGTGTAATTTGATCCCTTGTATTGTTTTATTTGACATGTCTTTATGTTCATTCCTCTATTTGTACCTACATTATTCTATATGTCATAAACCTTTATCTTTTCCTTTGTCTTTTGTTTTAGTTTTGGGAATGACACAAGGAATCAAGACATTTACATCTCTTCTATGTTTACCCAAAATATTTTTCTTTGTTTTCACTCTCTATGTGTCATTATTCAAGTTCCATGAGTTATTTGGGGAATGATGACATTTTTAAGCTCTATAATATCATTATATCAAAGACATATGTTGACCCCGAATTCGTGGATCCCTTATGTGATTTCATTTAGGGGCACCCATTTTTCATTGCATAGCTTCATTTGGAAACATATGCTTGACATAGGGATTTCCAAATAAACTCTAATGTATTTTTTAGCATTTATCATTTGCTACTTTAAAGTAATTTCTCACAACATGGTGTTTAATAATTTCTTTAAAGTGGGGGCATACATTGGCATTATCATTTTAAAAAATTTGACTATAGCTTATGTTTCATAGTGTGGTATTCTTTCTTATTGTGATGTGTACTCTTCTTGGTGGTGTCATTGGTTTTGATGTCCTCCAAAAGTGTGGCCTTTCTTGGCATACAACATTCCTCTTAGTGGTGATGCTTTGGATTGCATTCCCTAAGTTATGAATATTTTATTCCTAGACTCATCGTCTCGTGGATACATTATGCACAATGTTCCCCAAGAGGATACCTTACATGAACTAAGAAAAACCCCTTTGGAATTTTCTTAACCTATTTTCATTTTTTTCATAAGTGTTTAGCATAACATAGCTTGCTAACCTTGTGAAGCTCGAAGTTAGAACCCTTTTTTATGGACACCAAGCAAACCCACACCTTACTTGCTAGTGGAGTTTTTTTGCTCATAAGTGCTTAGCATAATGTAACTTTCTAAGCCTTATGAAGCTAGAAGTTCATGTTGTGTGGTGCCTTATTAAAGTTATTGAAGGTATAGGTTTGGTATGGTTATGGGAACCTAATAAGATTATCTTATTGGCCACTTTTGGGGGCTCACCTAGTAGATAGTGAATTTCACTAGCCATGTGAGCATGCATTGTTGTTTACATAGTGGACAACGAGTTCCAATTGTACATGTTTTTGGAAAAATATCTAAGGCTCGATCCACATTGAGTTGGAAAAATATTTGAGGCTTGGTCCACCCCTTTTTGTTTTTTATTTTTTCTTTCTTTGATTCTTTAACATTGTATGATTGAGTATCTTGTCATGGCTCCATATATATGTTTAACATAGGCATGCATCTCTTTGTTCCTTTGTTTGTTCTTCTATGCTACATATATGTTTAACAATTAGACCTCTCTTTATTGTCTACTTTAGTGTGAGTTTGATGCAAGTTCATCCTCTCACTAAAGTGGGGACTAAATATAGTGTAGAAAAATGTAATCCTTTACATTTTCATACTTTTTTGGGTCCTCTTAATTTAAATTGGACTTAATTATGCATTAATATGCCCTATTTTACATCTACAAGAATAATAAATTACATTTTTTGAAAGGGAAACCTAATAAAAATTAATGTACACACATAAAACTTTACCTTGAGCAATGTGTGTTCCAGGAATAGGGACCTAGGACCCATTCTCCCATTCGATGAATGGGTCCACCCTAATCCTTTGCACCTAATTTTGGCTTGTAATGTATAATATTCGAGAAGTTAAGGATACATACCTATAAATACAAGGTTATCTCACTAAGTTTCACCTAGCATTTCATGAGCATATTCAAGTGAGAAAAATTATAGAAAAAATGATTATCAAGAGAATTCAAGAGAAGAAATATTAGAGATTTATTGCAGCATTCAATATTCAATCATCATTTCAAATTCTTTTTGCATCACACATGTTTTTTGAGCTAACATTGTGATGTAGATTTCAAAATAAAGTTTTAGCATTCAAGAATAAACTCAAGTCATCTAGATCCACATCTAATTCATCCATCTAATGCAAGTTGAATACCTTCCAATATCTCCATTACAAAGGTTTATTAAAGGGTTTGTTGAGTGGTAACATAACATTTTTCATTGGTCATTCCTTTTTTCATCCTTTATTTCAATTAAAGGTTTAATTACCAAAATGATGTTTGACCAAGGAAAACCACCATCCACCAAAAATAAATATTTTTTCTCTCCTGTGTTTGCATTTTAGATTTAGGTTGAAGAAGAATTGAAGACCTTTTGAAGTGTATGATTGGAAAAATTGTCAAAGTTGGAAAAGTTGTCAAAGTTGTCAAATCATAGAATCTATCTACAGGTCTGATTTTTGACTTTTTGAAATTGAAACTTTGAAAGATCAGAAGATACAAATCAATACTAGAGGCTCTCGAAAGTTGAGTGAAAAAACCTGACAAAATACCTATTCAAAAATGGGCAAATGAGTCCCTGACAGCCTCCTAAAAGTGGACTTTTGGTGAATGGTAAGCATCATTCTACCCTCCACAAATCTACAATAAGTTTTATGTTTCTATCAATATTGAGCTTTATCTTGTTGTTGCAAGTTTTGATTAGTATGATTAGGTTGATTTTCTATTTTTTAGTTTCTCTCCTAAAAGTGTTGTTTGAACTTCACCCCCGTCCTCAAGCATAAGGAAATTTGAAGATTCTCACATTGAGTTGATTCATGTATTGGTTGTTAGTCAATTCTTAGTTGGGATCTCATTTCCTAATGAAATAAAGGAAAATAAGTTTATATCATTTTGGTGAACCCCCCTTTTCCATTTTCCCCCTTTTTTTTAACCTATTTTTTATTGTTTCATTGTATAATATATATTATATATATTATATAGCATATTATGCATAATATAATATATTGTATCTATAATATATACTATATACTCTATATAGTATATATTATATATTATATACTACATTAAAAAATATATAAAGTAAAAGAGAGATTTATCTAGGTAGGGTAGGAGGGATAGAGTGAGGGAGAGGGGGGGGATAGAGTGTGGGAGATATATATATATATATTTATGTAGGTAGTGTGGAAGGGAGAGATAGATGGATGGAGTGAGAGAGATAGTTATCTAGGTAGGGTGGGAGGGATATATAGAGGGAGACACATGAGAGAGAGAGAGAGTGATAGAGGGAGGGATAGAGCTCAAAGAGAGAGGGAGTCAGAGAGTTATCTAGGTAAGGTGGGAGGAAGAGAATTGAGAGAGAGAGAGTGGGAGAGAAATTTATCTAGGTAAGGTGGGAGAGAGACCTAAGAGAGGGAAGGGTTGGGAGGGGTAGAGGGAGGGATAAAATTGAGAGAGAAATGGAGTGAGAGAGAGTTGTCTAGGCGGGGTTGGAGGGATAGATGGAGGGAGAGTTCGAAGAGAGAGAGAGAGGGTAGGAAGGATAGAGGGAGGGAAAAATATGAGAGAGAGATAGAGGGAGTGTGGGAGAGATAGTTATCTATGTAGGATGGGAGGGATATATATCAGGAGAGAACTAAGAGAGAGTGTGATAGAGGGAGGGAGGGAGATCAAAGAGAGAGGGAGTGAGAGAGAGTTACCTAGGTAGGGTGGGAGGAAGAGACCTAAGAGAGAGAGGGATATAAATTTATCTAGATATAGTGGGAGAGAGAGAGACCCAAGAGAGAGGGAGCTAGGAGGGATAGAGGGAGGGAAAAACCTAAGAGAGAGGGAGTGGGAGAGATTTATCTAGGTTGGGTTGGAGGGATAGAGGGAGGGTGAGACTTGCGAGAGGGGGGTGGTAGGGATATAAGGAGAGAGAGACCTAAGAGAGAGAGGGATTTTTCCAATTAGGTTGGGTGGGAGAGACCAAAGAGAGAGGGGGGTTGGATGGATAGAGGAAAGGAGCATCCTAAGAGAGAGAGAGGGAGGGAGGGCTAGACAAAAGAGAGAGGGATGGAGGGAAAAAGGGAGGGAGGGATGGAGGGAGAGACTTAAGAGAGAGGGGGTGGGAGGGATAAAGTAAGGGAGAGACTTGAGAGAGAGGGGGGGAGGGAGGGAGGGAGGGACATATAGAGAGAGGGGTAGAGGGATGAAGAGAGGGAGAGAGAGATGGAGTGAGAGAGGGAGAGAAAAGGGTGTGAGAGAGAGAGGGAGGGACAAGCCTAAGAGAGAGAGAGTAGTGGGAGGGATAGAGGGAGGGAGAGATATGAGAGAGAAATATACTTAGGAGGAGACTTGAGAGAGAGAGAGAGATTAAGGTTGGAGTGAGAGAGAGTTATGTAGGTAGGGTGGGATTGATAGAGGGAAGGAGAGATATGAGAGAGAGAGAGTTATCTAGGTAGGGTGACTAGGGGAGAGAGAAAACTATCTAGGTAGGGTGAGAAGGAGAGACCTAAGAGAGAGAGGGGGTGGTATAGATAGAGGGGGGAGACACCTGAGAGAGAGGGATTTATCTAGGTAGGGTGGGAAGGAGAGACCTAAGAGAGAGACGAGGTGGTACAAAGAAAGGGAGGGAGAAACTAGTGAGAGAGATGGATTTATATAGGTATAGTGGGAGGTAGATACATGAGACAAAGAGAGAGAGATATTTAGGTAGGGTGGGAGGGAGAGACCTTAGAGAGAAAAGGGGTGGGAGGAATGTAGGGAGGGATATAACTAAAAGAGAGAGGTGTGTAGGAGGGATAAATGGATGGAGATACCTGAGAGAGAAGGGGTGGAAGGGATAGAGGAAGGGGTAGAGGGAGGGAGAGACATTAGAGGGAGAGAGGGAGGGAAATATAAAGATAGAGGGGCAAACAGAGGGAGGGAGAGACATGAGAGAGAGAGTTATCTTGGTAGGGTGGGAGGGAGAAACCTGAGAGAGATGGAATTATATTAGTAGGGTGGGAGGGAGATACCTAAGAGAGTAGTCTAGGTAGTGTGGGAGTGAGACTTGAGAGAGAAAAGGGTGGGATGGATAGAGGCAGTGAGAGATGTAAGAGAGAGAGACATGGGTGGGATGGATAGAGGGATGGAGAGACTTGAGAGAGAGAGGGAGTGGGAGGGATAGAAGGAGGGAGAGACCAAAGAGAGACATGGGAGGAATAGAGGGAGGGAGGAAATGGAGGGAGGGATAGATATAAAGGGAGGGATGAAGATTTATCTAGGTAGGGTGGGAGGGAGAGACTTGAGAGAGAGATAGGGAGTTATCTAGTTAGGGTGGGGGAGACCTAATATAGATAGAGGGGTGGGAGGGATAGAGGGAGGAAGATACCTCAAAGAGAGTGGGAGTTATCTTGGTAGGTTAGGAGAGATAGACTTGATATAGAGAGAGAGGGAGTTATTTAGGTAGGGTGGGAGTGAGAAAATTTGGAGAGAGAGTGGGTGGGAGGGATAGAAGGAGGGAGATATCTAAGAGAGGGAGGAAGTGGGAGTGATAGAGGGATGTAGATACTTGAGAGAGAGGGGATGGGAGGGATAGAGGGAGAGAGATAATAGAGAGAGGGTGGGAGTGTAAGAGAGGGGGACTAACCATGTCAAGGCCCCAAGTCACAGAGGGCCGAGATCAGAAGGCTTCCCTAACTTACCTCAACTTAAAGGACTGTTAGGAAATGAAGGATGAGAATGATGAGGACTATAAGATCCTTTGATCACTCTACAAACCCAAAACTCAAAGTGGGGCTAGGCGAGTTGGTTTTTAGGGTCAACACTGTGTATTATGGAGCTCTCTGCATGAGGAAATAAAGAGTGGATCCAGGAAGACAATGTAGTGCATTGACATCTCTCAGGTGTGTTGGCATTCATATGACCAAAGGACTAAAGAGACAAGGTAAAACAAAAGAAAATAGACTAATGACCTAGATAGTTACTTTTGAAAGATTAAAATAACACTAGGATGTAGATAAAGTATGGAAAAATGTGATAAATTAAATACATGAGAGTGAGGATGGAAAGAATGGTCTCACAAAGGTGTTCATTCACTAACTGCTCCAAGAATACTTCCACTTGCACACAAGAGAGAGGAATTTTTTTAAGGGGCTATATAGGGGTTTGCCTCAGTCAGACCCCCATTTTGGTGTTCCCACCTCCACAGACAACTAATATAATGATAAAGGGGAAAATTATGATAAAGCAAGAAATGAAGTAAAGAACACAAAAGCACTACAAAACAGTGTTATTCTACCCAACCAAATTGTAGAGGAGAGGAGTAGAAAGCTTACCACCATCAAGAGATCACTAGACAATGGGGGAGAAAGTAAGAGGACTCAAGTCCCTACTGCAATGGTGTTTGTTTCACACTTTCTCTATGGAGTTGATGGAATGTTGATATTTCTACTATAGAGTGCAAAGTGTTGCTTGAGAGTGATGGAGTGAATTCTTAGAGGTTGTGAAGAGATGAATTCAATTCTCTGAACTATGTAGAGATGAAATGAATGAAGAAGGGATGAATTTGAAGTAGAGATGAAGGAAAATGACCATATTTGGGTCAGTTTGTCAAAGAGGGCATTAAAAATTGACTTCCAATGGGAGTGTAATGCCTCTATAGGCTTCATACATGAGAATCTGCTAGGGATGTAGGCACGTTGCATAGACGTCTACATGCCATGCACGCATCCGTGACAATTATTCCTCTACTGACACATAAAACATATGCCAAATGGAACAAAGGTAGCAAGCTTATGTGGAATTTCACCTTTGAATTTGGTTTTCTAAGGTGAGCATGTGTAAAAGGGGAATTTGAGTAAGGGGTGAAAATTCTCTCCTATACGTTTCTCCCCCACTTTAGTGAGCAAAAATATTGACAAGTGCTTTGGTAAAGTATATCAGAGAAGTAGTAGAGTTAGAAATGTATTCTTGAATCATCGAGGAAGCAGACCTCAATCTGGTGAACCCGAGAGTGCAAGACAAGAAAATGAATTCATAGCTCCGCAGAACCATGAATCTGAAGAAAAAGAGAAACTTACAGGGCCAAAGATTTACAAGGAGGTAACCCCCAAGAAGTAAGAACCTTACAGGCTTGCATACCTGTAGGGAAGGTGTCCCAAGATCTCTCACATGAAGCAAACCCAGGAAATCAGAATCCGTAGAGTCAAAAAGTGGCTTCACGGGCACACCTATAAAGTGACATGATCACCCATAGATAGAACATGTTAGGAAGCAACCATACCAGAATGTAAGTGGACAATCATGTAGACCGTCAAAAAGTTGGAAGAATTTGAAAGGGGCCCCTCAGGAACCCTTCAAAAGGAGGAGGGGTCCACTCAAGGGACACACTATTTGAAAAGCCATGTCTAGTCAGGTTTCCCCCAAGCTAGATTCAAATTTTATGATGCATGTCTAGTTAGGCTACCCCTAAGCTAGACACCATAAGATTCATTTGAGATAAAAAGATTTCAAAGGGGGTCCCTAAGAAACTATTTGAAAGAGAAAAGGGGTGCACTCAAGGGACCCATTGTTTGAAAGTTGGTGTTATCTTTCTCAAACCAATTCATCATCAAGGAATACTTTTGAAATATGTTCACTTCATCAATTAATTCGAAAGGAATAATATGCCCCACGCAAGGGGAAGATCAAATTTGTTCCCACTTCGAAAGAAGGTTCTCAAGTTATTTATTTAAGAACCCTTGATGAAGGAAACATGTTCCATTAGGGTTTCAAGTTGAGAATGCAATTCATACAAAGAAGTGTCAAGATTCTTGACAAAGGATTCCTTGGAAATGAATGTGTTTTCTGAAAATCAAAGTGATGTAGAGATGGCATTTTCACACATGAGAGGGACAACTCAAGCAAAGAAGAGAGAAAGATAAAGGAAAAGCATAAAAGGAAAGAGAGCTCGAATGCAGGGCATAGGGGTAGCCTAATATTTCGGGGTCACAACTACTCATAAATATATATAAATATAATAATAGTACATAAATGAAGTATCATCAACCCCCTACTATATCAAAACATGTGAAAAATGAATGAGAAGAAAAAGTAAAAATAAAATATTTGGTCAACGTGGAAGGGAAGCCTAAATTCCCCCAATGCTTTGCATCATCCCCAATTTTCCTAAAGTCAATCCCAAACATTGAAGAATGATGATATAAATAGAAGAAGGTCTACAACACAAAAACCTGACATGTATCCAAGCACCAATAGGGGTGATGAGGGTCATCTAAGCACATATAGCACTATTATGAGGGAAACACATCACAACACATACACACATGTAATCTAAAGATAAAGAAGAGGCCTCCCCCTAGCCTTGATCGACCAAGAGTTCATTTTATTCCCACTCTAGACCATCATAGGGTGAAAGAGGATGAGCCTGCAGTGGTGGAATGTTAAGGGGAGGAGCTTCTAACCCTCCTGCATTAAGGGCTAAGGAATAAGGACATGCAAGATCTCCTCCACTTAGCCCTTGTGGAGCTAAGGTCAATGACTTCATGAAAATCACTCACAAGGTCGAAACTTCATCCAATGAGCTAAATATGCACTTAATAAGAATTCCATGTTTTGCCTTGATAGACAAAGGAGATTGCACTTGAGGTTCACTGCTAGGCTCATTGAGAAATTCGAGAGTGGTGACAAACTCGAAAGAAGTTGGGACTAATTTCATCACTAAGATAGAACAAGCTACAACGGGGCCACCTTTGAGAGAAGGTGGGATCCTCCTACATCCTCCATTTCTGGAAGGACCACTCTCTACCTTCTCCTTTGTTGTGGGAGGTGAACTTCCCACAAATGAGGGAAGAAGGGCAAGGGAAGAGGAGGAGGAAAGAAATATAGTAGATATGAATAAGGTGTTAGTCATATCTATGGGCTTTGGGAAAGGTAGGGTATCTGGAATGGATGTCAATAATGGTGGCTCCATCGAAGGAGCGATAAACACCTACACCTTTTTGGGGTCAAGCACATTTGTACTCACTGTGATAGCTGAAAGCGATATAGAGTTGGTTTGAATAGAAGTAGAAGGGAGGAGAGATGAGGACACAAAAGGAGGTCTTGATACAGGCGTGGTCATATCCTCTTCCTTCCTTTGTAAGATATCATGTTGAGCCAAGAGAGCCTTTTGTCAGTGGTTGTGCTTGCATGCAGGGCAGTTTCTACATCTCTTTTAACTAGAGGCCAGAGGTTGTGAAGGAATGAAAGGCTCATGCTCACCCATGGGAGTGTCCTCCACAACTGTTACCAGTGGAGGGACAAACTCTTGTTTGGGAGCATGAGGAGCGGGTTCAAAAACAATAGGAGGAATCGACTCTAATACCTTAGCAACAAGCCTTTTCCAATTCACTGCTTTAGGATTACCAGTGGTAGGAGGCTACAGAGAAAATTCTCTTTGATAACCTTTCTTTCTACTATACAAATAGTTCCAAGGCCTAGTGGGATCAATAGGGTGATCTGATATCCTGATCTTGGGTCTTCGCAAAGCAAGCACCATTGGACTTAGTGGATAAATACTAGGCTTACTCATCCAACATTCCTCCCAAGAAAGGGGAGTGGATGAGGTAGCTCAAGAAGGGGCAAGATTCTCCTTTCCTTTTCGGGAAGAGGAGGCAACTGGCTACTATGCTATGGGAAGGGTCAGTTTTGGCTATCCATTGCCCCTAGTTTTATAATTTATTTAGTTCTTATAAAGTAGGTCCATTCTTGGAGGAAGCAAACCAACAGGGGCAAGCCAAGAGTGATCTAGTGAATATCCCCCACAAGATACCAAAGGTGGATAGCCAGTATCATGTACCACATGAAAAACACCTTCATGGGAGAAATTTTAACATTTGTGAATAATAGAGGTGATTTCATTCATGGAAGCTAGCCAAGGTATACCTAGATTCACCCTGAATAGATTCAACTCAGGAATAACATCAAAAACTATGTCCACATTCCTAGGAACAACGAGGATGGACATAGTTATAAATCCATATGGTTCAAGAGCAATTCCATCATATGTACGAATGATGAACTTTGTTCTTTCATATTCCTCCCTTTGCAAGGAGTTCAAAAATAAAGTCTCTTCCATGATGATATTCACTCTACCCGTGGGGTCGACTAAAACTCTTGTCACAATGTTTCCATTGAGGCGAGTGGGAATGTAAAGAGGATAAGGTTTATTGTTGGTCGGTAAATCCTATGAAGTAAATTTTATATATGATGATTCAATCACAAGATAAGGAGAAGGATTAATAGTAACCATATTAACATATTCTTCAGGCTGAGTAATAGAATCAAAGGGATCAATAATAATGTTAGCAGAATGTGATGGAAACGGGTCCATGTATATCTGAAATTCACTATTATTTTTTTCCATTGATTTGTTCATTTTTATTTTCTCCCATCGAGATGAGTAGTACCTTTCTCAATGTAATATTGTATCTCATAATGCAGGTGCATGCAACATTCGGTATCATGTTCATTGAATCAATAGTATCGACAATAGGTATTCGTATCATACTAGCTAGGGTAAGGTTCCTTAATGGGTTTAGGGTTTAGAAAGGTCATGATCTTATCCTTCAACAAATTTCACAAGATGGAGGAATAGGATTTTGATATCTTTATGAACTTTTAGTTGCATTTGAGGCCGTTGTCATCTATAGCAGCTACTACATTAGAAACAAATTTTCCTTTTTTAGAGATCAACACAATGGACTTCCCTTTAGCATGGGAGCATAAGGAAATTCCCCCAAATTGAACCATTGTTTTCTCAAACTCCCATAGGGTTGCACAAAAATGAATGAAAGAAGGGCATTTCATAAGGGAAAAATTTTCTTGCCAAGGCCTCTATAAGTTCCCTATGAATATCTTCTGCACTTGGAATCACGTAGCGGGTATGAGATTTTTAAAATGAGCATTTGATATCGTTCTATGAAATCGGTAACCTTCTCATTATCTCCTTGCTTACACTGGATGAGATCAAAGAAGGTCATCTTAGGACTGATGTTGGCTTGGAACTGTTGTAGAAATTGGTTTACAAGATGATCAAATGAGAAGATGGAATTATTAGGCAAGGAACAACACCACTTGAGTGTTGTATCCTTGAGAGATCTGGGGAATAGTTTGACCATCAATGCATCATGATGGAAGAATTTTGTACATAAGGCATTAAATGTGGATACATGCATTTGTGGGTATCATTTTCCGTTGTATTTCTTAAACTTAGGAATCTCCATCCCTTGCGGGAAAGGAGTGTTTAGGATTGCTTCCAATAATGTGCTATGTCAGAAGAAGGGTTGAAATATAGGCTAGGAAAAATATTGGGAGAGATTTGCTAGCTAGTTTTGCATCTTACTTGTATTTTGAAGAAGAGTGTTTAGAATCAGGTTGTTCAAAGGTATAGGACTAGTGGAACCACCACCAGAGCCACCCCTCCCCTCGAACCACCGCCATAACTTCTATAAGATCCACCACCAATGCCACCACCATCGACGTGACCTCTGCCAGAGCCACTGCTACTTCCAAATCCACCACCATGACCTCCACCGAAACCACTTCCACCAGTGCCACTCCCACCACCAAATCTACCACAACCACGAAGTCCTCCACCTATCATCCTACAAAATCCTCCACTTCTGGAGCTGATAGGAGGGGTGAATCGAAAACCCAAAGGCATTTTTTTTACTCTGACAATTTCAGAGCTTTCAAAAGTAGTGGGGATATTAATTGAAGGGACTGTGTTGGCCAAGTACACAAATGTGGGAGGCATCGAGACTCTTAATTGTCTCCCATGTTCTTTGAAGGGGCCACCTTTTATAATGTTACTATGGTTTGAAGGGGCACACACTTCGGTCATATTAGTGAGACGTGCTAGGAGTTCTAAGCCTATTCGGTCTTTTCCTACCATATACTTTATTTCACTAATAACCTTAGCGACCCTAGCTAGCTTCGATTTTTTCTCCACGTGATTTAGTAAAGCACCCAATCCTTTGCTAAGACTAGCGATATAATTAGAAGGGATATCGACAACTTCACGCTCGTCTACGAATGATGATGTAAGAGACACAAAGGAGTATGGATGTGGTTAGTTTCATCAAAGAATCTTAACTTACCCCATGACACCTGCTCCTGAGTGTTGGATTTTGTGGTTGTGTTGCTGATATGTGGTCATCATTGATGTCAACACTATTAGCATTAATGATTTTGAAGGCTGTATATCTCGAGGATATTGAGAAAATTGTAATAAATATATTACAAACAACCAGTGAAGCTGAGAAGGTCAAACTAATGAAATTTTTGTATGTTAATGATCAGAAGGCATGTATTAAAGGGTTTGTTGCTGAGACTATATAGTATGTTGTCCAAAAGTTTCAGTGGTACACATCAAGAGTTGAGAAAGTTATGAAGTGTTGGGTTCTTATAGTTATTATGTCACTGTAGCAAGTTTTTCAGAGAGAAGTGTAACTATGGATTTTTTTGTTAGATTAAAAGGTTTAGCAACACACATGTGAATACATCAATCCATAATAATAATGAAGTGCAAAGGAAATAGGGTAAAAGCACAAAGTTGTGTCACACTTTCAGCCAACATATCAGCACAACTGAATTTAAGTATTTCTAACTAAAAATTAATTTTGGTCAAACATATGACCTAATAAGATTCATTCTAGCTAAGTTAGATACTTCCACAATTTATTCAACTAAAATTGTTGGCTAAAAATATATGGAGCACCACTTTAAGTCCAATTTACCAAAAAAAAAAATTATTTGAAAAACTTGAAGTTTTAATAACTCCTCCTCATTTAAATAACATTTTAAAAAAAATGTAAAAATACCCTTTTGTAGATCCATAAGTGTAGTTTTCAAAAGTATATTTATTTTAACAGTTTAATTATTATTTATATTCATATTTTTATTTATACTAAAAGTAGGTTATCAGTAAAAAATATTAGGTTGATTACCATGCCAAGGAAAAATACTAAATAAAAAAAATTGAAAAAAGTATGATGCACTAGATAAAAGAATCTATTTCAAGATGGTATAATTTTTTTTCCATTTTAGATAAATATTTAATATGAATGTTGACGTATGATGGAAACAGTTGTTTTTTATTCATGCACATTTTAATATTTATATAAAGATATATATTTATCAAAATTTGAATAATATATATCCATGCACTAAAGTTTCAATTTATAAATACACACAAAAAAATTGAAAGAAAAAAAATAAAATTTACTATAAAAAGTTTGACGTCCCGTGCAACTTCATTTTTCAGCATTTTATGAGCAACTAAATTATAGTGTTAATTTATGAAAAACTAGTTTAAAATAATTTTTTAATTTCTTATAAAAAATACAAACATAAAATATACTAAAAAATACATATTTTACTAGTTTACATCATTTAAAAATTCAAACCATATATGCTACTTTTTAGTGATTCAAGTTTAAAAATTGGATTAGCATTGGCCGTTTCCTTTATAAAGTGTGGCACAACTTTGTGCTTTTACCCAATTTAACATGAAACCAAAAGGAATGATCTCACCCAAAAGTCTTCATTCTCCATGGATGACCTCCATTATACCTTCTCAAACTTTCTGTGATAATGATGTTGCCCTTAGATTTTATGTGTGAGCAATATTTGATAATGCTAAGACCAAACAAATGTTGAAGGATTTGAATGAGATGCTAAACTATGCACTTATGCAACTAGTGAACAAATCTAAAATATGCCAAAGAAAATGAATTATGCTAAGATTTTCTAAGATATGAGAGACTATGAAGAAGATAAAATTAGTAGATTCAGAGATGACAAAATGAAGACAAAATTGGCATTTTATAGAAAATGTAATTTTGGATGGACGGATGAGATCAAAGATTAAGAAATGCCCTAGAATTTGTGGTCAAGATTCAAAATAACATCCCCTTAATTAGGGTGAGGGCAACTTTAGGGTTAAATTCAAATTGAGTGGATGAGATTTAAATTAAGAAATTAAATCAAAGAAGGAGAATAATTATGACAATGAGATGAGAATCAGTAAGTGGAAAAGGATGAGTTAGAAAATCAAGTTATTTTAGAAATAACTTACTTTGTGTAGAGAAATGCTATTTTGAAATTAATATTTTAAATTAATTCCAAAACGGTGAATTCATGTGACAGTAGATAATAATAATTTAAAATTATTTACTTGGAAAGAGGGAAATTTCCAATTTAAATAAAATGTATTTATTTAAATTTAGAAAGAAAATCAATAAGACAATTAAATAATAAAAATTATTTAATTGTGGAGGAAAATTAGAAAGTGGGTAATTTTAAATAAATGATTTTATTTAAAATTAGAAATAAAATTGAAGAGGATAATAATTAAATAAATAATAGGAATTTATTTAATTATGAGTAGACATAAATAATTAATGACATATTAAATAAATAAATAAAGTTTATTTATTTAAATAATCAAGAGGAAGTAATGGACTAATAATAATTAAATAAATTCAGGAATTTATTTAATTATAGAGTGACTTAAGAAATTAGTGACGTATTTAAATAATAAATGTAATTTATTTATTTAAATAGCCAAGAGGAATAAAAGATGTGAATTAATTAAATAATTAAGAATTATTTAATTAATAGTTGACATTGGACTATAGGACATAATTATTTAATTGTCTTAGGACACAAGTGTGCTCTCAAAATGGATGAAATAACTAGAAGATGAAAGATAAAAGTATAAAAGAAAGATAGATAAGGATGATAATGATGCGGACTAGAAGAAATGTTAGAGAGAAAAAGATGAATGTTAGGATAGAAGACATGGATGTCAATATGGGGAAGGAAATGCAAGTTAATGTGGAAAAAGAAATGCATGTTAGTATCCTTCAACGTTTTCCAAAGTACTAATAAGTGTTGCTCCAATCATCATTGGGCGATAAAAATGACACAAATGGACAATGAAAATTAGGGTATGACATAGACCAAGGTGTGCAAGGTCATCAACTTGCAAGACAGACAGTTGCAGACAAGGAATGTACTAACTCATACTAGAGGCCAATTTTCTCCAATCTTTTTGTCAAGACAATCCATAGACAATAGTCAAATAAAATAAAATAGGTCATGAGATGTCATCGCACCTCTAAATCCTTCATGGGACATCCTCGAGGTAGCTAGTAAGATGACCAAAAGATAAGTCAATGCAAAGATAAGACAAAATAGCCAAAAATTAAAGGCCATTTACTTATATTTCCAATGTTTGTTTGCAGAACATTAATTGTTTGATAGTTTGACGGTTTTGACGGTTTGACAGTTTGACGGTGCCTAAGGTCAAGAAGGACACATCCTGAAAAGGAAAATGAAATTTTGATGAGGTCCAAATCCAATAAGGACACATCTTGAAGAGGACCAAAAAAGTGACGAGATTGACATTTTGACTAATGTTTTGGCAATTTGACTGATTTTGACTAGATATGATTGATTGGTTTATGTTGTCTAATTTTGACCAATTTTGACGTTCATATTTCAAATGACTGTCTTGTGTCAAGTGCGACCATGTCTAAATTATGATTTTGATTTAGACAAACCTAAAAGGACTGACCTAATGTCTCAAGGACTCAAAGATGAGCCTTGCCTATGTAGCAAATGCACAGAGACAACATAGTTCGACAAATGACAAAGACTAATTGACTTTATGAACTTGACAAGATATGATTGACTTTGACTCTGTTTTTCGGATTTTGACATCTATTTGGATGTTTTTGTATATTCTTTAGGGAATTTTTCAATTTTTAGGTTTTTTTCAAGACTTTTTCTAATTTTTATGACTTTTTTCAAGACTTTTTCTAAATTTTTATGAATTTTTGATATTTTATGATAATTGTGACTATGCTGAAGCCTTTGATGATGTCGATGTAGATACTGGTTCCATGACATGCCAATAGTGACCTTTCTGAAGTAGTTTCCTTTTCAGGATGATAGAGCTTGCATACAGTCGATTGATGTCATTGTGATCCTTTGTGATACTAGAGCTGGAATTATCAGAATACGCACATCGCAATAGAGTGCCATGAGATTGCTTATGATAGAGATTTGTTGCCAAGATGTGAAGGATTTGTGACATGGGATTTTTTTAATTTAAACAGGATGTAGGATTATGACGGATGATGGTGGATGTGGACGGGTTGGTTGGATGTTTGGATGTTTTGGTTTTTATTTTCCAAACTTTGGGTGTTGGATTAGGATAGTGTTTGGAACCAAAAAATTTATATGTCTCTCTTGATGGCCAGTTTGGAGGGGGTGGACATGTCTTATATGTGGGAGTCCTCTTGTGCTATGGTTCCACATTTTTCTTGACTTTTGGATTTGACATATTTTCTTTGATTGATTCATTCTTTTCTTGACTTGATTCATTTTTTTTTGGGATCCATTTTAGCTTCATTTGTCTGCTTGTATTTTTTATTGATTCCATGGCCTTTGACTTGTGATTTTGAAATTTGGATTTGTAATACTTTTGTTGGTTCCAAATGGAAGGTTTATTTTTCAATGCAGGTTGAACCAGATCTGGATCTAGAAGATACAAAGGATTGGATAACCATGATGCATGATCGAATCAAGCAGATGAACGAAGAGTATCTGGTGAATTTAGAGATTTATAAAAAGTTGCAAGCTGATTTAAAAAACAAAATGGATCAGCCTTCTCCTGACATAAAATCGAGATTCAAAAAAGAGTCGGTTCGAATCAAAATTTGGGGTTCTATCTTCCAAAAGAAGAGCGTTCAATTCATTAGGAAGAAACTACCCTATTTTATGAAAGTTCTTTATTTTAGGATGAAACTATCAGTTATTGAATGATGGTTTGGGGTGTGGAGGGAAAGGGTGTTGGCAACAATCTTATGAAAAGGACTACTCATGACACCCATTTTGATGTTTGTATGAGTAAAATTTTCCCCAATATCAAGGAGGGACCACTGATCTTATCAGATTCTTCGACTGAAGAATAGCCAAGACCTTGATTTCCATAATTTTCCTGAACTTGCATGGGCTTAATAATTCCTTGCTCATGTAGGCCTAGTCCTTTTCCTTGATAATGCATGTTCTGACAAATTTTGCTTGTGATGGGGTACTTGTTATTTTGGAAGCAAGATGTTAACCCATCCTTATTGTGGAAATTAATGCTCGAAATATTCTCATCTATAAGAAACCCTGCTCTAAAAAAAATAGATGATCCTAATTGATAGGATGTTGTAGCTTCACTGACATGTTAAATAGATTTATGATTGACATATTTGGTCTAATTTTATAACATATCAAATTTTGATGATTTTGTTGGTGCTTCAAAGTTGCTGTCAAAATCGTCCGCATGGTCATTGTCATAGAGCCCACTAAATTAAGCTATAGCTTGATCATTTACAAATATGTCCATGCAAGAAGACTCTTGTTCTAGTAGTAGATCATCTATGTGTCCCATGGAGGCAAGTGTCTCACTTTTGAAAGTGTCAATATCCAAAGTTTGGATAGGGTCATTAAATGTTTGGTCTTGAATGACATAGAGGTCAAGCAGTGGATCATTTTGGACTTCTTGATCAAAGATAGTGTCTTGGTCAAAGATGGGGTTGTTTTGAATGTCATGATTGGAAATAGGATCTTGACCAAGGATAGGGTCATCTTGAATGACATGGTTTTGGATGGACTCTTGACCAAGGATAGGTGTCTTTGGTGTGCCATGATTTTCTAGGAGGACTTCTTGAATGGACGTAAAGATGGGGTCATGGAATGTAGTACTTTGATCTTGACGTGACGGTGATGTTATGATGTCGTGCTTTGGACTTGCCTCTTGACATGTATCCTCAAGTGTAGGTAAGAAGATGAGACTTTGGAGATCATGACTAGATATTTTTTCGTGACAAAATGGAGTGTCTTGGAATGGATTGGTGTATACTGGAGTAGGATATGACATGGAGATTTAGACTTGGTTGAGGGATGATGGGCTAGGATAGGACATGCATGCATTAGAAGGATATGACATGGATGGAGGACTAGGATATGATGTGAATGGAGGATTAGGATATGACATGGGTGGAGGACTAGGATATGACATGAATGGGGAACTAGGATATAATGTGGATGGAGGATTAAGATATGACATGGATGGTTGGTTTCCCTTGTCAAAGTTAGGATAAGGAAAATAGGTGGATGTTTTTTGTGGATGAATGATGAGATTTGTGTTAAAATATTCATGATAGGGAGCAGAAATGGATGAAGGACTAGGAATTATTGGTTGTTGGTAAGAGGGATAGATGGATGGAGGGCTAGGGGTGTTAAATTTGGACTTGGATTGGAGTTATAGTGTTTTGAAGTCCCTAGCTAGTTGTGCTTGACCATTACTAATGAATTGACATTCAATTCAACTAGCAAGCATGTCACAGTGACTTGAAGACATGATGGTGGATGGAATGAGACTAAGACTATTTTTTTGGTATTTTCTGGAATAAGGAGTGTAATGATGCAAAGGAAACTAAAATAAGGAGACTAAAATTCAAAGGATTCTAGGATGCACTCAAATGTGTTACAGTTAAGGAGAGGTACACTCAACCATACAAAGCTTTGGCAATTTCTCAATTTTGGGAATGTCAATGAACTTGTTTGAAGGACAAAGTGATAAGATGAGAAGGAGACAAGGTGAGATTTCCACACTAGACTTATGAGTTGGAAATGTCTCACAAGAGGAAAATGACTACGTATTGATTTGTTTTTTACTTGGTCCAATTCCAACGTATTTTTGAGACAAAGGTTTGACAAAATAAGGAAAGTTTTCCTATCCCAAAGTGTGCAAAATTGAGGACTTAAGACTTTGCCTATGTTGAAGATGATGGTGGATTGTAAGCTAAATGAAAACTAAAAATGCAAAGATGGATGACTTGAACAAGTGTTTGGTTTCAGATAGAGACTGCAAGAAAAATATGTTAGGAAATTTATTTGCAAATGTTCGGTCTTGGGTTTCTGACAGTAATAATATTTTTCCAGTTGACAGGAAAATGCGTCACAGTTTCAAATGCGTCATTCCAAGAAGAAATTATGTCGTGGGAAGGAAAATGCATTACAGAGTAGTCAGATGCATCTCAGATTCTATAAAATGCATTGCAATATGGTAGATGCATTACAGGATTTAGCCGATGTTGTGCAAAATGACAAATGTGGCATTTTAGATGGCCAATGCGGTTTGAAATATCAGTTGTAGTGTTTGAGCTAGAAAATGTGATGTATGATAGGAAATTTTAGCATTTTAGATGGCGATTGTGGCTTGAGAAAGCGTATGTGACTCAGGAATAAGCAATTTCAGTTCAATATGGAAGATGCGTCGTAGAAAGTGATTTTGACAAAATTTCAGCAGATTACAAGGAATTTGTTTTAGTTTGGCCGTGTTGTTTCAGATTTTGTGGTTGATTTTCATTTCTTCATGTTGTTTGAATACACTTGACAAACACATGATGTATTATGAAAGTTAAAAACAACCACATAGAAATTTTTTACAAATCCCTATGGCTGCAGAGACAGTATTCTTTTGGATCCCACGTGGATTTTACTCCAACTGCATATTCTTAGCAGATGAATGAAGAAGCTTGGCCCCATGGGCTCCCCCTTACAGTGCACTCACTTCTCAGGTCAACCAAACTTCCAACCCCCATGAATCTCCCATGGTAGGCTAATCACCTCTACTAAAAAATACGTAGGTGTGGGTCCCTTGGAAACGATTGTTGCTCCACCAGAGAATAGAAAGGTTTTTGGCATCTATACAAAGATTTTAGTTTGGGCATCCATTTGAGTGGTCATACATGGGGCACAAGATTAAGCTTCGTTAAGGAGGCACTCTAGCCTGAAGAGGTTAAGCTCAATAGGGTTTAAGGGAGTACTACTTGGTTCGAATGACATATTTGTAGTTGTAATCCTAGGCTTTCCCTTAGGATTCACATTTGAATATTGGTCAACAGTAGCTCAGCTAAAGAGCTTTGTTGTGGTTTGAGTCACTTTGGGGTGAGTAAGTTTTCCCACCAAATCAGGCCCAATTTCTAAGGTTAACAAAAGTGAGAAAAAATATATGTAGTTCAATAAATATTTGTTGAAAAACAAAGAGAGAGCACACCAATATGTTCGACTCACACTCACATGGTTGTTATTTTTAAACAGAAATTGAAATTGTAAAGGTGTGATAGAGTAACCAATTCGTTAGTGTTTTTGATTCTCTAGATCTCACAAGGTGCAAGAGAATTGTATATACACTAGCGAATTTATTATTAAATCACAATAAACATCAAACATGGATTCATTTTTAACTATTTGTAATGTTATCAAGCAAGGGTTCATTTTAACTATTTGTAGTGTTATCAAGAAGGGGTTCATTTTAACCATTTGTAGTGTGAGCTAACTAACAGTTTATTTTAAACCCATGAAAAGCATGATTATTATTTTTACACCAATGCAAATGTGTGATTGTTCATTCTACCCATGAGTGAAATACATGTTTCATCAAATTTTGGGAAAATCAAGCAATAACAATGGGTTAGATTCCTGCTTGACACACGCTGTCACAAAAAAAATAGTATCTCAAAATCCTTATTCTAGAAGAAAAAAAAACAAAAGGAAATTCATTAAGACAAAACAAAAAAACTTTGTTACCACCTAGTTGCATCACAATAGAGCGAATGCGGCTCGATATGGTAGATGTGTCGTTCTATCTAGCAGATGCGGCTTGATATGTCTATTGCAATTTGGCTTCTACCAAATGCGGCTCGAGATGGCAGCTGCATCGCTTGGGTAGTCAAATGTGTCATGACAGAGTGGTTGTGTCACTCGTGTAGGTAGATGTGGCATAATAGAGCACTTGCATCATAGGGACTACCAAGTGCATCTTTTCGTACACCTGTACCTGCAAAAAGAAAAAAATGTGATACAACAACTTGCAAAAATGTGGTAAAAGTGTCCGGTTCACCAATGTAACTATGGATTTTTCTGTTAGATTTGTAAGAGTTATTGATGAACTCAAGCACCCAGGATCACCTTCAAAACCAAGATAAACCTTCCACACGAGAGCAGCAAGAGATAGAATGCAGGAATATAGTGCAATAACAAAATGATGTTATATCACACACTAAATGATACAATATGCCTCAACTCTCCCTTGAATTGATTGAGTTAATATGAACTCATCTAGACTAGATAGGAGCTAGACCTGAACTAGTTAGGAGGGAGAGGTGAGTGCAGAATATATAGTAGAATATGGGCAAATAATTCCAAGAGGGGTAATAACTCCCAAATAACCAAATTAGGTGGGAGTTATGCCTACTTGGAAAATGCCAAATAGGTGGCATAACCTACTCAAAAAGAGACAGATGAGTGGTTTTGTGAGGTGGCATATAAGGCCAAAAGAGGGTGTGAAACTCAACCACCCAAGTGTGAGTGGGAGCAACACATGTAATCGATGGATTATGCCACGTGTCCTCACATGAACCACATCTCCTATAACCTAAGGTATGCTTAATAATGTGTAGGAAAAATAATATTAAAAAAACCTACACTAACAAGATTAAATAATAAATGTAATTTATTTATTTAAATAGCTAGAAGGAATAAAATATGTGAATTAATTAAATAATTAAAAAATATTTAATTAATAGTTGACACTAGACTATAGGACATAATTAAATATTTTAATTATGTTGAGACGAAGCATGATAAGATGTATAAAAATGTGGTTTGTGAGTCTAGGCCAGTTTTATGTGTCTACAAGAAGAGAATGCAATTCTAGTGAATTGAATTATTGCATATGTTTCTGAGATGTTCAGTGATGTTTCTATATCTTTCTCTATTAGTGTGGTACGTCTGTGTTGATCGGTGTGTTTTTGATTGAATATTTTTCTTTGTGTGTTCAAGTTTTTCATGTTCCTTGCCAACATGATAGTGATAGCGTGTTGCGGATCCTTATGGATTAATATTTAATTGTTTGGCATATTTGAGGATATTGATTTAGGTCCTCACTATGTTGTGACTGACTTAGGTTGGTGCACATTAAGATTTTTTCATGTATTGAGGCCGACAAGTTGTAATTTATTTATTCATTTACCCTGTGGCTGAAAGAGTTGTTGATATAAATCCGTGTAGCGGATATATAAGAGTGATTGTCTCTTCATTGTAAGTGTGTGTATGAGTGTGTGTGATGAATAAATGTAGTATCTATGTGAATAAAGATCAGATCATCTGAATGCAGAGAAGTGTGTGAAGAAGTATATATGTGCTTAACCGAAACTATCATCAAGCTTTTGAAGAAGCTAATTTATGAGTTCAACCTTATTAGATGGATTTAATTTGATTGCCTTATGTAAGATAGTGAGCCTTCCCTTTGAGTAGTGATCTTTAGGCAGTGTTCCTGAATGCAAGTGCATTCCCTATTCATTTCTTTCATTATACTTTTAACAAGGTATAATATTGTGTACTAACATCCATCGTGGTTTTTCCCCTAATAGGGTTTTCACGTATAAAATGTTGGTGTTCATTTGTTTGTGATGTGTTGTTTGTTTATGCTTACACTATTAATTATCAGATCTAAGATTAAAGGTTGACTAGTGTTGAATAAGTTTAATTCCTATAACAACTGATTCACCCCCCCTCTCAGTTGTCTATCCTTGTTTTTCCAACAATTGGTATTAGAGCTAGTTCCTCTGAAGAAGTCTAACAACTTCAGGTGATCTGAGATGACATAATACAAGAAGGATAGTCCTAGATTCGATGGTACAAACTAATCTCTATTGAAATTCAGAATGGAGTGTCATTTGAAGTGCATTGGTGAGCCCTTCTCGAAGATTAAAAAGAATGCATACACTATTCCTCAAAATGGTCCCTCTACTGTTGATGAGATCAAAGAAGCCGAAAATAATACCAGGTCTATAGAAGCATTGCTAAGTGATTTGACAAATTTAGAGATGAAAAATGTGATAGGTTTGAAGACTGCACATGAGTTTTGGATAAATTTGGAAACATTGTATGAAGGAGATGCACTACTGAAAGTTGCTAAGCTACAAAGTCTGAAAGGCAAGTGGGAGAACATGCATATGAGTGAAGATGAATTTTTTTTCTTCTTTTGCACAAAAGATAAATGAACTTGTGATGGACATTATATGTGCTAGTGGAATCCTCGAAGAAGATGAGATTGTGGCTAAAATACTTAGATGTGTGCCTACTTCTTACAAAAGAAAAGTTCATGCTATTGAAGAGCTTAGTGTTGGTTATTTTTACTGTAACTAGGTTGATCTCCTAATCTACCTATGGAATTTCAAATTCCAATCAAGGGAAGCTCAAAGGACTTGGACCAATTGATGAGGATTTTAAAGACCTCCTACACTTTGGGCTCTACAAGACCCAGGAGGGTGATCCCTTAATGTGTTTACAACCTCTGCACCATTATCATAAACAACATTAACAATAACAAATAATCTCACTCAATAGCTCAACAGAATGTGATAATACTGAATAGAATTGGTTGTTCATCAATAATATCAACCATTTGGAGCATGAGATAATTACAACAATACTTCACAGTAAAAGATAGTCATTAATTTTCAATTTTTAGCAAGCTCAGGTGAACACAAAATGTTACTGAATCTCACAAATAGGTACAACTTAGATTAGTGCCTTATTTCCATTGGAGGATTCAAATTCATAAACACCTAAGGGTTTATAACAGATTCAAAACACAACATATAAGATCTTCGATAATATTGCTTTACAATATCACCAATATGTACTTTAACTAAATACTACTAATCAAATACTTGTACAAAACATATTAAACTACAATATCATTTAAGAATTTTAATTAATTCTTTGATATAAAGCTAAAATAAGAATTGCACACACCACAACAGTGAGATGAATAAAATAACCCTTGATCACTTTATTCAAAATTCAAATATGCTTGTACATAGGAGAGACATGAGCTCAAATTTATCAATTTAATTCAAATGTCAGTACTGTAATAAAACATCATATCTCCATGAGTTCAAAACCTACAACAAAATGACTGAAAACCTAACTTGTATTTTCTTAGTAACTATCATATTTTACAATTGTTCTGCAACTTCACCTAGACTCTACCAAAAATTTATAACTTGCTAACCCGTTACCATGAGAGAAGAAGAGAAGGATCCAGAAGAAGCCCTAAAGCTGATCCGAAGATGCCATCTGGAAACATCTTCACTATTGATCATCAAACTGAAAATAATCTCTCCTCTCCCTACAACAAACTTATTCTACCCCCAAAACTACCTTTGCTCAAGATGTTTTGCAACTAAAAATATGCCCATATGATAAATTCCATCATTTACCAGTAGCTGAAAGAAAATATCTCTACCCATGAAAATTTCATTTTCTACTCTTGTTTTGCCCTTGTTTGTTGTGGCTGCACTTTACCTTGCATATTCACTTAATCATAGTGAATATTTAATTAACTTGCTAAAATTCCCCCAACAAAAAAAATTAAAGTGAATATTTTATTTACTTTCTCCCCGTGCCACATTTTAGGATATTTTCCTAAAAAATTTATTCAGTGAATAATTATTCACCTCACCCATGTCACAGGTTTTCATTTTAAAAATTGCACTCTTTACCCGTGCATTTTCATTTAAGAACTTAAAAATGTAGGGGCCATTAACCCTACTTGGCAATGAAAATGATATTTAAAACAAAAAATAATTGGGCCGTCAAAATTTTTACACTTTATATTTCACATGGGCCCACCTTTTATACCTGCGTTTTGTTTTAAATTTAAAGCAATATGCATTAAATAAAAGTGAATGAAACCCCCATTTAAAAATCCATCATGACATCAAAATACGCTAGGCCAACATGACAACATGTGGCACAATTTTTCCATCTGACAGGAATTAAAGCTCGAGCAACTTGTGATCACGATCTAGTAGGCAGCAGTTAAGATTGAGCTACATTCTCACCTTATTTCTGAGTCATTCATCCTCAATCTTCTTTTGTCTGTTCCTTCTTTGTGGTTTTCCCTAAATTTTCATCACATCCTCTGCTTGCTTCATCGATGAGTTTCATCCTCCCTTGGATGCTCAACCTGCATTTAAGATAAACATACCTTCTCAGCCATACTGAATAGTTCCCTTTCAACCAGCATGGAGGTGACCCCCATACTCCCAAATTCACGTAGCTATTGCATTTGCATAGAAGTTTTTGAGAAATCCTCAAAAAATTCATCTTGTACATGTTGGCGCCTCCATGAGATCACATTTAATGGAGGCATTTTTGTCAAACAAGCCACATGCCTTGTCTAATTTGGCTTCCCTCCTCATCTGCTAATAAGTAGACAAGATTCCACCCCTTTTGCATAGAGAATCCCTACAAAATTCCACTATCGTTGATGCTTTAATGGATGCCCCTCTGTTTATTTCAAACCACACCATGCATTCTCAACATTTGTTGCCCTAGTATTCACACTTTGATGGATATCTGCAATATGCTCCAAAGCCCGCACCTCTCTATCAATTACAATTGCTTGAAGGTTTCTAAATATTTTTCAATGAATCCCTTCTATGTGCTGGAAATCATGGCATTCCATTCAATTTTTCTTAGAGTTTTTAAGGATTTCAACAAAACATTTTATGCATTTACCGCAATCATGAAATCCCATGTTCCTTTGGATCCCTCCACTCGAAAAATCTCCAACTAAAATGTCCACATGGGAAATATGTGAATCTAGTTCACCCTGTGCACAACCCCATCTCCATTCAGTAGGTTCAAGCCAAAACACCAAACAATCCTCAAATGGACAGGTCCTCTATACATGGTGGTCTACTATCAGGCATGATAGTCCATCCTTCTTGTTGTGATTCATTTGATAATATGTTAAACCTCATTTTCCATATCAATGAATCCCCTCTCTACTAATTGGTCGTGCCCTCTATTAGTAGCAAAGGCTTCCCCTTCACGAGCTCTAACTTCTTTCAACTACATCCCAATCAAAACCATGCCATGGCTGCACAACTTCGCCTTCTCAGTATTAGGTAGCTATTTCAGCAACTGAGAAAGATTAAAAAGTGTTGTGAATTTGTATCATTCTATAGTTTAACTACAACCATGTTCTTCCAATCCTTATCTCCAAATTTATGCTCCCAAATAGAAAACCCTCAAACAATTTTAATCCATTTTCAATAAAAAAATATCATGCATTATCTGAGCCAACATAATCACAATGAGAAACCACAGTAACGTGTGATCCATTTGCAAATAATCCTCAAGAAATATCAAACTGATTCCATTCAAGAGGTTCGATGGTCACTCTAGATAACAAGCAAATTAATGGTGCTTGTTCCAAATTTCAAGACTTGGGTTATCAAGCTCCTCCACTCATCTCCACACTTTAAGATCCTAACAACTAATCTATAGATGCCACATTCATGTGACATGGCCTCCTCACTAGCTTTAATGAAAGCTTCAACAAATGTCATCTTTGTGTGCTTCTGTCACATCCAAGTATAGTGACTCACTTCTATAAATGCCTCAATGCATTTGTGGCACCTTAATGTGTTGTAGATTGGGAGAATACAAACCCACCATGTTGTTATTCACTTTTAGATTTCTAGATCCTTTTCAACAAATAATTTTTTTTATATGCTATGAAATAATATTCCACCCTAAATGCATCCCATATTAGTTCGAAACTTAGACAAACAAGAACCTCGAAAATATTATCATGTATCATGGTCTTTCTTTCTTAGTATCATACAGATACTCCAACAACCAAGCAAGATGAAGCAGTGTCGTGACTTCACCCATGGCAACTCAAGTTGAGAACCACCTTCATCTGTGTTGAATTTCTCCCAGTACCTTCACATATCTGATTTAGGCTTGTAACCACCAAGAATTTATAGAAATGTATCATCATGTCCAGCTAACAATGAATATGTCAAATCTCCCATGAATCTTCTTATATCAAACACAACATGTTTGCATTTGAAACCTTGAAAGAAACTATGATTTTGTACCTTCCCATGTTATTCCCTACTCAAAACAATTCACTTTAAGTAACTTCCAAAATACAACACATTCAATTAACCATTATGTAAAACATGTCAGGTCCCATGTGGGCCCGACTAATTTTTTTTTCGTTTTCAAACAAGTTTATCCCTTAAATTTATCTAAGACAAATTTTGAATGCTTTAGAGATGAAAACATGAACTAGGTTTCGATTGAAACTTTCTTTCAGGCACTTTTTGCAGAATGATGAAAATAGGCCAGGTGAGCTCTGGAATTGCTTTTGAAAACTGGGCAAACAACATCCTGGAGTAATGAAAACTTGCAAGATTGTAGAAATTCAATCCAATTATAGAGTACAAAAGATGGTTCAGAAAAAGGACTCCTGAGATGAAAGTTATTAACTGTGAAAGTCGCTTACTTGAACTTTCTGCAACAAATAGTTGTTCTGAACCAATTAAAACTCAAGAGATCACCTCGTAGCAAAAATATCAAATCAACTCCTATGAGGCTCCCACCGGACATAGTAGTTTATTTAGGTACACTAAACATGTGTGAAAAAATAATTTAATTGAATCATCACTCATCAGAAGATACCAACGCTCAAAGTTGGCCTCTTAGAAAGGTTGTTAGGAATGCAGCTGCAAAACTGAATAAATTACATTTGGTTTTGATCTGGTAAAAATAGCAAATCAGCTCATGAGACTCTGAAAACTGACATATGAGCTCATCTTGGTATGGGGAATACAAAAAATCATTCATTATGGCATGGCAGTCAACCAATTGCAAAATGCAAGCTCAAACGAGAGACTACTTTGCAAAACTGAATGTTTTCAAACATCAGAAATGTGCCAAAACCCTCTAGCTTCACTTTTTGAAACCCTAGAAAAATTTATCGTGGGAAGCTGAAAATTGACATGCATGTTCAGATATGTCAATTGAATATGTCAACCAAGGGGTTTTGCACGAAAGTCAACAAAATTTAAATACAAGCCTCCAAAGTGGGTCACCTAGGCAGATTTGTGAGGTGCACTTCTAAAAGTGCAAGGCAATTTTTTTGAAATGGGCACTTGAAATTTGCAAAATTTGAGAATGCCATCACTTAGGACAATAAAAAATGTGACAAGAGACATGTTGATTGGAAAACTTGTTGCCTTTGAGTTGAGTGAATTTGGCAAATCTTCTCCTAAGACATAGGTTGTATTCAAAGTGCCAAAGAATGATGAAGGCCCCTACACTCCCTATATACACCCATCTAAAATTCCCTCCACATCTACAATAGAGACACCCTCCATCCTTGAAATATCTAACATCAAGCTTATGATCCAAGACAATGGGTGTGAGGAATATAGAATGAAGAAAATTTATTTTTTCATAGGAGAGTTACCTCAATCTCCTAGGTCACATGGACAACCCCAACCAGTTGTAACACTTGTCCACACTTTCAGGGTAGACCCCTCTAGATTCTGATGTTGGGGAGATCTAGGTCGAGAGACCCTAGATGAAGGAGACACTTCAAGCTCACTATACCAGGACAAAAGGCCCATGCCCAATCTTCCTATGGATGAAAGAAGCAAAGGACTACAAATGATGCTTGGGATGGGCTATAACAGAAATGGAAGTCTTGGAAATAACAATGATGGCTGATTGGAACCAATTATTCCTGAAAGGCATATGAGGAATCTTGGCCTCAGATGTACCCCTCTGAGTATAACCATACATGCCAGAGGTTCCCCTATTAGAGTAGTCAGGAGTCCCCCTTAGTTATCAGAAGCCACCCTACAACTACCAATATGCACAGGTCTTCCCTTAGACAACTTCGCCTTGACGCAACCAATGTCTATAGTAGTAGTGACAACGATTGCACCTTAATAGGCCTAACCATTCTTTTTGAAGACTCCTCCTTACTTATGATTAGTACATCATCTTTTGAGTCAAACCACCCAGGCCATAAAATAAACCTAGTTTACCCCCAACTCGTCGATTATAACCAAAAAGGGCCACTGATTCTAGAAACATTGAAAAATGATGAGGTGCTCTCAGAATTCATGGGACTAAGGGATACAGTACCATATGGAGATCATAAGGCAGGATTTGACATCACATTGGACACAAAGGCATATTACAGGGAGACAATTGAGTCTATCAGTTGCAAAATAAAAAGAATGAGAATAAGCTTGAGCTTTTTGAGTGAAAACCACACTATGGTACTCTCTGACCATAAAATAGTAAAAATAAAGGACACATCCAATGGTGAAAACCTCTCTGAGGCACTAGAGGATGAATGGTTTAATCTTCCCCTCATGCACCTCATCAAGAAAAATCAGCAGTTTTAGTAGAACAGTGTAACTCCATTAATTTGGGAACATAAGCAACACCTCACCTCATGTTCTATGCTGAATCACTTTTAATAGAAGAACAAGAACTCTTAGTGGAATTCCTAAGAGAAAGAAATGTGAACTTCACATGGACTTATGCAGACATGTCGGGTCTTGATCCCGAGGTGATAGTTCATCATTTAGCTATGTATCCGGGGGAAAAGCCATTACGACATAAGCTGAGAAAGATGCACCCCCAGACAGCCTTGCTAGTTAAAATAGAACTACAAAAGCTCTTGGATGCATAATTCATAAGGTTGATTGACTATCCTAAGTGCATGTCCAATATTGTACCTATTTCAAATCCAAATGGGGGCATCTGCATCTGCACTGAATTTAGAGATTTAAATAAAGTGTGTCCTAGGGATGACTTTCCGCTACCAAACATCGACATGATAGTGCATATGACGGCCGGACACGAGATGTTATCACTAATGGACAAGTTTTCTGCATATAAATAAATCATGATAGAAAATGAGGATCAACACAAGACAACATTCACATGTCCATGGAGGACCTAGTGCTAGAACATGATGCCTTTCAAGTTAAAGAATGCAGGCGCAACATACCAAAGAGCCATGACACTGATCTTTCACGACATGATTCATAAGATAGTGGAAGACTACGTAGATGACATATTGGCTAAATCCAGAAAAAGGCAGGGCCACATAGCAGCCTTGAGCTCTATTTTTGATAGATTGGAAAAATATAAGGTCCGTCTCAATCCAAAGAAATGCGTCTTTGGGGTGCAATCAAGAAAGCTCCTGGGATATATAGTGTTAATGAGAGGAATAGAGGTAGATCCTATCAAAGTCAAGGAGATCCTTGATATGGAGGCACCGAAGACACTAAAGTAGTTGAGAGGTCTACAAGGTAGGCTCAAGTCCATCCACAAATTCATAGCACAGTTAACGGACAAAAAGATCCCATATTCTCATCTACTCCACAAGGGGGTAGCATACAAGTGGGAAAACAAGTGTGATTAGGCATTTAGTAAAATCAAGGAGTTTCTTATTACACCACTAGTGTTAATGCCACCTATTCTAGGAAAGCCTTTGATCTTGTAAATTTCAGCAACAATGGCAGCTCTTGATGCTCTATTAGCTCAACATGATGAAAATGAAAGAGAGAGCAATATAATATATCAGTAGAACCATGGTGGGACATGAGCTAAACTATACTCATATTGAAAAATATTTTCTAGCAGTTGGGTTTGCAACTCAAAAATTGAGAGACTACATGTTGGCTCACCAAATCAAGCTAATTGGGAAGATACATCCTCTCAAGTACCTACTTTCTAAATTAACTCTCATAGGACAGACTGCCAAGTGGGTCATGATATTGTTGTAACATGACATTGAATATGTGGAGCACAATGCCATTAAGAGACAAGCAATTGCAGATCAACTAGTAGAGGCTCCTATATATGTAGAAAACCCACTCATTTCAGAATTCCCTAATGAATCAATTTTCAGCCTAAGTGTTGTGAACCATTGGAGGATGTCTTTTGATGGATCCCATACGCAACGCAGATCAAGAGCAGGGATTTTCTTCATAACTCCCCAAGGAGACTGCATTCCCATGCACAAACAACATAGCAGAGTATGAGGCTCTTGTCATAGGCTTAAGGATTACAATACAATGGAAGATTATGGCTCTAAAGGTATATGGAGATTCTCAGCTCATAATCAATCAGGTAAACAATGAATATCAGACAAAGGATGATAAAATGACTCCATACAATAATTTGGTCGAGAGCCTCAAAGATTCATTCATTGGTATCAAATTTGAACAACTACCTAGAGAAAAAAATAGAGCAATGGACACAATGGCTATAATTGGATCACTCTAGGGGTTGGGGCCCTAGCTCGGTTGGCTAAATCTTTCTTGTTGTAGGAGGTTGGTCATGAGTTCTAGTCTCCCCCACTCCCGTGGTACCAGAGGGCGTGTCGTGCCAACGTTGCCGGTCATGTTAAAAAGTTTACTAGGAACACTGCAGTTTATAGGGGGTTGTGCTACCCGATTCCTGCAGTCTAATAAATAATAATAATAATAATTGGATCACTCTTGGAAATCCCGCACAATGTCCCAAAGAAGGAATTCCATGTGGAGGAGCTTCTCATACCAGCATTCGAGGTACCAGAATCTGAATTCGTGTGTGAACTCGTTGGTCTTGGTGATCCTTGGTGTCATGATGTTTACACCTACTTAAGAATAGCAGTCTTTCCCACTGATATAACCTCAAACCTTAAATGAGCCTTCATCAAGAAGTCAACTCTATTTTTCATCCTAGGAGAACCCCTTTATCATAGGAGCATTGAAGGAACCCTGTTGTGTTGTCTAAAAAATGAGGAAGCCTAGACTGCTCTAACAGAGGTTCACAACAACATTTGTGGTTCGCACTTGAGTGGTATGACCTTGGCTAATAAGTTGCTAAGGACTGGGTACTATTGGCCTACGATGGAAATAAAAGTGCATGACTTTGTCAAAAAATTCTTATAGTGCCAACAACATGGGGATCTCATCCATGCTCCAGCTCAAGAGCTTCATCCTATTGTTACACCTTGGCCCTTTTCACAATGGGGGCTCGATCTCATCAGAAAAATCACACCCACCTCATCCAATGGCCACAAGTTCATCTTCACCTTCACAAAGCACTTTACAAAGTGGGTCAAAGCCACTCCCATGACCTACATAACAGGAAATCAAATATCAAAGTTCACCCTAAACTACCTCATTTTTTGATATAGTGTCCCCCAAGCCATTATCTCAGATAGTAGTACACCTTTCAAATACTAGGATGTTCGAGACTTATGTTAAAAATTCAATATCCAACATCGCTTTTCCACTTCGTACTATCCCCAAGGCAATGGCCAATCAGAGGCTACCAATAGAACCATCTTGAAAATATTGAAGAAGAAAGTCAATGATGCTAGTTGTGAATGGAATCTGTAGCTAAATCCCACCTTAGGGACCTATTGCACTAGCATCTACACATCAGCAGGTTCCACCCCATTCTCGTTGGTTTACAGATTAAAATCCATCCTCCCCATCGAGATCGAGCTCCCGTCCTTGAGAATTTCACTGCAAAATCTCATCACAGATGAATAATATTGGGTCTCACGACTGAATGAGTTGGAGTTACTGGATGAAAAATGCACAGATTCCCTAAACCATCTAGAAGTGTATCAGAACCAAATTAAGCAGAGTTATAACAAGAAGATAAGGAGGTGAACCTTCCAAGTTAGTGAACTTGTGCTAAAGGAGATCCAGAAGAATGTGCCAAACCCAAAAAGCAAAGGAAAATTTCAGCCCAACTAGTTGGGACCTTTCATCATCATGGCAAGCTATAAATCAGGGGCATATCAGTTATCAACACCAAAAAGAGAGCCTCTGCAGGAGCCCCTGAACAACTCCCATCTCAAAAAAAATTATGCCTAAAATATTTCAAGGTATAAAACCAAAAAATACAAAAAATCAGAAAATTTCTTGAAAAAATTGTTTCCTTGATAAAAATAAAAAAATGCAAAAATGCAAAAATCCAAAAAAATTAGAAAAATGATTGAAAAAAGTAAAGAAAAAAAGTTGTCCTCTAGTGAAAACCACTTCGGTGGCACTTTGGACAATTACCTTGGTGAAAACCTAGCAAACAAGCACCAAGCATAAATAAAGAACTCTCCTTCCACCAGGATCTTTGTGGCTTAATTTTCACACTCACTTATCCATTACATTCCATCTATCCTTCGACCATCTGTTCACATCCATACCATAGCTTGATCTTGTGTTCATATCATGTTCCACCCTAGTACTACTTGGCACATTCTTAAGGTCAGTTTGTCCTGCCTTTATTGAAGTAGTCTATCACATCACACTGGCAACATGTTCTTGTACCTACATCAGATCAGATTCATGTATATTCTTGTGATATTCCTTACCATAAAAAAATCCAAAAACATTCAAAAAATCAAAATCCAAAAACATCCAAATCATTTCAAAATCCAAAAAATGTCGAAATCAGAAAAAAAATAAAAAATCATCCAACCAAACTATGTCATCTCTGAGCTAGAGCAGCAAGGTTGATCTTTGATCATCACCCAAGACATTTTAGGTCAGTCCTTTAGGCATCTGTCACAATGGCAACCCGTTTTCCCATCTATCTCATCATTGAGTCAAGTCAATTGTCACTTGAACTACGTGGTCTTTGAGTGTATAACGCAGTCAAGGATAATCTATTGATTAGCTCCCAAGACTCCTAGGATAGGTCTTTAAGTTAGGCCCTTGGTCTAAATCTCAAAAATACCAAAAACATTGAAAAGCTCAAAATCCCAAAAATAGCCTCAAAACATTTCAAAATATAAAAATACATCCAAATATTTGAAAAACCCAAAATGGTGCATCTGTCTCATCTTGCTTTCACCGCAATAATCGTCAACCACAATAAGTCAATCATCATCTTCATCCTTTGGCAAGCTAGTCAGAAGCAAGTCTAGCAGGTTCAAAAGTGAACGCCTAATAATCAAAGTCTCAAAGTCTAGGTCAGTAAGTTAGCAAGTTAATCAACTCAGAGTATCAATAGCTTATCATCCAATCAATATCATTATCACCTGATCACAAAATGTCCTAGGAATGTGACCTTCCTGTGATGGACATCAGCATCAGGCAACACCATAGTTTAGTCTTGGCTAGCGGTACGAAGAACATTAGCTTTTTTGTTTACTTTATTTGGTATGTTTGACTTATCTTATTTTTGTGCTCATCCCAAGGACCTCTCGATGATGCCTAAACAAAACAGGTTTAGAGAGAAATTAATAGGGCAGCGATCATTATCTTTTTTTAATCTACTGAGATTGTTGGATATTCTTGGAAAATAACTTGGTCATATGTGCTTTGTTTGGTTTGGAGAGAGGATGTTTTAAGTGTCTTGTTGACCATATAGGAAGGCTTTATTTTCTATGTTTTGGTCTGAGATGTTTAGAATGTCTGAACTACATCTTGAATAAGGTTTCATAGACTGAGTTTGAACAAGAATACTCCTATCTGATTGTTGAGTCAAAGTCCATCACACTAGGTACCATGCCATCCTGGTTATTTATACCTTGATGCATCGTACCTATGTTTATTATCAAACATAATGTAATAGGCCCTTTTGAAAATCCTGACTCCTTGTAAGAAAATCATCATCATTAGTATAATCTTGACTTGTTGGATCTCTTTTCTTCTATCTTCTCTCCATACTAACATGGTACCATGACAGTTATTCAGAACATCTCTAATTTATCTGCCCTACACCCACAAAATCATCAACATAAATGCATTTTATATCATATAGATCATATCACATCATATCATCCTACATTATCATCATCTTAAGTTATGAGGAATAATATACATTTATTATTCTTAGAATATTAAGAAATCATTGCATTACATTCATCTCATATCATACATCAGCATCATTTTACATAAAGGAAAATAAACAAAAACATTATCATTACTCATAATGCATTGTACAAATCATTAAGGACATAATATAAATCATCTACATATCATTTGCATCCATTATCATTACATAATCATTTACATACCATAAACGACATCCATACAATTGTCATCACAAAATGGATAGAAAAATAAAAAAATAAATGCATCCATAATCATCATCACATCATATAGAAACATACATCATATTGCATAAAATAGAAGCTTTTCATAACATCTCATAGCACATAGGAAATTAAAATGCATTCATCATACATCATACGACATCTCATAAATAAAACCATCTCATATATATATCATCAAAATATACAATCTGTCACAGTATAAAATTTGGCTCAAGTGTGTATACATCAAAATAAATGACACAATCGAAGCTCGTGAGTCAAAAATGAATATACTGTCTGTGATCGAAGACCAGCCTTGTTGGTTGTGCCCCTCCCCCTCCTACCTCATCCCTTTCTACTGAGGAAAATTGCACCTGAATGGCCAATGACATTGCCTGCCTGTAATGTTGCCGATAGTACTCGGCCTCTCTCACCACCTCTCGCTACGCCTTCAAAGATATTGTTTGGCCATGTGATGATGAGGCAGTGCTCTCAAGCTGTCATCACTAACCAATCTCCCGATCCCTCTCGGACCGAGCTTGGTTCTTTCTCAGTAGTAACTGTCAAAACCTGTTGCTCAGCCTGATCTCTCTTGGCTGTAAAAATCTGTATCTGACCTTGTAACTGTTGGATCGGTGCATCTCTATGATTCGTCTATCCTAGTGGCTGTTGTGGGACCGCTCTATCACCATATCATGGTGGTGTCGATGCTCGTGGTAGTATAGGTTCCTGTGGTGGTGTCTACACCCATGGTGGTGTGCATTGTGCCTGATCTCAAGGTGGCATCTGAGTTGGAGGTGGCCTATCCCCTCCCCTGTCTTTGTCCCTGTCACCATCACCCCTGCCTCCCCATCCTTGCCCCTTACCCATTGACCTACCTCTTGGTCTCCATCATGGGATAACTACACCTGGAACTTCCAATCTCAAGGGAGGCCTAAACCAATATTGGTATGTCTTTGTCACCCCTACATCTACTGCCCCCTGATCATATGCCCATGACTTGGCCACTAACTGTTTGAATAAGGCTAGTGCCTCAGGTGTTGGAATGGGTTGGCCCCATGCTATCTCTCTCATGGTATAGGCAAATATCTCCACGTACTAATCATCTGGCCTATCTTGAACATCACCAAACTACAATGCTACTATGTCAAGGAGGTAATGATTTATCATTGTATGCTCTCAACCCTTCATCCATCTGTCCTGTTAGGAAAATAATAGCTGCTTAGTATCATCATACCATGGGCCTATGCCCATCCAAGGCCTCCAAACAAACTCTCACATCTCATATATAATGTGGCGCCAGTGGGTGATGCCTCCTATACTTGTGTGAGTAAAATAAATCTGGGCTCCCCCATACCGCCAAAAAAATAGATCATCTATATCCAATACCACTGGTGTAACCTGTGGGCAGAGCACGAGAATCCACTCCCATTCCTAGATGTGCAATAATGTGTCACCGGCCTCGATGGCCTTGCTGTCAAGGTATGCAAACTCATGAAGATCCTTGTACAAAGAAGCCAGAATCACTAGACCCCAAGTAAAACACTCCCTACGGATGACCATCTGTTCCCATGCCAACCCCCAACCCATACTGAAATATTGGTCTTGTCGATCTGGTGCCACGAGACCTAAAATGATGGCTACAACAATCAATCTGGAGGTCGGCACTACGCCCTGGTCACATCAAAATAGGAATCCCTATGAGCATCTGGATCATAGATCACCCTCTCACCCTGAATGGGTAGTTGTAGGATGCGTCGAACATCCTTGAGAGTAATTGTCGCCTCATCGGTAGGAAGGTGGAAGGAGGATGTCTCGCTATTCCATCGCTCCGCTAGGGCTATCATCATCCGAAGTGGGTCCGAATAGGATAAACATATGCAACAAACCAAAGATCAAGAGCACCAACTTGCTCTTGAAGAAATAAGTGCATGCCCTATAATATCTGCAATCTCGGGCATCTATGCTCCCTTGAGTGAAGTATCTCAAGGTCCTCCTACACAAGGGAAACCATCACGTCAAGTTTCATAAAAAATAAAGATCCCATCCCAAGTTTTCACAATTGAAACAACAAATGCTGCGTAATTTGAAAAGTTTTTATCTGGGCTACCGCGACAAAGTTTGCTAACCCTAAACTCTTAAAGTGCACTACGCGGTGCTCTTTGCACATGCATCTGACTTTGCAACTGAACCCTAATTCTAAACTGCGTTGTGCGATGCTCTTTGTACATGTGGCCGAATTTTTCAAAAAACCTTAGTTTCCTAACTAGCTCGCGGGGGTGCTCTTCGCTCATGCGATGCACTTTGAGGCCGCGCAATGCCGATTTTACATTTGTAGTGGCGATATATAGTGTCGCTTGACCTAAAGTTGAATTTGACCCTATGTAATGCATGTAAAATGATAAAATAAAAAATTGAGATAGGGGTACATACCACAAGTCCTGCGTCGGCTAGCCGCTGGTGCACTCGTACCCTCTCTGACACATGTCGGGGAAGTTGTCATTGCGCCATATTGATCAAGACTCGGAGCTTAGGAGGCAAGAATTCTGAAGGGCTAAGTGTGAAAGTGATTTGAAAGTGACCCCTCAAGGTCTATTTGAGCCTAAAAATTAGGGGTTTTTGACCTAATTTGACCATCCAGCCTAGGGTTTGGACCCCTAATCCCATTTTTTCCTGATCAAGGGCCATTTTGTATCTTTTTTGGAATTTTAGCGCATTTTGTGGCATCTTCCGGCATTTTTGAACCTGTCGGACACCTTGTCCTCTTTTTTTCTCGAGATCACCCAAAAATCCAAATTTTCGTCTGATCTCTTAAGGGGGCAATATACCAACATAATCCTTTTGTTGGGGCAATAGTGGGGCATCTAGAAAAATCAATAAATTTTTTGAACTTTGATCACAATAGTTTATTCTTTGAACCAATGCAACACATGCACTGCTTCAAAGAGGGGAAAAATGTAGACATGGAAAATGTACCAAGTTGAATGACACACTTGTTCTTGATTACTAACATCATTTCATCCTTAATCATCTTCTCATCTTGTCATCACTTTTTATCATTTAAATAGATAAATTATTATTTATCTACATAAGTCATTCTTCCCTGTCAATTAAATTAATCAATTTAACTGAATTAACCCTAAGTCTCTGATCATTTAAATAATTCATTTTATTTAAATTAAGTCTCTAAAGTCCTCTTATTAAATAGAATAAATTAAACCTTATTTAATTTTATCTAACATTATCCCCTTTAGTTAAATAAATCAAATCATTTATTTAATTAAATCGTTCTTTTCAATTCTTGATTTAAATTAACTCATAAATTTAAGACAAAATGGTCACATCCCCTAATATCCCATTAAATTAATCAACCTTTTATTAATTTAATCCTAATTCATGTCACATCCTCTAGAGAATGAAACTTGCACAATAAATCATTTATTTTGATTTATTAAAATCCCTATTTTCCCTCACATGGCATAAAAAGGGAACATTCTTCCAAATTTGAAAATCCCTCCAATAGGGATTTGTCCTTCCAACAAGGAATTTAACTCCTGTTACATGTCCTTGTGCATTGAGCCAAGTGGCATTTAAATAATTTTCCTTCCCTCTTCAACAAGTCATTTCACAAATTTGAAATCCATCAAATAACATTTATTGGCACTTTGATCAAAATGTGCACAACCTTCACCCATTCACATCTTGACGAGTGGGACTTGGCCATTGGATGTTGAATGATCCCACATTGCTCAATCTTTCTCATTCTTCCAATTTTGAAATCTATAAATAAGAGGCTCTTTTCCTCGATCTTCATCCACACTTAGAGAAAAGTTACTATCTTCACATTTATAACATCTCCATCCACTTCTTGAGAATTTTTCTGTCTTAGCTAGGCTATTGCAAATTTTTTCAAGGAATCATCTTGTTATTCATCAACAAAGTGGGTCAATCTTCATCAAATCATCAAATCTTACAAAGGATTTTGGAAAGGCCCAATTTCTACACATACTTGACACCAACTCCCCCATGGGATTAAGTTTTTGCATTTCTTAAATAGGATTTAACTTAGTTTCCTATCATTTTTTCATTCCCTTTCATATTTTGAGTATTCCCAATGAATTTCATGGGGAATACTTGTTCTTACTTGCATTTGATTCTAATTGAGTGTTTGTTTCTCATGTTTGTGTAGGTCTAGGATTGATTTTCACATATAGAGATATAAGGAGGGAGGAAAGGAGATTTATCTAGTTAGGGTTGGAGGGAGAAACTTAAGAGAGAGAGGTAGAGAGAGGGAGAGAGAGAGAGAAATAGAGATAGAGAGATGAGAGAGAGTTTTATCTAGGTAACATGGGAGGGAGAGACTTGATATATGGAGAGGGGATGGAAGGGATAGAGGGATGGAGAGACCTAAGAGGAGGTGGGAGTGATATAGGGAGGTAGGGAGGGAGAGATATAGAGAGAGGGGGTGGGAGGGAGAGACTTGAGAGGGAGAGATAGTGTTATTTACATAGGGTGGGAGTAAGACAATTAAGAGAGATGGAGGACCAAAGAGAGAGAGGGGGTGGGAGGGATAGAGGTATGGAGAGACCTGCGAAAGAGTAAGAGGTTGGGAGGGATAGAGCGAGGGAGAGATTAGGGAGAGAGTGGTGTGGAAGGAATAAAGGGAGGGAGAGAGAAGAATGAATGGAGAGACAAATATAGATAGAGGGAGGGATGGAGAGAGGTACCTAAGAGAGGGGGAGAGAGATTTATTTAGGTAGGGTGGGAGAAAGATACTTGTGCGAGAGAGAGATTTATATAGGTAGGATGGGAGGCATAGAAAGAGAGAGAGGGAGAGAGACTTATCTAGGTAAGGTTGGCAAGAGAGATCTGAGAGAGAAAGGAGGTGGGAGGAATAGAGGGAGGTAGAGATCTGAGAGGGAGAGAGAGTTTTATTTACATAGGATTGGAATGAGACACTTAAGAGAGAGGGGGTTGGAGGGATGGTGAGAGGGATAGAGGGAGGGAGAGACCTAAGAGGGGGAGAGAGGGGGGGAGGGAGGGACAGAGGGAAAGACTTGAGAGAGAGAGAAAGAGTTATATTAGAAGATTAATCTTTACTTGGTAAAGGTTATTTTTTAATTATAATTTTTTATTAAATTGTAGGAATATTCCAAAGGAATCCCTACAAGTAATTTTTATTTTTGTCTTCTCACACATGTGTGAGGATGACTCATTTTATTTTTAATTTCTTTATTAGGGAATATTTGTAGCCACCTTCTTAAGAGGTTCTTGACACATTACACACACATAGATGAATGATGGAATTCATTGAATTGGGAGTACATTGTAAGTCCTCTTCTCACCTCTATTTATTGAGGTGTCTCTCCTCTCATTCTTCATATTAAAGAAAGAAATCTCAAGGTTTAAATGCTCTCTCTCTCTTTGTATCATTCTTAGGCATTTTTCATACATTCATAATATTGGGGTTTTTTCTTTTTTTTCCCTTGTCAAATTCTTGTGTCTCCTTTGCATTTGGTGGTGCTTGTTTTGTCTTCTCTATTTCCCGGTAATCTCTTTCCTTCAAACAATGCTCATTAGTTAGTACTTTCCATTACTCATATTTTTTCCTTTCATTGTATCAGAGAAAGGTACTGCTAATCTTTTGTGAGCTACATTGTTGAAGGTTTACCAAGTTTTTAAGCACACCATTGGAGGAACTCTAAGATAGGAGAAAAGCCAAATTCTATTTTTTTTCTTGTTTGATATTTTTTCTAACTAGTTTTATTGTGTAGGTTTCTATAGTTGTTACAGATTTCAAATAATTTTTTTAATCTACAAGTATTTAGTGTAATTTTTTTTAGAAAACCCAATAAAGGTTTATCTTGTTTGTGAAATTTTAATTCAAATTTTTCTAAGATTTTTGCTAAATATCAATTTAAATTTCAAAAAAAAAAATCAATATTTTTTGCATATTATATTCAAATTTGCATGTTCAATATTTTTATCCGTAGACCTTTAATGGTATTACCTAGGTTTTTTATAAATTAGTTTTATATTAAGTATTTTATACGTATTCATTCTATAAATATAAAGTTTTTTTAAAAAGAGCTTTTTTTGTTTTTTAACTTTGTTTTCTATTGTTTTCTTTTAAAAGAGATTAATAGTTTTTTTTTTTATATAAAATTTTTAATTAATTCTTTTTAAGAAAATAATTAAATCTATTTTTGAGTAGTTTTTTGAAAACTAAGCTTTTAAAGAGGGATAGCTGTGTTTTGTAAACAAATATTTACAATAGTTATTATTTTTTAATAAAGTTGTGATTTTTTTATTACAATCATGTCAAATTTAATTCCTGAAATTAAGTTAACTTCTTCTATCATTCTTGGAAAACTCATCTCTTTTATTTTTATTTTTAAACATCTTTTGGATGTTGCTATGGATCCCAAAGCGAAACCTAGTCCATTTCCATCCCAAGATGAACAAGAAAAATGGAAGCTCAAAAATGAGGAAGCCATTGGCCTCATAAGTATTTCCATGTCACTCGAACTATATGTTCACATTGGGACATGCACAATAACCTATGAAGCATGGGACAAACTCAAGACTATTTATGATAGTTCAAATGAATCTAGAAAAAATCAACTTCAAGATCAACTTGAAGATATAAGGTATTTTAATTTAAAATCTATGGATGATTTTCTATGAAAATTTGATGCTTTTAACAGTCAATTGCATGGTTTAGGAGTAAAATTAAAAGATCTTAGATTAATTTATATTATTCTTAAAATATGTCTTCCTAGGAAATTTCAGTAATTTATTACTAATATTCATGCTCAATTATCTATTCCTTCTTTAGCTACTCAATTAACCTATGATATTTTTCATAATTTATTAAGACAATAAGAAGCTAAGTTGATTTAGTTTTGAAATCTTAAGTCTAATTAACATTCGTTTTTGTCTAACCATAAGAAAAAATTTAAGCATCATTCTAAACAACATTATTATACTAAACCTCATTACAATAATTTGGAAATGATTATGGAAAGTTTTAACTTTCCTGAGAGACCTCATTGCACTTATTGTAATAAGGATGGTCATTGACAAAATACTTATTTTAAAAAGAAAAATGAGAAAAATACTATAAAGCACAATAATCAACAACAAAATAAACCTAATAATAATAAGTTGCATAACAATGCTAATCAATCTATATGTGATTTTACTTGTAGTTTAATGTTTCCCAACCTCTTGAATGGGTTATTGATTCTGGTGCATCTCAACATGTTACTTCACATAAATAAGCTTTTGAGTCTACGTAACATGATATATCTAGTGTTTTTCTTCAACTTGATAATATTAATACTTATAAAGAAGAAGCAATTGGAGATGTTTTATATGTTCTTAAATTAAAGACTAATTTTCTTTCAGTTGCTAAGCTTTATCAAGATTATAAAATAGAATTGTACAAAGATATGTGTTATGTTATTGATCAAAAAAAAAACAAGGTCATTGATAATGCTAAATTAGACAATGATAATTTGCTCAAATTTTATGAGTTTTCTCAATCTAGATGCTCTTTAATATCTACCATTAATTTCAATGTTTGGAATGAAAGACTTGGTCATATAAATACTAACAATATTTCCTTAAAGCAAAAGCTTAATATGGTAGATGGATTTCCTATTATTGTTCCATCTAAAATTGTATGCACATGATGCATGAGTGGTAAGATGCATAGAGAGCCCTTTCTACATGGTCAATCATGGAGGGCAACTCATAAGTTGCACGTAGTTCATAGTGACCTTTTGGGACCCATGGAAAATAACTACATCCAAAGATCAAGGTATGACGTTACTTTTGTTGATGACTTTTATAGAATAACTTGGATCTATTTTCTTGATAGTAAAGATCAAGTTCTTGATATATTTTCCGAATTTCATAAATTTGTTGAAAGGAAATCTAGTTTTAAACTTAAAATTCTTAGAACTAATAATGGAAAAGAATATGTGAACAATGATTGTAATAGTTATTTGAAATCATTTGGTATTAAGCATGAGCTGACTATTCCTTATACACCTAAAAAAATGGTGTAGCGGAAAGGAAGTATAAAACTATTGTTGAAATGTCTAGATGTATCTTAGATGCTAAAAATATGTCTTACAAATTTTGGGAAAAAGCTATGTTTTGTGCTATTTAAATTATTAATAGGACTCATACTAAAGCTTTAAAGGATATAATTCCTAGAGAAGCTTGGTCTAGTAGGAAGCCCAATCTTAAACATTTAAGAATTTTTGGTTCAATTTCTTATGTTCACAAACCTAAGAAAAAAGAAAAAAAATAGATCCTAAATCTTCTTATCATATTTTCGTTGGTTATGATTAACATTCTAAAGCTTATAGAGGTTATAATCCTCTTATTAACAAAGTTAAAGTTTCTAGAGATGTATGCATTGATCAAAATTGTGTTCATGATTCTTCTAAAGTGCACGTTATTGAATCTTCTCAAAATAAAGTTATTATTATGGAGAAAAATCCTCAAGTTGAATCTTCTCTTAACCCTCCTAATGCATATCTTACTCATAGTGATATTAATGATGAAAATGTTGCAGTTTCACCTCATGATTCTTCTTCTAGTGATGATACTCTTACATCTAAAAGAAATCCTAAATGGTTTAAAAAAATTATTCAAGAAAGTGAGGATATTTTAGTTAGAATGAATAAATCTAAGACTAAAAAAAAAAATTATTATAATTGTGCTTTGATGTCTAGTATTATGAATTCAAATGATCCTCAAACTTATGAACAAGCTAAAGATCAACCTCATTGGAAAAAGGCTATGCCAGAAGAATATGATACTTTAATAGCTAATAATACTTGGGATTTAGTTCCTTTACCTAAAGGTAGGAATCTTGTTTCATGCAAATGGTTGTATAAAACTAAGGTTATTGCAAATAATGAAGTTAGCAAGTTGAAAGCTAGATTAGTTGATAGGGGATTCTCTCAAGTGCAAGATTTAGATTATAATGAAACATTATCTCCAATAGCTAAAATAGCAACAATTAAATTAGTTCTTGCTTTAGCTTCTCATATGCATTGGCCTATTCATCAAATGGATGTTAAAAGTGTACTTTTAAATGGTGATTTACATGAATAAATTTATGTCTCAACCTTTGGATTTCATTAAGGAAGGTAATGAACATCATGTTTTCAAATTGAAGAAATCAATTTATGGTTTAAAAAAATCTCCTAGAGAATGGTACTATAAGATTAATGCTTTCTTTCTATCTCATGGTTTTATTGGAAGTAAAAATGATCCAAATTTATTTATTAAGCATAGTGAAAATGATATTGTGATTATTATTTTATATGTTGATGACTTAATTATCACTTCTAGTTCTAAAAATTTGATTAGTGATGTTAAGTCATGTGATATAAGAGGGATTCACTACACATAGGTCCCTTTATTCTCAAGAGATCACCAGGGAATGAACTGCCCTTATACACCTCAACTTGAATAAATCGATAAACTATAATGGAAGACAAAAATTGTTATCTCAGACTTTGAGAGAGAAAGACTTTGAGATTTCCACCTCCAGAAAGAGAGCTTTGGGCTAAAGGACATCAACGAGATTTTAGGATGCCAGCATGACACGTTGTCATCTAAAAGATGCATTGGCATCCAAAGCTATGAAGAGCTCAAGAGCTCAAGCGGGTGGAATTGAATCTCACCTCTAAACTCAAGTCAAAGCATGTTAGGCCAAATAATCATAAAAAATACTAGAATCTAAGGAAAAAGCATAAAAGAACTCGAAGGAAGATTAAATTTTACTAGACGTTCAATTTTATTTTCTCCAAGCTTCACTTGATAACCTACACACAAAATATCAATGGGAAAAGGTTGGGGATCTATAGGGGTCTGCCTTAGTCAGACCCCCACTTTGGTGTACCCACCTCCATGGAAAACCAGGTTTGGAAAAGAGAGTAAAGGAAGTAAACAAAGTGAGTGGTGAGATAAAAACCCACTCTGGAGTAGAGACCGTGACACAAAGTAGTAAGTGGACAAGTAAGAAAGAGTGATAGAGAGATAGAGTGTTACCCACAGGTCAAGACCCTCTCTAGAGCACCTAGGTGCCCACTAAGTGCTTGCTTGGGAGTTGTATCTGCTGGAGGGACCTTAGTTTGGCATGGCTTTACTTGTACATTTTTTCTATCAAGGATGAAGATTACCCAAGACTAGAATGAAATGGTAGTATTGCTTCAACTAATAACTTCCAACCCCAAAATGAGAGCCAAAAAGGGGTTTTCATGCATGCAAGGGTGGCACAAAGGTGTTACATCTGAGACCTAATTTCCAGGACACATGTTGCAAGTTTCAGGATTCTAGATTCATCATTTCAAACTTAGAAGACCGTCGGGATGCTAGCACACTCCGTGGACATCCGTGCGCCACATAAGCATCCAGGGCCTAGATTTTCAAGAAACACCTTGTCAAACTTATGTCATCTCGCCATATGTTTGCATGGAATCAGAATCATGAAATTATGACCCTTAAGCTTTTATCATTAATGTTTCTAAGGTTTCATGATTGTTAGGAAATATGTGAAAATATGGAATTTCTCCTAGGTTCAATTCTATGACATAAAATTTTTCCCCCACTTTATTGGGCTCGATTTTTGAAAAATAAGCCTTACTAAAGTAGAGAAGAAAAAATTCACTCAAATTTTGAATTTTATAGAATTGTGTACCAAGAAAGAGGGACCATAGAGGTCACCAAGGTTGAGCTAACCGGTACTGAGGATGCCCCCAACTTTCGAGCTCAACAAACAACAACAAGACGGTTGTGAAAAGATCGTCCAAAAATTTATCTTGCAAAACTTAAAATTTTGAGTAAACTTTGAAAAATCAGAAAAAGCTATCACATAGAGAAGAATGATCAAGAAACGTTATTGGTTTAGAGGAAAAATATGATCAAGACGTGACTTTATGCCCCCTCTTGAGTTTTCCCCCAACATGTTAGGTAAAATCAAGAGAATCCGGGCAGGCACAATCTCTTGGAAAAATGGGCCCCATGGGGCCTTTATATATGTAGGTGGGCCCCTAGAAGGGTCATTCCCACTATTCACTACGAGAAAATTGTTGATTTTTGTGAGAGAAAATTCAGAAAAATGTTGAGCAAGAGATAAAATGAGGTGCCAAGGTTGGAGCAGCTACACGAGGACATCGCTGAGGGTAGCGAGGTAGACAAGGTAGGCCTCTAAGCCCCATTTTTTGAGTAATTTAATTAATATTTTGCATATTTTCACTCGATAAGGTGCACAAGCATCCAAATTTCATGCTTGCATCAAAAACAGGCACTGTCATTTGTGACACGCATTGAGGTCCTGAGTCCGCACTCTCATCTTGAGGATTTGTTGGCATCCTCGAGGTGAACATGGTGGTTCAGGACACATACGTGACATGCAGATGTCTACGTGGGATGCATATGTCTTTTAGGTTCTTTTTCTTGTTTTTATGATGAACTTGGATGTTTTTGAATTTTAATTTTTTTAATTATTTGCAGGAGTAGCTAGAGATCTGGGAGCATCCTAGAGGGCGAGCATTATGACTTGTCCACGAGTAGAGTGATCACCTTTCACAAGACAACATCACACATCTGGAGTGGGTCGGTCTCTAGCAAGTATTTACCATGCCAGAGATGAGGTATCATGAGAGGATGCTCACCGCCCTAATGAAGTGGTGGGATGCCATGATGTCATCTTTCCAGATACCCTTTTGGGAGATTACTATCACACTCAAGGATGTCTATCAGAGTGAGGGAATCCTCTACTACATTGAGAGGATTAATGGTTGTTATGGAATAGGCCATATTTACATGCATTGGTATGACTAGGTGAGGACCACGATGTCATTGCTACACGGTGTCATGGTTGTTATAGTTTCTTTTCATATTGATCACCATAGATGAGCAAGGCTCACACCTTCATGGGGGCCTTGTCCATACTATTAGAGAGATGGTAGGAATGGTATTTTTTTTTCCTGGCGGTGCAACATGCTAGCACACCTCTACTAGGAGCTCAAGCGGTATGTACATTATGAGTACTGCAGTCTTATAGAGTGCACACTTTTGCAAGTGTGGGATTTTTCCCATATCATGTGCACTTGGCCAGTCATTTTTCCCCAGTGACGGTCGTATCAAGTCTCCATGCCCACTGGTATGACATGATAGGCCAGTGGCAGTTCAGATATTTGTAATTTTGGTGACTATAGTTTGACACTGTTACCATAGGAGAGGTCAGGTGGAGACCCTACCAATATTTCTAGTGGGTAGATGATGATAGGTACCTAAGGAACCTAAAGCGGGAATTGTTTTTGATAGGTCATCATGATTTTGTCATTGTTCCCTACTACTAGAGTCAGGTCATGCGACATCATGGTCATATCCAGACCATCCCACTAGATGTGCCCACCTATACTAGGGAACACAAGAGTGAAATGAGGGTAGGGAATCACCCTCACCCCACCATTATAAACACCATCCCTTAAGGCAATGATGAGATCGACTATGATCCGTCGGCCATAGTGGTGTCAGAAAATATCGGGGTGGTTGTAGATTTTTCACGAAGGTGGGAGAGACACCGACAAGTTCCAGTGTTCGGCGAGGGTGACTTGAGAGGGGACCCTAATCCATAGGAGGAATTGCCTCACTAGCCTTTTTAGTACAAGAGGAGAGTGCACTAGGAGGGTGGCACAAAGGAGGAGTAGGGACAAGAGGAGGGGGCAACACCCATGAGGCCGAGGCGATAGAGGAGATCAAATCCTCTAGCAGCTACTCTCAGCTTGTCAGTGCCACCTATTTCCATTTCCCTAGTAGTAGCAGCCCTAGCATCACCAAGGTGAGCCATCGATGCTTGTGGTGCGGGACCCAGGACCAACCCACACCCCGATCCCACATGGCAGCTAGGGGATCTAAGTATACATAGTGTATTTTTTATACTTTCATGCTTTTGATTCTTTTTGTTAATGATATATGTACATATGCCATGCATAGTATTGATTCTTGTTTCTCTCTCTGTGGTTGCAGAGGATGTATAGGGATAGAGTGGGCTCATAGCTTAGTGTATTTTAGGGCTGGCCCCTATCATGTCGATCCATGGGACAATTCTTGAGACCTACTGACCAGTATCAGCATGGAGACATTCCCCTACTTTTGAGTTGGTAGTGTGCTTGAGGACCGCCCATAGGGAGTGAGGCATGAAGATCATCCAACTGACAGTAGAGCTGAAAACTCTTCAAGCATAGTGTGACCAGCTATTGGAGGAGTTGTGGACGGTGCTCGCCGAGTGAGACATGGTAGTGATGATAGCTAAGGCTATCGAGTAGGTGCATGATGCCCTTCAAAGCTATATTGATGACCTTGATGCACAATTTATATCTGTGATCTTGATAGATGTCCAGTGGCTGTAACAGGAGCTAGTGCAGGTGAAGATGGATATACGTTCACTACAGGGGGACCTTAGAGGGATGGAAGCAACCATGTCCATATCACATTCACATCAATATCATTCCACTACCACCGTGTATCCTCACACAAGGGTACCAGAGCGGCCATGAGAGCCAGAGGGCTCAGGGAGCCATGCACCACAGGGATAGGATCCCATCTATTGTATATCATTTTTGTAGTAAGATACTAATATATACATGTTTGTAGATCTTTTGTATAGACATATATTCAGAAGCCACTCATTTTTTATAGTAGTGGCCCAATACATGTACATGAAATTTTATTCATACATGGACATATATATACATACATCGGTTTTAGTATCATGGCTTTGCTTATGTGTATGTTTTCTATTTTCATGTACGTTCATGCTTATGGATGTTGTCTGCATATATGGATCTATGTTTTCATTAGATTCTAATCATGATTTAATAAACACATTTGGTTACATGTTAATTAAATACAATGATGATCTAATTACTTAAAAATATGCAATGTGATGTATGGATACATAACATAGTCGGACACATGTATGCATGTTTTTATATCACACACATGCACATAGTTACGTCATAAACACAAAAAAATTCATAATGTGAGAATAAGCAATGTCAGTATATGTAGTATTGCCTCCTTCGAAGGAGAACACCACACATGTGACACATTATAATGCTACCCATAGTATCAACAAAGATGCATCACATTAATGGATTCCTTTAAAGGTGTTTCATCCATAGACGATAATCGATAGGCACCCAAACCATACACAAAAATCACAATGTAAGGACATAACTAGTTAGGACTAAATTTCCCTTTTTGATCAAGTGGCATATTTACATTCTACTGGTTTTTGCATAGAACTAGATCTCCTAGCTTAAAGGTCCTAGGAAGCACATTTTGATTATATTGTCTTGATAATGACTGTTGATAAGCCTTAAGATGATCAACGGCCTGTAGACGGTGCTCGTCGAGTATCTCTAGCAGATGCAAGTGGTTGATATAATAGGTTTGATTGTCAATTAACCCTCTAAGGGAAACTCGTAAAACATATATAAAGGCATGATAGCTTTGGCACCATACACGAGGTTATATGGTATTGTTCCTATCATTGTACAGAAACTCATGTGATAAGCCCACAAAACATATGTTATTTTAATATGCCAATCCTTATAGTTCTTATTAACTATTTTACAAAGAATGAGCTCAAGAGTTTTATTAGAATCTTTTGCTTAACCATTGGATTGTGGATAATATGATGTAGAAAACCTATGTTGAATGTGAAATTTCTCCAAGAACTACTTTACTTCCTTGTTCTTGAATGATGTACCATTGTGAGAGACAAGCTTAGTAGGAAATCCAAAACGAGAATGATTTTATTCATGAGAAAGCTACAAATAGTTTCAGCATTTGTGGATTGGAGATGAATAACTTTAACCCATTCTGTGAAATAATTCGTAGCGGTAATGATAAAGGTATGTCACTTGGAATAAGGAGGTGATATTTTCTTGATGATATCCAACCTCCATTTTGCAAATGGCCAAGGAGAAGTCTAATTTTGTAACTCCTAGGTGGGAGCATGAATAAGACGGCTGTTTTGTTGACATTGAAGGAACTTCTTGAAAAAATCAAAGGAATCTTATTTCATTGTTTTCCAATAGTACCCCATGTGTATTAGTTTTCTTGCCAAGGATTTACCACCAAAATTTCCACCACTAGAACCTGAGCAAGCTTCCTTAAGGGAAAGGGGTATTTCTGCTTTAGTGAGATACCTTAGCAACAAACCATTATAGGCCTTTCGATAAAGAAAGTCAGATAGAATGACATAACGTGCTGAATGATTTTGTATATGAGTGTGATCATTCTTCATCACATCATGATGAAAGTTTCCATCCTTTAAGTAACCATAGATACTAGAGAACCACTCTCCCAAGCTAGCATGAAAACATTCTAGAGACTCGGGTTTGGGTTGATCAAAAACCATTGAGGTTTGCATGACCTAAAACACAAAGTGATATTATTTTGTATCCTCTTCTGAATTTACCAAGGAAGCAACACTTTTCATGTCATCAACATGTCTATTTTCTCTTTTAGGAACACTGTTTATTGTGAAAGAGGAAAACTAATTAAGTAAGGACAAAGTGAGGTCTCGATATTAGAACAATCTACTTTGTTTAGCCTGATAAGTTCCCGTAATATGATTCACAATATGTTTAGAGTCCCCTAGTATACAAAGATGTTAAATCTTTAGTGCAATCGTGACACGTAAGCCAACAATAAGAGCTTCGTACTTAGCGTTGTTATTGTTACAACTAAAATCTAACCAAAAGGATAGAGGGACCGGTTTGCCTTTGGGGGATAATAGAACCACACCCACTATAGAAACAGTCTGACACCTCGACCCATCAAAGTACATATTCCTTTCAAGATCATTTTTAATTGTGAAAAATTTCTCATCAAGAAACAGATCCAACCTAGGGAAGGAGCAAGATGAGGGAGCGTCCACTAATTGATCAACAACCACTTGACCCTTTATCAACTTCTGAGTGACAAATTTTATGTCGAACTCAAAAAGAAACATAACCAACTTTGCTAATCTCCCAACAAGGTCAGCACTAGAGAACAAGTGTTTCAAAATATTTGTTTTTACTATGACATGTATTTCAGCATGGAGAAGATAGTGCCTCAACTTCTATGTAGCGAACACGAGAGCGAGGCATTTCCTCTCCATGGATAAACAACAATTTTTGTAATCAAAAAGGTCACGGCTAATGTAGTAGACCGCTCTCTCTCTACTTGCATCATCATACTAAGCAAACAAAGTTGCCAAGGCATGTGGTGATGTAGCAAGGTAAGCAGGAAAGGTCTATCTTGCATAGTCGGCATCAATACAAGAGGATTGGTCAAATATGATTTGATTGAATCAAAGGATTTTTGACACTCTTTATCCCATATGAAAGAAACATCCCTTTTGAAAAAATGAGTGAAAGGGAGGGTACGATCAGTCAATTGAGATATAAATCTATGAATTGCCTAAATCTTTCCTTGTAAACTTTTCAACTTGGTAATGTTCCTCAGTGGAGGCATGTTAACAATAGCATCTATTTTATTTATGTCAACCTTAATGCAATGATAAGAGACTATAATCCCATAAGCTTTCTGACATCTATGTCAAAGAAACACTTATGGGGATTGACTCTCATCTCATAGAGCCAAAGCCTTTCGAAGATAAGATGAAGTTTCTTCACATTATGTTGATGATTTATAGACTTTTCCAAGATGTTATCAACATAATCCTCTAGGATTTTGTGAATGAAATCATGAAATATCAGGGTCATTGCTCATTGCTAAGTCACTCCTTTGTTCTTTAAACCAAAGGGAATGACCACATAACATGAAGTACCCCAAGGGGTATTAATGGTTGTCTTGTACTGATCATCTTGGTTAATATGGATCTTATTATAACCTGAGAAGCCGCCCATAAAAGATACAACACATGGCCTACAGCCAATTCCACAATCATATTTATATTCGGTAACAGAAAAAAATCTTTAAGAGAAGCCTTATTAAGATCTCAAAAGTCAATGCATATAGGAATACAACCATCAGGCTTGATAACAACAACTATATTCGAAATTCAAGGAGAGTAGTCAATTGGATGGATAAAGCCTGCTTCCAATAGATTTTATATCTCAGTCTTGACCATCAAAGCTACCTTGGGATTGCTCTTTAGAATTTTTTTCTTAACCAGCTTGGTGTCGCAACATAAGACAATATTATGGACCACTATGGATACATCAATACCAAGCATATCCTCATATTTCCAAGTGAAGATATTAGGATGAGTATGTAAGAGATCAAAGTGTTCATCTGCTTCTTCGGAAGAGAGACACTTCCCAATCTTGATTTCCTTTCCCAAAGATATAGGATCCATAGGGACTTTGAAAATATCTTCTTTAAGGATAGGATTGTGTTCCTCGAGATGAGATATCAGAACATCATTATTGACGTTAGATAGAGGGTCTTCCTCATCAACACTTAGAGTAGATTCACCAAAGTAGGCTTGTTTATTCAAGCGATACGGGAACATTTTATTGTGATGATAAGGAGGAAAAGGAGAATAAGCACCTATAAATTCCCCTAATGCTTCATCCAAAGAGAAGACATCCAAAGTAACCTACTAGGCTTGTCCCCTTTCTTGTATCAACTCAGGATGGACCAAGCTGAACGGCTCAACTAAAATCATATTAACACTCCACCAAGTTTTTTGTTTAGACTATTCAATAGATCATCGCACGCCTAGATAATGTTTTCATTACTTAAACTGGATAGGTACTTGGATCCATTGATTGATATTTCCTAAGCCTTTCTACCCATATCCATATCGAGAAGCGAGTTCATACCCAAATCTATAGCGAGTTTGTAGAACTTCAGGAGAGGGAGGCTCCACGTAGAGTGTCTCATTCCACCAATGGATGTCAAAAGTTTCTATGGGAGTTCTTTGATTTCCTTTACTTGATTTGTAAACATTGACCCCCTTTACAGGAGTGGGGTCACTCTCCTAGACAGGGGGAGAAGTGGTATCCTATATAGGATCACACTTCTCTTCCCATTTGAGAGGGTCATCTTCACTTACATCAACAGAGCCTAGAAATTCAATATTAGAGGGGTTCAACTTGTACTCCACTATGAAAAATTTAGAGAAATTCAAGGAACCCCAATCATCACCCAAGAGAGCATTTGATTGAGAAGGTGAAGGCGAAGATGGGGGAGACTTAGGATCTTCCACTTTTGGCGGTTCATCTTCGTCGATTCTCACTCGGGGAACAACTTCTATAGAGGGTACCGATGAAAAACATTCCATAGAATTAGTGGTTAAGGAGGGAATACAATTATTGAGAGTGGATGTATCTGAAAAATGACCAACAAAGGCTAGCAAACAAAGGTGCATAGCCTCTAGATCTTCTTTAACCGTAACCACCTGATTGTTAGCAACAAAATTCAAAAAATGATGCAAAGTGGAGGTTACTATGCCCATAGCATGAATCTAGGGTCTCCCTTAAATTATATTGTATGGTAATGGGCGAAACATCAAATTACTATACCTAGAGCTTGGTGGCCAGCGTTATCAAACCCACAAATATATAAGGAAGAAGCAACTAAATAAGACAAATCAACTTTAATTTTAGGAAATACCTCCATACTACAAAGGTTGAGAGTTGAATCAATGTCAATGAGGGTATGCCTAATATTGATATTTTTAACATTAAATATAATCATAAAAGGATTCACTTGCTTCTACACATTTGAGGTGGGAGTTCTTGTAGGTGGAATGTAATATTCGGTAAATCTGCTCGAATATGTGCCAACAATGCATTAATGTCTTCGGGCCTAGCAGAGGCAGGCAAGAGAATATTTTGTAAGGATTCCGAAAAAATCTCTTGATAAATCAAAGTGGTCTAAAGTAAATCCCAAAGTGATATCTTAGCTCGAGTAACACGGAGTTGCTCAACAGGATCATAGTCACCTGGTGCTTTGATCGTAGGTTTAGGAGTTGAAGGAAGGCTAGGTTGAGATTGTGGTAAAGTAGTAGGATTTTTAGTTGGTTGCGATGTAGGAACAAAATCTTGTTGTTCTGAGTTTTTTTTATTTCTTCTTGTATTATACATATGCTTGAAAGCATTATAAGAAGTAGAGTTATTAGCTTTCACAAACCTCGAATATAAGTCCGATGGATCGCTATGACATGAAATCCCATAGACAGAATAGTTCTCCCTAGTGGATGGGTCATCTGGGGTCATGTAAATGATGGGTTTCTGAGGTCTTGGAGGAGCCACATAAACTAGAACCACATTTGCTGACTCCTCAACTGGCAAGGAGAGAGTTTGTTTACAAGATTTACAGATAGGGGAGAGTGCTTCTAAGAAATCATCTAAGGAATCTTCTAACATATCAAAATATCTTTTTGGAAAAGGGATAGTTATAAAAATGTGACATTATGAAAATGGATCCAACACTTCACGTCACGTTCACCAGAATGTGATATAAGAGGGATTCACTGCACATGGGTCCCTTTATTTTGAAGAGATCGCAAGGGAATGAACTGCCCTTATACACCTCAACTTGAACAAATCGATAAACTATAAAGGAAGACAAAAAAAGTTATCTCACACTCCGAGAGAGTAAGACTTCAAGATATACACCTCTGGTAGGAGAGCTCTTAGCCAAAGAACATCACCACGATTTCAAGACACCAACACGACACACTTTAATCTAAAAGATGCACTGGCATCCAAAGTTGTGAGGACCTCAAGAGCTCAGATGGGCAGAACCAGATCTCACCTCTAAACTCGGGTCAAAGTGTGTTAGGCCAAATAATTAGACAAAAGACTAGAATCTAAGGAAAAAGCATAAAATAAATTGAACGAATATTACCTTTTATTGGATGTTCAGTTTTCTTTTCTCCAAGCTTCACTTCATAACCTGCACACAAAAGATCAAGGGAAAAAGGTTGGGGCTTAGGGGCCTACCTTAGTTAGGCCCCTGCTTTGGTGTTCCCACCTCCACAAATAGCTAGGTTTGGAAAAGAGTGTAAAGGATGTAAACAAAGTGTGTGGTGAAAGAAAACCTACTTCGGAGCAGATCCCACACCACAAAGTAGTTACTGGACAAGTAAGAAAGAGTGATAGAGAGAGAGAGTGTTACCCATGGGTCAAGACCCTCTCCAAAGCACATGGGCGCACCACTGAGTGCTTGCTTGAGAGTTGTCACTACTTGAGAATTGTAGCTACTAGAGGGGCCTCAATTCGGTATGGCTTTTATTGCAGAACACTGCTATCAAGGATGAAGATTACTGAAGACTAGATAAAAATTGTATTATTGCTTCAACTAATAACTTCCAACCCCAAAATGAGAGCCAAAAAGGGGTTTTCATGCATGCAAGGGTGGCACAAAGCCGTGAAATATGAGACCTAACCGTGAGGGCATGTGTCACAAGGTTCAAGATTCTAGATTCATCATTTCAAACTCAAAAGACTGCTAGGATGCTAGCACACTATGTGGACATTTTCCTGACGTGTAGGCGTCCAGGGCCTAGATTTTTGGGAAACACCTTGTCAGACTTCTGTCATCTCGCCATATGTCTGCATGGAGTCAAAATCATGTAATTTTGTCTCTTGGGGTTTTATCATTAATTTTTCTAAGGTGCCATGAATTGTATGCAAGATGCAAAAATGTGGAATTTCTCGTAGGTACAATTCTGCGACATTACAAGTCACAACTCAATCAACAATTTCAAATGACTCATTTAGGCCTATTACTTTTTTTTTCAGGTATGAGAATTTGACAAACACCTAAAATTATTTTTCTTTCTCATCATAAATATGCTCAAGATCTCTTAGATAGATTTAAAAGGAATGATGCAAAGTGTGTTTCTACTCCTTGTGAATTAGTAACTAAATTAATGGTTGATATGAAAACTCCTTTGGTTGATCCTAATTTGTATAGATAATTAGGTGATAGTTTGAATTATTTAACACTTACTAGACTTGATATTTCTTATAGTGTTAGATCGGTTTCTATATTTATGTCTAAATTGGACAAAAAACTCATTTTAAAGTTGCAAAAAGAATTTTAAGATATTTTTAAAGGTACTCTTAATCATGGTCTTTTTTATGATACAAATTGTGATGTTTCTTTAAAGGGTTATATTGATTCAGATTTAGGAGGTGATCCCAATGATGGGAGATGCACTTGTGGTTATTTTTCTTTTTTGATTAGGTTCAATCTTATGAAATACTAAGTAATAAAAATATACGTCTCTTTGTTCTATAGAATAATATAAATGTTGTACAAATGCATACAAAGAAGCACTATGGTTAAGAAGATTACTTGAAGACTTGGGTCTACCTAAAAGAGATCCTACTCCTTTGTATTGAGATAATCAAAGTGTTATTGCTTTGGAAAAGAATCCAAATTTTCATCCAAGGACCAATCACATTGCTCTTAAACATCACTTCATTACAGAGAAAATTGAAGAAAAAATAATTTCTCTTTTGTATTGTAAAGGTGAATATCAAGTTGTAGATATTCTCATCAAAGCTCTTTGTAAAGATACATTTCTCTTTCATTGTAAAAATATTGGATTAAAACCCACTGAAGGGTTTGATGTAACGTCCCCAATTAAAGCTTAAGGCGGGGGGGGGCGGTGTTAGAAGATTAATCTTTACTTGGTAAAAGGTTATTCTTTAATTATAATTTTTTATTAACTTGTAGGAATATTCCAAAGGAATCCCTACAAGTCTTTTGTCTTTTTGTCTTCTCACACATGTGTGAGGATGAATCATTTTATTTTTAATTCCTTTATTAAGGAATATTTGTAGGCACTTCCTTAAGAGGTTTTTGACACATTGCACACACATAGATGAATGGTGGCATTCATTCAGTTGGGAGTTACATTCTAACTCCTCTTATCACCTCTAATTATTAAGGTGCCTCTCTTCTCATTATTCATATTCAAGCAATAAATCTTAAGGCTTAAGTGCTCTCTCTCTCTCTATCTCTCTTTCTATCATTCTTAGGAATTTTGCCTCCATTCATAATATTGCGGTTTTTTCTTTCTTTTTTTCCTCGTATCAAATTCTTGTCTCTTTTGCATTTGGTGGTGCATGGTTTGAATTCTCTATTTATTGGTAATCTCTTTCCTTCAAACAATTCTCATTAGTTATTACTTTCCATTGCTCATTTTTTCCCTTTCAAGTTATTTAGGTAGGGTGGGAGTGAGAGACTTGAGAGAGAGAGTTATATAGATAGGGTGGGAGGGATAGATGAAGGGAAATTTGGTTCATCCCAAAACAAACATCTAAAATCAATAGGTTCCTTTAGTAACATTCATTTCTTTAGAAAGCCTCAAAAAAATGTACTACTATGCTAGAAAGAAAAATCATACATAGTTCATTTTCCACCATTAATCCTTAGAGGAAAGTTCATGCAATTTAAGATCTTTCAAGATCAATCAATTTGAACAATGTGCATTAAATAGATTCAATAAATAGAATCATAAAATATGAAAGATATAACATAAGACATGAACATAAAGACTTACATGGGGAAAACCCTTTTGGGTAAAACACCGCACACTCTAAAAGCATAGATCTATTGTATTTTTCAACAACCAAATACATAACTACAATACAATGCAGGCTCTAAGCCTTTACATGGAGATTTATATGCCTATTCCATCTAAAGAAAATCTAGCAGCATAACCCCTTCAAATCCAATCTCCTCTCTCACTCTCAAAAAATTACAATGCACTAAAGCATGCATACATATATCTCAGGTGTTCGAGGAAATCATTGCTACAACTTCCATAATAGATGAATAGTGACAAACAACTGAACCATTATTAAATTTTACCTCATTAAAGTCATATCACAACATTGAAGAGACTTGAAACCTTGTCTCTCTAAAATATCACTATCACTTCCATACTTCAAAGGTTCCATCCTATCGAGATGTCGAATAGACCATGAAGTAGCTTCTTGTGATATGGAAAAGTCTCGTCGATGAAACTTGCATCCTTGAATGGGTGGCCCCCACTACCTACATGTCAACCATGTCATCACCGTATAGCTAAAATTATCATTCACATAGTTTGATCCCAGCTTATCAGCATGTCAAAGGGATTATTACCAAAGTCTCAACAAAAAAAATCAATCCCTCCAGTGAAGAGACCCAACCTTCCATCAGGATATCAAAGAGACAAGACTCAAGGTCCCAATGATTTCCTTTTGTCTCCTCGAAGAATTCCTTCCAATTGTTCATCAAAGTGTCTAAGAGACTACCAAGTGACTCCCTCCGATATCAACCTATCCCTCTAATGAAACACTTCTTTTAGTTCATCGATATGTCGAAGAGACTACTCATTCAGTCTCGTTGAAACTCACTTGTCACGTCGATGAAGCTTCGGTTGATGCAAAATCAAAACACACCTAGCGAAAAGCCAAAAACTTATCGAGGAGACTTATCAATTCATCAATCCAACATATGATTTTCAACCTAATGAAGCACTTAATTCCAATCCATGGAGAGCTTATCAAGATTTTGAGGAGACTAGGCATTTCGTCCCCCCAACATTTCCTTCTTAGCCCGACAAGCCCTAAGTTTGATGCCTTCTATTCTAGAAAGTTTGAGAAACCCTTTCTCAATATTCTACTACTTGACACAGAACTTACTTGCTCCCAATCAGTGCTCAAATTCACTATATCACCCTAGACACTTGCAACAACATCCATGATGTCCATCATATCAGGTAGTAGTTCTAGTCATCCTCCAAAGGAAAGGAATGAGTCATTGTGTATATGCACTAGTCCAAAAACACAAGGATCATATCTAAATAATAGAAAAGGCTAAAAAATACTTCCACCACTCCACTATGCTCACAATCTATGTAGAAGCATCAACAACATAGAATTCAAAGTCTACAACATGAACACAACTATGAAGTTGTCCTCTAGAACACAAGATAGAACATTAGCTAGAGAAAAAAAATAGGAAACTAATTGCTCTGATCCAACTAATCAACCCACACAACTAAAAATAACACCCATAGCAAGTGATAATACATCTAGTCACATGTATGTCAAAGGTATCCACCCCATCAAACTCATGCCACCTATATAGTCAACCCATCAATTGCAAATACAAGTTCTATGTGCCAACTAGTCGAAGAAGACCAAACACATCTAGGAACTCCCACTACATGGGTAATACCAAATCTTAAAAGATCAAAGGCATAATGATTCTACCAATAACAACACATAGAAAATTTAGCCATGTATTACCAAGAACCATCCACAATGATCTACAAATCCTACAACTAACTATTGCAAGAAACATCTCTCTCAAAAATCTTCCACAACTCTCCCATGTTCTCAATATCCGAGAAAAGAAAGAGATACAAGAACCTCCATGTCATCACCCATGTGACAACACATGACCATAAACTAGTGATCACCATAGCTCTACATAGAAATCTCACATATAAAGTCATATGTATCTAAACATACAAGAAGAAGAACCAGACTAAAGAGAAAATTCTGCAAATCATAAAAATGTAGCATGCCCTTATACTTACACATCTAAGTGCCAACTATGTCAAGTAAGATCTCCTTCACAACCCCAAGATAAAAGCTACAACAAGATCCAAACCCATTCAACCTCAAGAGATCAAACATAACATATGCATCATGTATCTACATGGATCTAAACTTCTTAAAGAAGATCAAAATACTCCATTTCTCATCTGAGGAAATCAGCCAATAAACTATCTCCTAACAATGCTCATCAATGGATGATATCATAAACTAAAATGCACAAGGAGATGAAAATTTTGAACATCCCTCAAATGAATCCTCTAGAACTAACTACATAGCTGAAGATCCATTAACTATGAAAGATAAATCATATAAACTCATGCTAAACCATCCTCAAATGAATCTCCATAATCTATCATAATGAATCAACTCAACCCCATGCGTATCAAAACATGAAATATAAACACATATGAAAGATATAATGGGAAAATACCTCTCAAATAATAAAATGTAGAGTAGGCCAAGAGTGGGAATGAGAATTCTCCTCTAGGATAATCAAGCCATCATGACTCACTCTAAGAACAATCTCCTCATAAGTCTCTATTGAACTCACATCTAACCAAGGTGTAGGCTTCTCGGACTTTCTGTAGAAATCTCATCAATATTAACCATCTCAACAACACTTATATCATCTTAAGATAAATATAGCCTCACCTCATTCTCCATGTATCCATGAGCACCTTCAATCAATTATCTCATGCTAAACTCCGAATGCATCACTGTACTATCATGATGTTCTTAAGCATATAAAAAATGCACCCAAAAAAAGAGAATCACTAGACCACTATGAAAGATCCAATTATCTAAATCAAGAACTTATCATGAAATCATGATCTTACAATCCCCTTTAGTATATTCCATGATCCAAGTGAAAATACCATGGTCTTAAGAGTAATGCATCATTTCAAAACTCTAATCACAATCAAGAGTATATCATGACATAAAACAAGAAAATACTAAACCAACATCACATGTTAAACACCACCAACACCTCAACTAAAGACTCCAAGATTCCTACATGGCTCCAAGATGTTACACATATTTAATGCCATGAAGATGATCCATCTCCAAATAGTGTCCATGTAAAATTGAAAGAACCCTTATGCAACAATAGGATTAAGATCTCGTCCTTGTAGCATCTACAACACTAAAGAAGATCATCCATCACTAAGTGATGAACACAAAGTCATTCCTAAAGCTCTCACTAAACCATGACAACAAATATCTCCAAGATCATGACCAAAAATATCCTGATCTGAAAATCCTCCAAGTCCACACATCAACATGTCCATCTAACAATAATAGCAAGTGGCACAAAGATCTCCAAACCAAGTAAAAACACTATCACTGTCAAAATATTACACAAAGATGTGTATCCAAGATATTCATGACATCATGATACACATGCTATAGGTCCCCATAACTGAGTTTCTAGCTACTCAACATCATCCATCCTCTCATCTCAAAGTAGCTACCCCATTGCACAAGTGACCAAAGACAAGGCTAGCTAACAAGTTTGCATCAACACAGAATCAACCTCATGGATATAGATAGTCCACTTATAGGTTATCCCATTGCAATAAATAGGCTATAAAGACCTTTAAAACTACTTAACTTATAGATCCAATCAATACAACATACAAACCAACTACTGCACTAGAAAATACAAAACTAAGATCTCAAAGAGAATAACCATGTACACAACATGATTCAACCACCAGATCGAGCTCAAATTAAATTTTTGAATCATGTCCATAATGACCATCATAGTAATGGAATCCACCAAACATCACCACAAAAATGTTGAGTGAATAATCATGTACCAAAACACCTATGCAGAGAAATAATCACACCTCCTCATACCATGCACAAATAATGTATGCAAAACTCCAACTATCTCATCCAATAAAACCCCAAAATCCAGCGTATTGAAAGTAGCTTAACCACAGCTCCACAAAATCATGTTTTTTTCTTGATCGTGTAAAGCCTGCAAAAACAATGTTTGAAAGACACCCATGCACATCCACACCCACTTCACATCTAGAAGACTCAAAACTCTAAAACACAAAACACCATAATAGTTAAATCCGAATAATGGATTATCATAGATGATTATAACCGTAGATTTTTTTACAAAAATATATAAAACGCTTAGATCCAGAAAACATGAATCCAAGAAATGCAAGTACAAAGCATGTAGAAAATGAAGAAAGAATTTCAAAGACTTCAAGACCGTTTCAGGACAACTCCATAACCACCAAAATGCACATGCATCTGAGGGAGACAAGATATTGTAGAAGCTTCCATATCATCCAATGATCAACACCATAGCGTACATACCATTGGGGTAACAAAAAAAATTCCTTCCAATACCAAAAAACACACCTAGCATAAGAATATTACTCCATAGCTGAAAAAAGAACCCAAGATTCTCCATATCATTAGGGAGCCTCTCACAGGGACACCCAATATGAAAAATTTGTTGCAATAAAACCACAAAGAAAAAAGTCCCACCCCATGCATTAGGATTATTCTTCTATCAAGTATGAGATTCAGATGACATCATTTCAATATGAAAAACTCCATTTTCTTTGTCTTCACCATCCTTCAACCTATGTGCTATCACTTGAAATTGAGAAAAAACAAAGAAAATGACTTCCACTCACCAAAGGATCAATCTTTAGCCAATTCCTTTAGATTTCCTCAAACTTTCTAGACTAAGAAATCTTCACAAAAGGAATACCAAAAATGAGAAACACTAGATCTAACACCAATTGAACGGAGATTTGGTTCATCCTAGAATGAACATCTAAGATCAATAGGTGCCTTCGGTAACATTCATTTTTTCAGAAAACCTCAAAAACATTTATTACTATGCCATAAAGTGGAATAAAACATAGTTCATTTCCCACCATTAATCCTTAGAGAAAATTTCATGTAGTTTAAGATCTTTCAAGATTAACTAGTTTCAACAACATGCATTAAACAGATTCAATAAACAAAATCATAAAACATGAAAGATAAAATAGAAGACATGAACAAAAAGACTTACATGGGGTAAACCCTTTCGGGTAAAAAACCCACACTCCAAAATCATAGATCCATTGTATTATTCAACAACCAAATAAACAACTACAATACAGTGCAGGCTCTAAGCCTTTACATGGAGATTTACATCCTTGTTCTATCTAGCTAAAAATTGATAGCATAATCCCTTTGAATCCAATCTCCTCTCTCACTCTCAAACAATTACAATGCACTAAGGCATTCATACATACATATTAGACATTCCAGGAAACCATCGCTTTAACTTCCATAGCAGATGAACGATCATAAATGGTGTAACCCTCATTACCTTCTATCTTGTCAAAGTCATATCGAAACATCAAAGAGACTTCAAACCTTGTCTCTCTGAAATATCATTGTCACTTCGATACATCAAACATTCTATCCTATTGAGATGTCGAAGAGAGCATGTAGCAACTTCTTCCAATATGGAAAAGTCTCACTAATGAACCCTACAGCCTTGAACAGGTGGCCTCGACTACCTACGTGTAAACCATGTAATCACTATATAGCTGACATTATCCCTCACATAGTTTAGTCCCACCTTATTGGCATATCAAAGGGACTATTACCAAAGTCTCGGAAAATACCATCAGTCCCTCCAATAAACAGACCCTACCATCCATTGTGATATCACAGAGACAAGACTCAAGGAATCAACAATATCCTTTTTCCTCCACGAAGACCTCCTTCCCACCATTCATCAGAATGTTGAAGGGACTGCCAAGTGAGTCCCTCTAACATCAAGCTATCCCTCTGATGAAACACTTCTTGCATTTCATTGGTATGTCAAAGAGACTGCTCATTCAATCCCACTAACACTCACTTGTATCATTGATGAAGCTTTGGTTGATAAAAATCCAAGCACACATAACGATAAGCCAAGCACTTGTCGAGGAGACTTATCACTCCGTCCCACCGACATATGAATGTGTACCCAATGAAAAACTTAACACCAACATTCCCCTACCAGCCCAATGAACCTAAAGCCTGAATCCTTATACGATAAAAATTTTGAGACACCCTTTCTCAACAATAGAGAGAGGGAGGGACCTAAGATGGAGGGAGTGCGAGAGAGTGAGGGAGGTGGGAGGGATTGAGGAGAGAAATTTATTTAGAATGGGAGAAAGAGACTTGAGAGAGATATATATCTAGGTAGGTTGAGAGGGAGAGACCTGAGAGAGGGAGAGGTGGTGGGAGGGATAGAGGGAGGGAGAAACCTAAGAGAGAGAGGGGGTGGGAGGTAGAGAGGGAGGGAGGGAGGGAGGGAGAGGGGGTGAAAGGGATAGAGGGAGGGAGATACTTGAGATATATAGGGATTATATATAGGTAGGATGGGAGGGAGAGACCTGATAAAGAGATTTATTTAGGTAGGGTTGGAATGAGACTTAAGAGAGATGGGGGTGGGAGGGATAGAGGAAGGCATAGACATAAGATAGAGGTATTGGGAAAGATATAGGTAAGGAGAGATCTAAGAGAGAGGGAAGGGGTGGGAGGAATAGAGGGAGGGAGATACCAAGGAGAGAGAGGGATGGGAGGGAGAGACCAAAGAGAGAGATGGTTGGGAGGGAGAGACCTGAGAGGGAGAGAGAGGGATTGAGTTATATATAGAGATAGATGGATATTTAACTCTATATGGTGGGAGGGAGAGACTTGAGAGAGAGAGGGAAGGAGAGAGAGATTTATTTTGGTAGGGTGGGAGCGAGAGACATGAGAGAGATATTTATCTAGGTAGGGTGGGAGGGAGATACCTGAGGGGGGAAGAGGGTGTGCGAGGGATATAGGGAGGGAGAGAGAGGGATTGAGAGAGAGATTTTGGAACACAACTATCTACTAAGAGGGTGGGTGAATCAATAGAGAATAAAACTAGTCCTCTAAATCTCTTTAAAACAAACTAAGAATATTATGTAGAGAGAAATCACACATAAATTCACATAACACAAAATGTATGTGGAAAGCCCAACATGGGAAAAACCATGATGATAATAGTTTCTTGAGTCTACTGCTCAAGTCTAGCTTCACAAGTAAAACCTCACTGGTTACAAATTTTAAGGGTGCCAACTCTAAGGAGACACCAATCCTCTAACTGAGCACCAACTCATTAATTTTATGGTATCAACCAATCAAAAAAAAGGAGCTACAACTCCAAATTACATAAGTGATTCAATTGAATCAAATTATCTTTTGTAAGTCTACTTTGCAACTTTACATTTACTTCTTCTTTGCTCTATTTTTATTTTCAAAACAATCTATGTTCTCTTCTTCTACAAGAACACTTCTTCTACCTTTGTTACTATTGCAATCTTAGCAACTCATCCCTCTCACTTCTCTTACTCTACTTCATCTTTGATAAATATTTTTGTCATTCATTCAGGCTACATACACACTTCATTCATTGCTATCAATATATCTTTATGATATTTTAACCCTTCATGTTATGAAGAAGCTTATTTTTGAATGTGAGGACATCATTTTATATAACCTGTTCTATCAATTTTTTTATCTATATCAAAATCTTAACCCTAGCTTTGATACATAGGTTTGAAGCATAATAAATTATTTTTCTTCAAAAGAGCATATCAGGTATCATAAATTACTCAAAACAAAGTAATTAAAAACTGTGATGCAAAGAGATATTACAATGTGATCAAAACTTGTCACATCACCATCAGTGAGAAGGAATGAAATTTTGATAACTTCGTCGATAATTGACAAAGGTTTTTATACCAATAGAAAATTTCAACAATTTTTAGACTTAGGAAATATTAAAGTCGTTGATATAAGGAAAGCTAACAATCACCTAGGTGAAGGGGTCGGCCAATAAATTACTTTGAAGACATAATTCATAACTTATGTGACCAATTATTAACATCATGTCAACAAAGAATTATAACTTTGTGAAGCACCATGACCATGAACTAGGATTTTTTCTACTAAACCCCAAATATGCTAGAGAATAAAGATAATTCATTTTATAACATATTTCTCATATTTAGATCAAGTCGACCGTACCAATGGAATTATCTCAAAAAATTCACATCAAATCCACTATTTTTTTCTCCACAACCTTCTAGAAATGGCCTCTACAATATATTGAGCAACTTTACAACCTTTGCAAAACATGCTCTTCTCTCCATAATTCTTCACCATGCTTCCTAAGACTTATTCTTTGAATGTCAATCACATGAAATATATCAATAAACTCATCCTTTGACATTACATCAATTTACTTTGATATCAATGATATCTTTTGAAATCAATGACAAAATTATACCAACAAGAGAGAGAGAGAGAGAGAGAGAGAGAGAGAGAGAGAGAGAGAGAGAGAGAGAGAGAGAGAGAGAGAGACCTAGGAGAGAGAGGGAGTTGTCTAGGTAGAGTGGGAGGGAGAGATCTAAGAGAGAGAGGGTGGGAGTGATTAAGGGAGGTAGATACCTCAGAGAGAGAGGAATTTATCTAGGTAGGGCAAGAGGGAGAGACCTAAGAGAGACAAAGAGTTATGTAGGTAGGGTGGGAGGGAAAGAGGGAGGGATAGATTTATGGATATACATAAAAGAGAGAGAGGGGGTTGGAGGGATAGACAAAGGAGAGAGGGGTGGGAGGGATAGAGGGAGGGAGATACCTCAGATACAAATAGATGAAGTTATCTAGGTAAGGCGAGAGGGAGAGACCTAAGAGTGAGACAAAGAGTTATATGTTTAGGGTAGGATTCAAACACTTAAGAGAGTGGGGGGTGGGAGTGATAGAGGGAGGAAAAAACCTAACAAAGAGAGTAGTGGTGGGAGGGATGAAGGTATGGAGATACTTTGGAGAGGGATGGGGTTTGATGGATAGAGGGAGGGAGAGACGAAGGAGAGAGAGGGGTGGGAGGGATAGGGGGAGGGAGAGACCTAAGAGGGAGAGAGAGGGAGGAAGAGAGATAGAGATAGAGATAGAGATAGAGATAGATGGAGAGATGGAGGGAGGGATATTTATCTAGGTAGGGTGGGAAGGGGAGAGAGAGAGAGAGGGAGAGAGGGAGAGAGAGGGAGAGAGATAGAGAGAGAAATAAAGATAGAGGGAGGGATGAATGAAGGGAGATTTATATAGGTAGGGTGGGAGGGAGAGAAATGAGAGAGAGAGAGGGATGTGGAAGGAATTTTTTTTAAAACCACTATTGGGGACAGATGTGGTTGAGACAACCACATTGGAGCCCAACAAGGTTTTAAAAACCAAGTCAAAAAACAAGCAAGTCTTAAGAAAGTGCACAAGTTGAAAGGAAGAAAGCCAATGCAAAAATTTTATAAGCTTCTAAAAAATGTATTGGGGACCAACATAGTTCTTAGAATCATGTCAAAACACAATCAGTTTTCGAAAACCTTGTAAAGTTCCGATAGAAACTTAACATAGCCATTTTTAGGATTTTCAAAAGGGAATTTTGACTAAAACTTGCAAAGAGGAAAAGGTAGAAAACTATAGGGAAAGGAGAGGGAAAAAAACAATGCAACAAAAAAAATTCAAATAAACCAAAATTCTAGGGGAGCATGAGGGATAATACCAAGCATCACCAACATTTTTGGAAATTTTGAAGGTGCCAACACCCCTTTTTATTAAAAAAATTCCTATTTGGGTTTTTAGATCCCCAAGGAATTTTTTTCCTTTCAAGATTTCAAGTTCCCTCTGGACATTTAGAAACATTCCAAATGTCTAAATCCATTCCTAGTGCCCCTTTCCCCTTTTTCTTCAAAAATATCCTATCAAGCGTTTTAGTTTTGAAATAAAGGAAAAGAGGTTCACCAAAATGAATTAACAGGGTGATGAACCTAATTTCACTTAGTGTTTCATTCAATTATGAGGGTTATAATGCATAAATGAGAATTAGAAGTTAAACCTAACCAATATAGCAATACAAGGCAAGTTTTAAGAGGGTCAAAATTTGTGTACCTGTTGCAAAAAGTGCTCTTTCGGGCCTCACTAAGGACTCATTCGCCCTAGGGAAAATGGTTCTTGGCTAGGGTACTCGAAAAAACATTTATGGGTTGTTTTCTTTAATGTATGGACTCCTAGATTCTAGTCGGAGACTATCGAAAACTTGGAAATAAATCATGTAGCTCAATTTCATTTATTTGACAACTTAGCAACTTTTAAAACTTTGGAAACTTTTGTAATTTTTCTCTCCAAATTTTCTTCAACCTAAAACTTCCAATCACATATCAAAGGAGAGAAAAATGTTATTTTTTAGGGAATAGAGGTTTTCCTTGGTCAAACCCCATTTTTTTAATTAAACTTTGAAATGAAACAATGCATAAAAAAAAGATGAATGAACAAACAATATGTAAAGACTCACAAAACCTCAATTCAAACCTTGGATAAATCTGCAATCTTGCATGAAGTGGCCTCAATGGATATAGATCTTCATCTTGAACTTGATTAGAAACAATGCTTCAATAGGATCTTGGATGCTACATCAGCACATTAGCTCAACAACATACATGATGCATTATGCCTTTGACATGATGAATGAATCTTGATTGTTTCAATATTATTCAATAAATTTTCCCTTCATTGTCTTGAAACTACTCTTGAATTCTCTATAATGCTCATGAAAATTGCTTGATCTCATGAAAATCTTCTAGTTGAAACATACTAAAAATGATCTCTTATACATATCTTAATATGAATTCTCAAAATTCAAATAACACAAGCCGACATCAAATCTAGGATTTGAAATCATTAAAATACCAAAAAAAACATATCCTAAGGGGGGTCCTAGGTTTAAGTGAGGACCCATTCACCATGTGTAAAATGGGTCCTAGCTCACTTAGCTAGGAAATTCTTTGGAGAATGTGAAATATCATGTTAAAAAAGGGTCCTCAGAGCTTGTGAGGACCCATTCACAAGGAGGCGAATGGGTCCTAGGTCACTAACCTAGGGCACAAAACCTCAAAAATTAAGTGTTTTGTAATATCATTTATGAATTTTGAGATTTATCCCTCAAAATCTGTAATTAATTAGGCTTGGATTTGAATTAAAGGGGCCAATTAAGGCATAATTAACCTTGATTAATTAATAAAGCATTATATTAGTGTGAAAGTGTAAAGGTACACTTTACAACACCCTAAATAAGGCACAATTAAGTCCAATTTATTAAAAGGGTCCCTAAACATAATGTGAATGCATAAAAAACATTACAACACTAAATCAATTCAAAATTAGGTTCATTTATTATTAATTATTTATTCCTAGAGTATGAAAAAAGGGATAATGTTTTCATTAATACATTTTCCCCCACTTTAGTGAGAGTGTGCCCGATGTCAAACTCACACTAAAGTAGATATTCAAGACACTTATGTATGAAACAATGAGAAAGATACACAATCATTAAACATCAAATACCAAGAAAATCAATCCTTGTCTATCCAATACAATGTGGAACATGTCTCAGTTTTTTGTCCAAGAGAAGGTGGGAGGATCAAGCCTTAACTATCCAACACAATGTGGAATACGTCTCATCTGTTTTTCCAAAGATCTTGCACAAGTAGAATTCGATGTTCATTATGCAAATGATGTGCATTCTCACTCTAGGGTAGTGAAACCTCAGGTTGTCCACTAGGTGAGTGTCCCTCCAAGAAGGTGGCTTAGTGATAAAGTAATGACTTTGTGTTCACTCTCACTATACTTACCATACCAAAGCTAACCCTTTGATAAATATAATAAGGCACCACTCACATTCCTATTTTGTTCTTAACAACCTATGTTATGCTAAGCACCCATGCACATGGAAAGGCTCCACAAGCAAGAAAGGTGTGTTACACTAGGTGGCCTTGAATTAGTGTTTCATGCTTCACAAGGTTAAAGTTTTATTATGCCAAACACTTATGAATATTATATATATTTTTTTTCAAAGGGATTTCACTTAGTTTATGTAAGATCTTCTTCTTAGGGGTCATCGTGCCTAATGTCTCCAAGAGAGAACAAGTAAAGAGTAAAATATTCACAACTTAGGGAATCTTGTGTGCCACACCAACACTAAGAGGAAAGTTGTAAGCTAATAAATATCGCACTCTTGGAGGACATCAAACCCAATGAAACCACCAAGAAAAAGATGCATCACAAGAAAAAATAAAATTGCAGCATGAAACATGCAAGATGTCAAAAGGTATCATCAATGTATGCCCCCACTTTAAAGAAATTGCTAACACCATTATTGTGACAAATTGATTTAAAGTAGCCAAATTTTACTCCTAAGACATGAGAGATTTCCTTGGAAAACCCTATTCCAAGTCATATATTTCCGAAATAAAGCTACACCATGAAAAAGGAGGGAGCGGTTGCCCCGAAAAATACATTAGGGATCTATAGATTCAGGGTTAGTAGTTATTTTCTATAATGTTTTTATAGAGCTCATAAATGTCACAATTCGCCAAATAGTCATATAACTAGAAGAATGATACACAAAGAGATTGAAAAAAAAGAAAAATCCTTTCGGGTCAATATGGAAGAGATCTAAATGTTTTGATTCCTTGCGCCATCCCCACAAGGAAAATACAAGACAAATGAAAATATAATTTTTTTACGACATAGAGAAGAATGTAGGTATATATATAGGAATGCACCTAAGAGAGAGATACATCAAATGAAACAATATGGGGTATCACATTACGCACGTGCAATCAAATAAAGAACATGAAAAATAAGAAAACAATGCAAAATGCTAGTAAAGAACATGTGAGTCAACCTATAGCAGGTCATTTGCATCCTAGTCTTGGTCAGTATATACAAAAGGTGGAAAACTAACCTAAGGGATAATCATCAAATGCAAAAACTAGGACAAGGATAAGTAACCCCTTGCCCCCACTACATGCAGGACAAGGATGAGCCAAGATAGGTGATGAGAATGAGCTCCTTATGATGGAGAGAATGATTTGCAATGAATGTAAAACATGCAACAATAAGCATACTAAGGTCCTACAACTATTACATGGAAAGGAGAGAGATGCATGCTTTTTTAGTTAAGTTTGATTCTTAGAGGGTGCAAAATTCTTCAATAATTTCTATAAAGGATGACAATTTTTAGTATGATGGCCAAAGAATCTATGATAAACATAATATGGTTTATTCTTATTAGTTTTGCTTTTGTTTAATTTTTCACATTTAGGTGGTAATTCGATCAATTTCCAACATAAAAGAGTATAGAAGATTGTCTCAGTTATGGATAGTTATAATGAGTTATAAATAGATTCAGGAGGTTCATACAACTATTGTAACTAAGATTTTTGATGATCATGCAGTCTTAGTTTTTTATTTTTTGGTATGATAATTTTGTTTTCATCAATCTCATCTTCTAATTGTATGTCCTTTCCTTTTTTAGAAAAGGATGTGTGATGGGTAGTAAAGTGTTCGTAAGGTGTGGCTTCTTTTCATTTATTCATAGGTAATGCATTGGAACAAAGTTTAGGAGGAGGAAATTTTTTGTTGATGAGATAATCCAAGCTACACATAAATTATATTCCTTGTTTTTATTTAAGTATCTTCTGTAAGTTTCCTATAAGGGGAACACCATGGATATCAATAGATCATCTCTCACAAAGTCTTGTGAATTTTTTAGTTCTTCATCTATAGCAACCTTATGTTCTCTTATGGGAGATGAAAAACATCATGCATATTGTTTGTAGGAAGATGAGTCATAGGAAATGAGGTATGCATATTGGCAGAACCTTCAAAATATCTTGTTCCATTGGTCTAAAATTCCTTTGGTTGAGCGGCTTCTTGTTCTTATATGAATAGGGTTCAGGTTTCTATGTTGAGGAGTTGGTTTACTTAGCATATTTTATTCTTGTCTAAACCCTTATCTTTTTTATCTGATTCTTTTTTAACCTGCTATGGTATATCTTTGGTTAGTTTAAAATAACTTAAGTCTTTGATGTTCATGAAATGAACAGCCTTGTGTGGTTAGGGTCCCCGATTTACTTGTCACCTAAATATTTTGATGTTACTTTGGTCTGGGGACCCAAATATTTAATAAATTTGAAGGTTTGAGATGTTTGTCCCTTACATCCTTTACTTAAAATGTTCCTAAGTCCTTTTTAGGGCTTGTCATATGTTGCTCCTAGTTGATCCCCTCTTTAAAACAACATGTGACCATGTGGAAAATTGTTTCACTTAAGTTCTCGCTCATCACTTTATCCATCACCCATCATGGATTATTTTGTCACCGCTTGCCTTGAATCAATTATGCATGATGAACATTCTCCCTTTATATATCACTCATTCCAGATAGGTTTTAAACCTTGAGTTCCACATTAGGGATGCATGATGTGAGAAATATCCTTTGTATCACTAACTTCATTTCTAGCATTGATTTACCAATATTTCTAAGTTTTACATCAGTGATGCAAAATGAACTTATAAGCTCTTTGTATTTCCTTTCATCGCTCATCACGGATAGTTGCTTGCTCATCCTCTTCAAGTTAGTGATGAGTGATGAGGTCTTTCATTCCAATGTCTCGTTGCTAGTTTGAAATATAACTAAGGGTGATGCTTCTAGTGCCTTTGATCTTGAAACATGTACATGTGGCCACATTTTGTTGCATCACCACTAAGGTAAAGAAATGGCGATGTGGTAGCATCTAAATGGCATCGCTAAAAGCAAAAGGAGAAAGTGCAAGAATGAAGGAGGGCCACCAATAGAGTTTCAAATAAATAGATCAATGGCCCAAATTTGAACTCAAATGGCTAAGTGTTAGTTTGATTGTGTAATATTTCTATTAGGCATTAATGGTGATACCTATTGATGGTGTTTTTATGCACTTCACAACACAGGCGATGCGTAGGTGTATCACCTCTCTTGGAAGAAAATCTTCCACAATCAAATTGCAGAACACTATCCCAAGGTCTGTTGGATGTCAGGTCATGACAATGCTTGGAATATATCAATTGATTTATGATGTGATTTTTTGGAATCACAAGGCGGCCTTACATGATTCAAATCTATAGGAGAATCAGATTTGTGAACAAAGTTCTTTGGATAGGAAATTACTGCACTTTGTTGCAAGTTCAAACAAAAATCTTGAACTCCATATTTTTGTTGAATTTGGCTTTACAATGTGCAATGAACCTTAATATAGGTTATCTATTAAAAAAAAAGGAAAAGGGTAGGGAAGAGAGAAGGTTCCTAGACCTACAACTATCGATGAACAATGATCATCGAGGTTTCTACTGTGGACAGTTTCCTTAAAATAGAATTTCACTTAATTAGAAATTTCACAATGTCATGAAATCTATTCTATCTTCTAAGGACTACATATATTTCATCATTCATTCGCCATATAGATGTGAATAAAGATAAAGTTTTAAGAGCAGATATAAAATTATAGTCCAGACTAACTTTGCACAGTCACCTACTAGCAACAAATGACTAAAACTATGGACAAGAAAAGCATACACACAATAGGAATCTTCACAACCAAAGGCAACATTACTAAATCTACCAAGGACAGCTAAGAAGGAAACTAGAACAAAAAATTATAAACTAGAATCTTAACTTATGGGAGAAGAATCATGAAACATGTGAAGAAATCCAAAATACACCCAAAAAACACTGTATTTCTATTGCAATTTCTGCAACATGCCTTTACAACAACTAAACTCTCTTAAAATTAGAGGAGACCCCTATTTATAGTTCCCAAAAAGAAAAATGAGTGGCCAAGATTCAACTTATAGTAGGGTTTCACCTACCCCCAAATATATTACATTTAAAAAACATCTTTTGTCTTTTCCCTATCTAGTCTTTTAGTGGCAGCACTATAGCATTTTCGTCTTTTTGCTGATTGCTCTTTGCTATAGCTATTCTTTTAGAAATTATTCATCAATGAAAAGGTTGCCTTCCCATTCCTTCAAAGCCGCATACTCCAAGAATCTCAAGATTACCGATCGAAGCTTGTCGACCTCAATGATATCAGACCTTAACACTTGGTAACTCCATTGTTTGGAATTGTTAATGACCTTTTCTGAGTCTTCGTCATACTCGACATCATTGTCCTTGAAAAGATCAGACTGGGTGAAATCTCAAGTAGCAAATCTCATAAAGTCTATGGTAACCTTGGCTAACATTTCCTACTCCATCCTCCCTCGGAAGAGAGGCTTTATGCTTTTCGGATTGATCTTAACAATATGCATTTTGTACCCTATCATCAGCTTGAGATATCTAGCACAATCTCCTCTGGCATTCTTGGCCTATTCATTATCCAGAATTACTCTTTCTAAGATCTGGTCCAGCCTCCCCTTTCGGTGATCAAATTCCCACTTCCATACATCAATTAGCAAATGGTCATCATCCTTGAAGGCAAGGTCCTTTTCCCAAACCTCACTCAACAATGTGAGGATAGCCTCAATTTTTAGATAGGTAGCCTTATACTTCTTTGGGAAATCCTCATAGATTTTCCTCTTGCCTTCAAGAGACATTTGTACTTCTAGGAACTTGTTTGTTGTTTGGACAACCAAATTGATGCTCGTATTCCCGATATCCAAGACCTACCAGAATAAAGTTTTTGTGGTCTTATCCAAGTTTCTCCTTCTTTCTAGCTTGTTGATCTATTCTTGGGACAACAACTATGGTAGGGCCGATGAAGTGGTAGGCTGTTCATCCATAGATGACCATTCTTGAATGTAGGCTGTTAGATCAGCCACCTGTGCCTTGAGCTCTTCCTTTGAAACCTTATCCTGCCAGATAAGGTGCACAATTGTGGTGACTGATTCTCAGAGGTGGTCAAACTTCTTCTCTTTGGTATCCACTCCCAAGTCAATGGTGGAGACGTTATAACTTATTCCTTTTTCTCTAACCACTGGCATAGCTATTTGCACTGCCCTAGTTCCAGAGGCATCCATCATTACCTTAGATATGATTCTTGGCTTCTTCTCCTTCTTAGTATTAATCTAATCTTTAGCCAGTATTGCCTCTATTCTTTCTTTTGGATCCTTTAGGGTGGGAGTTCTCTTTTCGAGCTTCCTTTCTAGCCAGTTGGGCATCTGAGGTCCCACCATAGGTGATTCATGTTGACCTTCGCTATCCTCCACCCTAAGCTCAATGGATTTTACATTAAGGGTCTCCTGCTAAGCTCTTGCATCCTCCTATTCCTCATCAAAATCTTGCATGAGAGTTATGCACTTGGTAGGATATTTGGTGAGAATTTGCTTGTCAGAGTGGTCCTTCCTTTCACCACCCTCCTCTTCTTCTTCCTGGTCATGCTCACCTTCCTCAGGCCTATCTTCTTTTTCATCCTCGTTGAAGGATGCTTCTTCCTCATGCTTCAAGGTTTGACCATGTCCTTCCCCAGGAGACCTACTGCCCTTAGTCCCTAGAGCAGAAAATCTTTCTTCAATTGTAAGTTGTTCTTCAACCTCCTTGTCCTCGATCTCCTTGAGTTTCTTGTTCCACTCTGCATCGATCTCTAGACCAGCTGTCTCTTGGATTGTGTTAGTTCCTTGATCCTCTCTTCCCTCATTGGAAGACTCATAGGCCACCTCATCGATAACTTGATGTTCATAGATGGGATGCTCATGGTACATAAATTACTCATCTTCTGGCCTCTCGGATGCCTCCTGTTGCCATCGCTCAATCTCATCCGAGATTTGCATTGTTTCCTCCATCCTAGGTGGTTCTATAGGAGGAGAGAGAGTTGGGGTGTTAACCATTGCCTGGGAAATTTTAGTTTGCACCATTGGATTTCCAAGCATTCCCGAAAGTTCAGATGGCACATTTTGCATATATTTAACAAAGGACTCTAGGAGATTGAGGGTAGGCATTGCAACAATAGATGAAGTGGGTGGAAGGGAAGGAAACATGGAGGATGATGAGATCAGAGAGGTTGTGGCGAAGGATGAATCCACCTATATGACCTACAAGATCAGAGAAGTGGAAGTGAGGTGGACAAAAATTTCCACCGCTGGCGGAGATGAAGAAGGTATTGCAAGTAAAGTGGGTGGGATGGTTGCAATAGCAATAGTAGTTGCAGCAGTAGATGAAGTGGGTGGAGACCTTGGTGGGTCAGCCTCCATCTCCTCACCCTCGTGGAGTGGATCCTTAGGTATTACCGCCATCTCCATGACGATGCCCGTTCTTTTATATTTCTTAGGAGGATCGCTCTCCAAGGCCTTTCTGGCGTACACCTTTGGGTTAAGTTGCTGCTCATCAACCTCTTTCCTCTTTCTTGACTTGATAGATGGTAGAGACTTGGATGTTTCTCCAGTTGTAGTAGCAGCCACCCCAACATCAGAACCACTTGGCTCACCTTTGAGTCCCTTAAATGTCAAGGCGACCCCTTGTTGCTTTAGTCGAGTGACCTGCCCGTTGATCCATTCCTTTGTTCGAGCCTCAACGGGCTTGGTAAGAATGTCAAGGTCATCATCCTCTAACTCATCCCAATTAATTAAAGGCAATGGTAGATTTGCGATGGCACTATACCTTAGGTCAATCACTATGCTCTCATCTTCTTCTAGTTGATTTGGAATTGGAAACAAGTTTACTATTTTCACAAAGTAGGTGGTCATATGCATATAATGTCATATCTGTACTTCAAAGTGGTCTTTGCAATTAGCCCAAAAATCCTCAATGTGGTGGAGGTCGGTATACTTTGGTCCAAGTGCCTTTCTAATGTGACCATATGGGTCCATGTCTGGCCTGGTTGTATGCTGCCTGAAGTGGTACTCAACCAACTCCTTCTCTGAATTGCTTGCACACTAGGAAGTATGAATTTGATACAACCCTTGGACAAGTCAAAGGAGATAGGGGGTCCTTGCCAGATGTTTATTGCTCAAAATGTGTTGGATATGTTGCAGCTATCATGTTAGCTCCAATAGTATAATCCTGTCATTAGGGTACCGAGGCAGCTTATTCAGCCTTTCTGTGAATCCTTGGGCGTGAATGTAGGTGAACTTAGGAAATTGTATGAATAGGAAGGCGTAGTGCTTGAGAAGGGCCCTAGCACTATGAGAGACTCTTCTCTTGAAATCACCTCCTAGAGATCGAATGATGTATGCAGTAAAAGCATTATTCACCCGATAATAGTCCCGCTTGAAATTCCCGTATTGCAACTATGGGTATTTGTCGCAGGGTTCGATCTCTCTTCCCGGTGCCTCATTGGGCATTGCAAAAAATCCATGATAATGCCATCGGTCCACAAGTGAATAGACCAGGGAAGAATTCATGTAGAATTTTGAGGCCTTCCTCACATTGATGCATTCCTCATGAAAGCAATTGCTGATTATCTCCCCCCAATAAAATGCAGCATCAATCCCATGAATAATTTGTTTGAAAAAATACATCTACTCTTGGACGAAGGCTGTAGTAGGAAGTCCAATTACTCTTCTCAGTAGGGTAACTAGCTCATAATAGTCTTCAAAGAAATCATTGCGGTAGAGCTCTTGGGGAACTTTGGCAGTGCTAGCCCGCCTATCTTTCAACCAATATTGGTTGATCAATTTCTTGCATCTTATAACATCCTGATCCCATAATGATTTACACTCCTCTATGGTTGGGGCCTCCATTCTTTCAAAGGTGGGGATGTGGAAAGTGTTATTTATCCCGACATGGGACATATCAACTAGGATGTTGCCATCCCTATCCATGATTGTCCTTGTTTCAATTTGGTATGCCTCCTACTATGCCATTAATAGGTTGGGGGCCACCAAGGTAGGTGGGAAACCTACAGCTTTGGCAAGTCCGCTGCTTCTGATCAACTTTGCATTGTTTGTCTTTCAATCTACCCTGACCCGTTGAGTAAACTCATCAATATTGACTTGCCTGATATTGGTGTGTATGATGTTCTTCCAGCTGGTTGTGACCTTAGAATGCAAAGGTGCCCCTTGGAATTGATACTTCATCTTATCTTTCTCTTCTTTGTCTCGGGGGGCTTTGGCGGTTCTTTTCCCTTTGTTCTTGGCCGTCCTAGAGGCCTCTACACTAGATTCCATAAATCCTACATAGAGAGATGAGAGTGAGCAACATTTACATGAGAAAGTGGCCTCGAAAAAATCCCTACAAATCAAGGTTATATCCACAACATTCATCTAATAAATTTCTAAAATTTGATAAAAACATCATTGGTAGGCAAACAGGTGACATGGGCCCCAAGGGCCGAACTTTCTCTGGTAGAATGTTGTTTGGAAGGGAAAACAAGGCAAGGCACTCCCGATGATCTCTCCTGATTCTGAATTTGTTCAATGAAGGGTTGGTGTGAAAGAAGGTCCATTTTCGATTTGGAGGCCGTTTGAGCCCTCATTTTGGCCTTCGGGCTTTAGCTGCAGGAAAGTCGTCCAGGGTTGGCTGTTTAGAACAACGTAGGGAAAATAACATTCCGGGAATCAAATTCCGAAGTCTGGGATGCTAAGGTTGGAAAGTTGCTATGGGATAGCAATGCGAAACAACAGATGGAGGTTCGGGGTCTGACGACTGGAAAGATGGATAGGTTCGACCACTCAGGATGACAAAAGCGACATGGAATTCTAGCGACGGAATTCTGGAGACTTGATTCCAAGCGAAGTTTGGATGTTTCAGTTTTCCCTATTCAAATTGTGAGGAGTGAAAGTGCAACTAGGGTTCGGGAGCCAAAAGATGTTCAGTGGCAGCAGTTTGAAACGACGAAGTAGGGACGACGACGTGTGGAGGGAAGTCCAAAGGCTGGGGTCCAAGTATAACTTTGAAGTTTGATTTTCTATAGGTTTGCGAGGGACTCCATGTGTCTGGGGTCCGAGGTCTGGAAGGACATGAGAGGAAAGTCATTTGGAACGGTGGAAGCACAATGAAAACACGAGAAGGAAAGTCCAGAGGCCGGGACCCAAGGTGACTTTGGACGTCTGTCAATTTTTTCTAAGTTTTAACTTTGCATGTGCACACGGCCATAGAGAGGTCTTGGCCTAAGGGATGTGGTTGTCTACTTCAGAGAATAGCGATAGGGAGATCAGACTCTGGTTTCAAATTCTAGCCTTCAACCTCATGATTTTCACTTTTCTAATTTGTGGGTTTTCTAGGCCAGGGCACTATCTTACCATGTTTCAATTTTATTTTATTCCCATTTAAATTTCAGCTCATCGTTTCAAGAAGAAGGAAAGGAGGTGCAGGCGGTGAACCTACCTTGAATTCCTGAAGAAGTTCTATGCCGAATTTGCAAGGAACGGCGAAGCTAGAGCTCAAGCGTGGAGGCAGAGAATGTTGGGGTCCAGAAGCTCTTTGAATTCCTTTCTGTCATGTGAAAATGATAGGTTGGAACTCATTTAAATAGCCCCCAGTGTAATTAATACTTGAGTAAATGCTCAGTACGATGGCAGGTAAGGTTGGTGAATTCAAATTTCCCAGGTGGCGATGGGTGATCCGGGGTCCGGTGTCCGGAAAGATGTCAGGGCACCACCGCTTGAAAATATATGAAGTTGCAAGTCGAACAGCGAACAAGAACCCGGGGTCCGAGGTCCAGAAGGACGCTAACTAGCGACTGTCTGGAACGACGAAAATTAGATGGAATTCTAGAGACAGAAATCCGAGAGCTGAGGTCCGAGGACCAGAAAGACAGACAAGCAAATGACAAAGCTGACATGGAAACCTGCAAAGGGAAACCCAAGAGGGGAAACTTGAGGGTTCGGGTGTGGAAGGTGCCACAGACATCAGAAAGCCCAATCGATGGGGAAAAACCTGAAAGGGCTCAAGACTTAGCACTTTTCGAAGGGGAAAAATTTGGTCAACCCTAAAATGTGACTTTGGAAAATGTGTTGACCTTTAAGGATGCAAAAAAAAGGGCACACAAAATGAGGTGAATCAAAAAGGACGCAAGAAGAAAATGGAAAGAGACGGTCCCCATTCCGAAAAGGGGTGTGTGTGCAAGAGGCACAACAATACCCTCCATCCTTTGGCCATAAGACCCATTTTTTCTCACAATTGCACCTATCAAGAGCAGAGGAATTAATGAAGTTTGAGAAGGTGTGAAGAGCTCTGACAAATAGTTGCAGAGATATTCATAGAAATTTCCATCTCGGTAAGCAAACAAACACACTTTTCTATGTCAATTGTGTCAAATTAAGTTGGTTTGGGTGAATTAGTGAAAATTCAGATAGCTTTAGGCTCTTAGGGTTTGTAAGGGTTTGAATTTTGTGTAGTTTCATTTAGGTTGATGGGAATTGTGTGAGGTATGGGAGGGTTTGATTCTGAAAATTTATTTCTTGAGAATATAAACTAGTAGGTCCTCTCTATAAGTTGAAATTTGAAACCCTATTTCTATTTTATTGTCAAAATGAGTGAACCTAGTGAGTCTAATACAAAACCAAAAATAAAACCTAAGTAGAAGAGGGTTACTAAATCTAAAACCCAAGATGACACACCTAAACCTAATCCAAATGCACTTGAAGCATATACAAAGTTAAAAGGTGAGAAGAGAAGTTTGCCTAGATTTATGGAATGTGAAACCTAAGGTATCACTGAGGGAGGGTCAAAAATTGGAGAAAGACCCATAGGGCAGGCTATTGTAACTAGTAGGTTAATTGATCTTGTAGGTGGAATTGGAGAAAATCCTCAACCATAGAGTGGATGGGAGTTGTTTTTATATGCTTTCAATAGAAGATTGTGGAGGTATTTAAATTGAACCCCAATTATAAAGTTAGCATCAATCGTATAGATTTATACAATGAATACGAGCATAATAGATATGGTTATAGGAAGAATGTGCTTTCGAGGCATAGAAAATATGATAAGGGAGGATTTGGTCCTAAGGACATGGGGCCCTTTTAGTGTGAGGAATTTGTCAATTATCTCAAGAATACCTATTACTACTTGAATCAGGTTTTGGGTCACAATTTTGATGCAAGAGTAGAAAGTGATATTTTGATAATGGTAATTGATATACAAAACTAGAATTCCAATAGGGGATTCGATTATGCTGCATACATTGTAGAGAAAATGTATAAGGGCTTGATTGGGTGAAAGGAGGAAAATATTTTAATGTCTTTCCCACATTGTTCTTTATTAATGCACATGCTTCTCTATGTTGGACAGGAAAAATGGAAGAAGGAATTAAAGTTAAGGAAAATAGATGAGGAAGGAAATTATATACCTGTCCAAATGTGGACACACATCTAGGACCAGATTTATCCCTATTCAAATTATTTGTTGTTTTGCAATGTCATATGGTATGGTATTTCGGAGAGTTTGGTTGTGACACCCATTTATAGAGTATTAAGATTTATCATGGATATTATGCACCCTAGAGATGTTCAAGGATCACCAGAAGATCACAACTAGGTTGATTGGTTTTTACATTCAGAGTACACTCTAATCATTACCTATGGGGCTAAGGTGGCACATCATTGCTTTCCATTATATGTCCCTAATAGATTGGAATTCATGGAATTAATGTGGCAACTTGATTTTATGGATAAGGAGCAATTTAGAACTCCTACGAAGGGCTTAGTAGTAGTGCCACGATGTTCCTTTGCTTATTTCAAAGCCAATGCCAAGGAAGAACATGAGAAATTTGGAATAAAATGAAACAACCTCAGGATGCCAATTTATGGGGTTAGAAATTTTGATCTAGAGGGTTTTGTAAATGATATGAGGAGAAAGAAATTCATATCTGGATTTTCTCATAGATTCCTATATACTAATGATGTGCTGAGAAATTTGACATGCGATTGAGGAGTCACATCAAGGAAGAAGGAATGGAAAAATATCTATGATGTTGAAGAGGACATTATGAAGAGAAATTCCTTCTACATCAGTCCATATGATGAGATTGAAAACCCTTTCGAGAAAGCTATGGAAAAATTGAATGATTATCAGAGTGGTGAATTCAAAGTAAAATCTAAAGAAGTTGTTGAAAGATAAGAAGCCCTCTTAGAACAACTTTTATGCCATGGATGTCCCAGAGAAGCCTTAAGATATTGGAGGGGGACATACTGAGGTAACTAGGGAAGAAAATTTTATAGATCATTTTTCGGATGATGAGGAGGTGGAAATGAGATTCCCCTTGCCTAAATTAAATGATTCTCTTGACATAGAGGGTCCCTAGGATAGAATTATTAAATGGTAATATTATGAGAAGGTCGATGATGATCCAAGGATCAAGGCTTGTTATGAATTTCTTGTAGATTATGCCTTCGTGCAAACTAAATAGTTTAAAGATTGCATCGTAGAACAAAGAAGCCAACATATCAAGAAAATAATTGAAGAAACTAAGGCTAGTGTTGACCCTTCTCAACAAAAGGAAGTAGAGAAGGTAGAAGAAGGGAAGATCATGGCTGAGATTGCAGCCATTACTTTTGTTGAAGCTAGGAAGATTGTTGCAGAGAGTGGAATGATGTTACTTCCAGGGTGCACTCTTACCTCTTCTATTGCACTGGATGCAATAAGGAAGGATCCAAAAGCCTCTATATCAGAAGAGAACTTTGACTACCAATTATTTGGATCAAGTTTTAGCCCAAAATTGCATGTTCTTCCAATTTGGCTCATGGCACCTAACATAGGATAACCTGAGGTTGTCAGATCAATTGAGGAAGTTCTTGGATCAGTGGTGGTGAAGAGGGCCACAAATATAACTCTTGTTCAAGCTGAAAAACTAACTATGCACACCGCCATGCTTAGTGCTGATACTGCACATATTTCTTAGAAGAAATATGATGCATTGTTCAAATATTATAATACGATTTTGTATGAGCATAACAAATTGACAGCCACATCTAAGGATAGCCAATCAATAAGAGCATTTCCTTCACCCTCATCCTTTTAGAATTGTCATCACAAGATAGAGAAACCTAGACATTGAGAATTTAGAACTTGAAGAAAGAGCTGCAAACAAAAAATACAATGTCAAAAAAGCTGAGGATATTGCCAAGGTGGTAGACAATATTTTTGATGATGTGTTAAAACATAGAGTAAAAATATTGCTCAATAAGGCCGGTATTGTATTAGGTGTATACAAGAGAATTCATGAAACAAACAAATAGTATGTGAAGGTTCAATATGCCTTCCAAAATGAACAGAGAAAATGGAGTACTAGGGTAGCTGCAATCAAGGAGTTGATGCCTCATATGTAGTAAGACCTTGAGGCTCCCACAAATGTTCTTGACTTATTAAAGGTTATTGATTTTTTCAATGAAATCACAACATTCTATGGAAAGTTAGGCATGTTATTACAATCACACATCAAAGGAGAGAATTTTTTTTTTTTGTTAGTGAATAGGGGTTTTCCTTGGTAAAACCCCATTTTGGTAATTGAACCTTGAAATGAGACAAGACATAAAGGAATGGTGAATGAACAAACAATATGTAACTACTCACTAAACCTCAATTAAAACCTTGGATAAATCTGCAATCTTGCATGAAGTGGCCTCAAAGGATATAGATCTTGATCTTGAACTTGATTAAAAACAATGCTTCAATAGGATCGTGAATGCTACATCAACACATTAGCTCAACAACATGCATGATGAATTATTCCTTTGACATGATGAATGAATCTTTATTGTTGCAATATTCCTCAATAAATCTACCCTTGAAAATCTTGAAAATGATCTTGCGAAAATTTCTTGATCTCATGAAAGTATTTTGGTTAAAACATAGTGAAAATGACCTCTTATTTTTACATATCTTAAGATTAATTCTTGAAATTCAATTAACACAAGCTGACATCAAATCTTGGATTTTAAGTCATTAAAATACTATGGTGGTACTTGCAAGATCTATGGTCATTTTCATAAAATTTTCCTCTTGAGCCTTTCAGTTTCCACCATTTTGTCTGATTAGGGTTCATAAATTACATGAAAGGCTTAAACCCTTATATCATAAAAACCCTAAAACATTGGAATGCAATTTTTTTCTAAAATCATGTTGATCTCCTATGCCCAGTTCATAGTCATTCAACTTAAAACTTATGTCTAGGGAATACATTCTTTGACTGGCCCCTTTACTCTGTCTTTTAGTTGCAAACCTAATTATTTTTCATCCTTTAAGTCTTATATCTTAAAACGACCCCTTTCAATTCATGACATATGCATGTGTGTACTGACCCTTTATGTGTGTAGGTGGGACCTTGATCAAATAATAGATGATAAAGTGAATCATTGAATGCATCTTAGCCAACTCCCAATGCCCCCTACTAAATTAAAATAATCAATAAAGAAATCTCACAGGGTGAGCAGGCTTTTTCCATGTGGCATGCATGTGGCATGGGTCCCACGGTCTTCAAGTTTCACGACGGTGGTGGGCCCCTAGATTGATGGTCCCTATTTGGTGACTTGGTTGCATCTTAACTACTCCTCGCACTCCCCGCTTAATCTTAATATTCATTAAAATATTTCAGTGGGGTGAGCGGGCTAGTGACACATGTCTCTGGTGGGACCTAGGTGGGATGATAGATGATGTAGTAGATGCTAAGGTGTAACCAAGTGGTGCTTCCTGATTGTGTGATTGGTTGACTCCCCTCATTTTTGTGAGTCATGTGGTGCTAGTGGTGATCGAGAGGCCCATATTTAAAGTAGTTTAAATCTAACGATGAAGTTTTAAAGTTATGGTAGTGAGCGATAAGCATTGGATCTTAGCGCAAGTGGGATAAATTAATGGTCATAATTCAAAGTTTGATTTCCCAATGGATATTTTATTTTGTTCATGGGTAAATATTGTGTAGTAATGGTGCATCTATTTCTCACCTACTGGATCAACTTTAAATGGCTTCAAATCCCATTCTTGTGTTTTTTTAAGGCCAAAGTGATTACTGAGTGGTATCATTTGTTTCCTGATGTGTTGTAGTGGTTATATTCCTTATCAGGGTATGTTCTTGCTTTGATTGCGGATTTCCCGAGGGTGCCATGCTTGTTTTCAAAATGGCATCAATGTTGAAGTGTACTCGAGGTGTCAGGGGCATTCATGTCTAGTTGTTGCATCATTTTTGGGGGAAATTATTAGTGGGTTGTATTTTGATTTGGGTCCTTTTGTATGAAACCCTAGTTTGGTTTGGGTTGGCAATTTCAAAGAAAAATTTGAGCTATGCCTATACTATAAATGAAAGTTTTATACATTTTGTTTGGGTTCCATTCTCTCTGAGTTTTTGTAAGTCTTTGGTCTTTGTCTATATAGTGTTTTTGTCTTACACCTAGAAAGGACATGTTGTAATGTTTTCTCTATAATAATAATAGATGACTCAAATGTTCATTACACTTTTCTCTTAAATATTCTATCAACTCTATCATCCTCTTTGATTTTATACTCACTATCTTTGAATCAATATAATCAATGAATTTTTTTATTCTCAATCACATTTGTTGATCCTAAATGTTTGATTTGTTAGTTTTTGTTCAAGCAGTAGTACAATTTCTTTCAATTCATATGTTAAGTTAGTGATGATGCAATAGGAATTTCAGAGAAGTTTGATAGTTTTGTTCTTTTGTTGGTTTCTTTTTCTAAGGCAAAAGGTTTATGAGAAGCCAGGGTAGGTCTATTGTAGCAGTGTTACTTCATTTCTGAACTCCATCTATACAAGGCACTAGTCAATCTATTTTCATAAGCCTAAGTTTGAGGTGGATCTAATTTTAATTCAAAAGATAACCTTTTAATTTCCTCTATTTGATTTTATGTTGATTTCCATACTACCATAAGATATTGAAAACAAGGGAGATTTATGTAGACTATTTAGCCCCTTGAAGGATTTCCACCAATAGAGTATGATGATCTACCTTAATGTATATGGATACCCACCTTGGTCATGTAGAGCCTAAAGTGAAAAGGAGAGGCTTGCAAATTAGTCATCTCACGTTTGTTGGACACTGACCTAGGGTCTCTGAGTATATGTAGTAGCTACCCTTTAGGAGATGTTAGACCATTAGCTGGAAACACTAATATATTTATGACTCCACTGGGGAGAAGTTGAGGAGATTTGGTAGGAGACCACCTTGCCTTAATAGATTCATTGAAGTTTCAAAGTTTCTATAAAAGTGCATTAGTAGGAAAAAGTATTATTCCCATTAATTTGGGTGACAACTCTATACTTTGAAGAAAAGTTGAAAAAAAATTCTACAATCATGCACAATAGAAGATCAATTCACAATCTTGACCCTTCAAGAATGATAGAGTGAGGAGACAAAAGAAGCAAAGTAACTTGGAGAAATAATAATTAGAATCAGAAGAACAAGGATCCAAGTAAGTCTCATCCTACGTTCGATAAAACTATAGGTTATATTATGCATAGTCAAGATAGTTCTTATTTTTATCAAGAATCATATGCTATGTTGAATGAAGAAGAGAAATTAACTACCCAACTAATAAAACCTACAAACACTTAGAGAAGAGAAATGCAACCAAGAAATATAGACCGAGATGGAGTTGACCCTTCTCAAGAAATTTGAAATCATAATCCATCCCTATTAAATTATGTAATACAACAATTGTATGGTGAGCCTATTTCTAGGAAAAGCCACACCTTTTCTTTCGAAAACCCAGTTAACCCCCACAATACTACTGAACTCCTTACTCAAACCCATACCTCAAATGATATAGTCCAAACCATTGAAGAAGTCCTAAATGAAACCAAGGACTTGTTGTTTGAAATAGAGAGATTGAAAGAAGAAAAGGATAGAGAAGATATTATAATGAAAAGAGATGAATCAAGGAGCTTGATGATTTGAGAGCTATAATTTTTTTTGTTAATGTTCTTATACCTACACCTCAAACTCAAGTCAGGACTAGCAGTCAAATAGGTATGCCTCTAAGTAATTCCCACATTATTAAATGGACTAATCCTCGACCAAATACTACTTCACAAAATGTGACTAGTGATACCTATATAAGAAATATTTCATCTGGATGTGTAGGCCTTCTAATTCCCAAAGTAATCCAAGAATGATTTTTATGCCCACGAATTCTAATATTTAAGTGGTCCCTCATATAAACCTCACACAAGCTTAGTATTTTCAACCAGATACAAATGTTGGAAGTGTGCTCCAACCACCATTTGTGGGACAAAATATAGTGGCTGGAAATTTTATATTAGGCACTCAAGGACAGTTTAAGGGTGGCCCTCAAGTGCAAGGGGTGTTCCACCTTATGTGGGATACCAATATATTCCCATACCATAGCAACCATATATACAAAAAAATATTCCTCACAGCCAAGGAGGTTATCAACACTTTGGAGGAGGTAATGTTCCTAGAAGAAAACCCTTGCAAATGGATACATATAGACAACTTGATTTTGGGGGAATCTCTGGATTCCCAAATCAAGTTCCTAATGAAGTAAGGAAATTCCTTTCTAAGTTCTCTAGAAGTGATGCCATGATAGGTGCGGAACACTTGGGTTTTTTCATAAACTTATTAGGAGATTTTGAAGTGGATCATTAAGATGTGATTATGAATCTATTGATGCAATATTTAACTGCTAATGCAAGATATTGATAGGTATGTGCAGGATCATGATGGGCCAAAAAGTGGTGATATGTAAGTGATATGATGGCCCATGTGGCTGATGACTTTTTTTTTACCCAAAATTGATGAAACGAAAAGGGTTTTTAGAGGAGATTCTTAGTTTTCCACCAATATAAATTATGCTTTACTTTTAATTTAATAAATATTTATTATTCATTTTCTATTTGAATTACGACTAAAGTCCTGATTGATAGGCTGATTGAAAAACATCTATAGCTTTCAAAGGGTATCACATTTTTTGAATTTGAAACATGCATCACATTCTATGCTTCACATACTATAGGATTAAAAAAAAAATTAATTTCATTAAGTTTTGACCAAGTTAAGGTGGTCAGACGTACGAGTTTTTATTTTTTTTAAATGTTGTAATAAAAAAATCATAATTAATTATCTACTTGGAAAAAAATTACAAAAAAATATGCATCACATTAGGACATGAGTCTTCTACTTACATCTAAAATCTTATAAAAAAATATTATCATTTTATTGTGGTTAGGGTGGTCAGACAGACACCTACTTCTTATTTTTTCCTTGAAATTCAAGTACTACTGCATTGAAATTTAAAATTTTCACCAAATATATTTTTTTAAATAAAAATAAACCTAGTAGTTTAGACACTACATTCAATTTGTAACAGATTCTATTCTTACATATTTTTGAAATAATATAGTTAACTTATTAAAATTGTTACGTCAAGTTGCCTAACTCTGATTTTTTTGAATTTTATTGCCACTTAAGGGCCTATTTTTTCCATGATGATCCTTCACATGCCCTAATATAGGAGCCTTTCAGAGGCTAGTGTTGGATCTTGGGAATAATTCTAGAGGGTTTTTAGAGAGTATTATGGTGAAAAAACAGACCCAATATTCATGTTGAATGAATTCACTAACATTGCTAAGGGTCAAAATGAAATGGTATCCAAATTTAATATTAGATTCCAAAAGACTATGTCTAGGCTACCATCACATTTAAGACTAAATGAAAATGTTTATTTGGTTACATATCTCAATTCCTTTGATTCAAAAATGGGTTACCATATCAGAGATAAGAATCCTCAAACCTTAAGATATACATGCAAGATTGCAATCTATATTGAAAGCAACAGAAGAGCTTCGGGTAAAATAGGAAGGAGAGAAGATGTAATACTTCTCAAGCGCCCTAAGGGGCACTTGAATGAAAATATTGGTGATGGAGGAAAAATGGATAAAATGCTGACTACCATCGAGGACTTTACCTACAAGGTAACAAGAAATGATAGATGTTTATCTCATAATAAATCAACTTATCAAGGACAAGAAAGAAGGCCTAAGCTTTCAGATCAGCCATATAATACCAATTGGAATAATGGTAGGCCTACTCAAAATAATAAGAGAAATGTGAATAGAAAAGAGAATTATGATCCTTTGAAAAGAAGTAATGCAAACTTTGTGGATGATATTCCTTGGTGTGACCCTTGCTAGTTGCCACATTCTTCTTTGCAATGTAGGGTTGCTCAATCCTTCGAGGGTAATTGTGAATCATATAATGATTGTGATGATTCACAAAGAGAATATTATGGTGCCAACATTTTTTTTGGATTGGATAGAAATTCTAATGTGGAAGGATTCTTGGATGAGAATATTTACCTTAGAAGGTAGGAGGCTCACTCTTATCATCAACAAGTTTGTCTTGATAATGAAAATGATGATACTACTAGGGTAAATAATTTAGAATAAAGAGAAAATGTGAGGCTAAGGAGGCCTTTATATGAAGAGATTGGGTTGTTAATTTATAATTCTATTGCAAAGGCCGGAAGTTCATACAATCTAAGGAACAGGATAGTCAACAAAGACCAAGGTAATCAGATTAGCCTCTTCATAAAAGAAGGAGATGGTGATACAAAGGGGAGGATATATACAAAGAATAGGAACATCAAAGGAAAGGAGGTTAAGGATCCTAAAAATCAAGCTGACGCTTCCTCTGTTAAAAACAAATTTAAAAGGGAAAATGATGATCAAGGGAACAAAGGAACTACCATGGTTTAGAAAAATAATTTTGAATCGAAGAAAACAAAAGAGAAAGAAAAGGATGTATCAAGTTTTGATATTCCAAAATACAATGTTGTTTACATGAATCAAATCTTATCACAAATAAAATTAATAGTTCCTTTGTTAGAAATTATGAAAATAGAGGAACACAAGGAAAAGGAATTAGCCCTTATTGTTGGTACAACTACTATTAGTGATAAGTGATGAATGTCCCTGGTGAAGGGAAGATGTAGGGGGTGAAGTATTTTTAACCTAAAAGAATTCATTTTAAGATTCCTAAAGTATTCATAGGCACCACTTTAAATGTTAACCCCAACTATATAGACCCATTTTATGTAACCTTGCAAGTGAATGGCAAGTTGACTAGAAATTGCATGATAGATTCTGGTGCCTCTACCAATATCATGCCTTTGGAAATCATGAAGGAGCTTGGGCTACATGCCATTCATACATATGGTAATTTTTTTCTATGGATTCAAGGGAATTCTATGTGGTTGGATTTCTGAATGAGGTTCCTTTAAGGTTGGCTTCTTTTCTTGAGAATAATTATGTCCTGAGTGTAATTGTTGTTCATATTCCTGTCTAGTACATAATTCTCAAGTCAAGGTGGTGGACAATAGCAGTTGGGGGAAGAATGAAGTTTAACCTTTATTATGCTACCGTACCTGTGAATGGTAGGGATGTCATGCTAATTAGGGATAAGAAGGCTCAACATATAATTGAAGATATTTATCCACATGAAGATGCACATTTTGTTGACATAGATAAGGACAAATTTCAAGTTGTAGGTGCAGAACTACTGAGGATCAAATATACACAAATAATTGAAGAGATAAAGCAAGAGGTTTAGTCAAATGGTCTTTGGGCCATGAATTTTTATGGAGCCTACTGAAAAGAAGGATCCAGAGCAGGGGTAATTCTCATGTCACCAAGAGGTAAGTACAAATAATTTTGTTGAGTATGAGGATTTACTCCTTGGACTTAAAGTTGTTGCCAAGCATGGAATTAAAATGATCAAAGTCTTAGATGATTCTAAATTAGTTATTTCCAAAATAAGAGAAAAATATGATTCTAAAAATAAAAGGTTAAAACAATATATGAATGTTATTTGGGACTAAATTTAAATGTTCGCCGCATTTTCCATCGAGTGGGTAGGAAGGGAAAAAAATGTGATAGAAGACTTTCTTGCCAATATTATCTTGAGACTAAATGATATTACATACTCTGGTATATCAAAGGTTGAGACTCAGATGAGGCCTTCTATTCCAGATAATATTCAAAGTTGGAAAATATTCAATGATGATAAGGACTTGTTGAGGTTCTTGCATTGTGTGGATAAGTATCACAATCAGGAAATCGATTTATAGAATTTTGTGGAGAATTGGATGGTAAGGATATCATTCTTGGTCAGGAGGTTATTCATCTCAAGACCAATAAAATCTTGAAAGGATTGGTAGCCCTAAAAATATTTTTTGATAACTCAAACAAATGCAATATGAAGCAGAATTCTATACAAGATAAAGACCTTGAGGAAATTAATTTGGGGACAAAGAGTGCACCCAAGAAGGTGTATATTGGTAAGAGGCTCAACCCTAGGGTTAGAGATATGTTGATCACTTTTCTAAGGAAATATAAACATGTATTTTCATGGTCATATGATGACTTAAATGCTTATGAGAATATTTATCCCAGCACGAGATTCCTCTAAAGCCAGGTGCAAAACCTTTTAGGAAGAAGCAAAGGCCAATAAATCCTACATTGGCACATAAGATGCAACATGATCTCATGAAGCTCAGAGACAATGGAATCATAAAGGTTCTTAAACATTCTATTTGGGTTTCAAATTTGGTAACAGTAAGAAAAAAGAATGGAGATATAAGATTATGTGTTGACTTCAAAAATTTGAATATATATTCATTAAAGGATAACTACCCATTGCTTAATATGGAGGCAATGTTACATAAGGTTATTGGTTGTGATATTTCATCTATGATGGATTGGTTTTATGGCTACAATTAGGTGAAGGTAAAATATTTTGAGCAATATAAGGCTACTTTTACTATGCCATGGGGAACATACATCTATGTTAGAATGCCTTTTGGTCTAAAAAATATGGGAGCTACATTCTAGAGGGCCATGGATGTTTCCCTTTCAAATTTCATAGATTTTTTCATGGCTATAAATCAAAATTATTTAATAGCATATTGCAAGAAGGAGGAGGAGCACTGCATGCACCTAGAAAAGATATTCATAAGAGCTTTGGAATATGGTATTTCATTGAACCCTAAGAAATGTACATTTGGGGTTTCAAAAGGAAAATTGTTGGGGCATATAGTTTCAGAGGATGGGATATGAATTTATCTAGAAAAAGTTGTAGCAATTGAGAGAATCCCAATTCCTAAGTCAGTGAAGGGGATCCAATCATTCTTCTGCTAAATTAATTTTGTCAAAAGATTTGTTACAAAATTTGTTGAAACTACAAGATCCATCTCTAAGATGTTGAGAAAGAAAGAAATAGTTGAATGGGGTGATGAGCTTGTTAAATCCTTCAATAAAATCAAGAAGGCTATCAAGGAGGCATCAGTTCTTAAATCACCTGATTTTACTAAGCCTTTTTAGCTATTTTCATACACCATTGCTGCTTTCCTATTATATAAAAATGATGAAGGGTATGAACAACCCATTGATTTCTTTAGGAAATGACTTCAAGAAGCAAAATTGAAGTATGATATCATGGAAAAACAGGCCTATGCCTTCGTGAAATCAATGAATAATTTTAGACCCTATTTGGTGGGTGCTAAGATAGTGGCTTATGTACATAGTGTCATAGTCAAAGATATTTTTACTCATCTAGAAGTCACAAGAAGAAGGTGTAGGTGGATCAATAAAATTCAAGAATTCAATATTGATGTTTAGATTACTACACTAGTTAGATAGGGTTTAGCCAAGTTAATGGCTAAATCAAACCTGGAATTCAATCAAATAAACCAACTCAATGAAGATGTTCACACAAACGAGTACATAGTCTAGGAGTGCATCTAGTATAAAGATTTCTTACATTATCTAAGAAATATGTCTTTCCTTGATCACATGATTGATAATCAGAAAAGGATCCTGAAGCTACAAGCAATCAAATATGTTATGATTGAGGGTTTCTTATAGTAGAGAGACAGGGTTGGTGTTATGTTGAGGTGTGTTGATGAAAAAAATACAGAGAAGATCCTAGAAGAGATGCATGGTGGATTTTTTGGAGGCCATTACACAACCAAAACAACTACCCATAAGATTTCGAGATCTGGGTACTGGTGGCCATCTCTCTTTTCTAATATGCACAAAATGGTGAGGAAATGTGATGCTTGCCAGAGGTTTTTTGGTAAGTTGACTTATTTTGGTGCTTTGCCCCTTAGAACACAAAATGTTGAGGATCCTTTTCAGCAATGGAGCATATATTTTATTTGTGAGTTCAATGAAAACACTAGTGGTGGTCATAGTTGGAAACTAGTTGCCATAGACTACTTCACCAAGTGGGTGGAGGAAATTCCTACAAGGAGGGAAACTAATAAAGTTTTCATTAATTTCATTATGGACAATATACTGATCAAATTTTGTACCCCTTCAAATTTAATTATGGACAGTGCTATGTGTTTCAAATCTAAGGAATTCACTAATTTTTGTGGAAGTTATGGAATTGCCATGTCATACTCCTCCCCTTACCACCCACAGGGAAATGGAGAAGCTGAGTCTAGTAATAAAAGCCTCATTAAGATCATGAAGAGAGTCATGGAGAAAAACAAAAAGGCCTAGGATTCAATGTTAAAACTAGCTCTATGGGCTCATAGAACTACCATAAATAAGGCCACAAAAAAATCTCCTTATGAACTAGTGTATGGACTAGATGCAAGAATAGAATTGAATAACTTATTGCCAGTCTATAAATTCATCTAGGATTATGAAGAAGATATTGATGATAGAATGAGTAATAGGATCAATCATTTGAAATAATTGGATGAGTCTGTTGACCTAGAATAAATGGAGAATCTACACAGATAGATGTGTTAAATCTAATCTAAAAAATATTAATCTAAATCAAACAACTAAGACTGAGTAAAAATGAACAAAACAATTAAAAATATAACTAGAACAGTCTCACCGAATATGCATCCACTTCTTCGAATTATCTTGATTGTCCTTCTCCATTTTGTTGTCTCAGTATTCTTGCCCTCAGATTTTCAGTATTGATGCAAGCATAACCTGGATGTATTGTCTCAATATTCTTGCCCTCATATTTTCATGCAAGCACAACCTCTATGTATTGTCTGAGAAAAATATCGAAGATAATATGTTCTTCTAAAAATTATTGATTCCGACAGGAGGAATAATGAATGACAGGTCAATTTATAGAAATTGGGTTTTCGAACGATCGACTCAAATTCGAAAGAGCGATCAATGATCAAGATTGATGAATGCCATGCGATGTGAGTTATGTGTCAGTTAGAATGTGAGTTGGGAAATTCTGCTTGATAAAGATTAAATTAGAACAATAACTTAATATTGTGTCAAGACTATTCGAAAATAGAAAGAACACGAGTTCTAGATTAAATAAGCAATTTAATCTTCAGTTGAGAGTCTTCGAAAATAGAAGAAATAGACTTTGAATGAAAAAGAAAAAGAAAAAGTTAGAACTCAAAGAATAATCCGTTCGAATGCACACATGAATTAATTAATTAATTAAAGATATTTAATTAATAAACACATTCATGCATATGAGTTAGAGCTAGTTAACTGTTTGGTTCTGACAAAGAGTCCTTTTGCAGAGACAATCAGATATCGAATCCAAAGATAACTGACGGATTTAAATAGATCTTGAGTCAGAAGGTGAGTGAATGATTAGATAACTGGACAACAGAAGAATGTGACATAAATAATTAAATATGAATTAAATGTTAATTTAATTCAACATTCAAAAATTGAAATTACTTTAATTAAATAAATAATGTAATTTATTTAATTGACTATTGAAAAGGATTAATTGAATAATTAAATAATAAATTATTTAATTAAGAAAGAATTATTAATTAGTTAGCGCCATAATTAAATAAATACGATGTATTTAATTAATCAAATTGAATAAGGGGCCATAATGAATTAATTAAATAATTAAAAAGTTATTTAATTAATAGAGGAAATATGTGTTTAGAAAGGTAATGAAATAATAAACATTATTTAATGATGACCATGGACATTAGAAAATTATGTCGAAAGTGGTGATCGCGGGCCTAGACCAATTTTTGGTGTCTACAGTTTGCCCCTCTTTGATACAATGTCGTTTTGATGTTGTGTCAAAGAAAATATGCTCTGATGGTGCCCGAGTATGAAACAGGTTAGGGTATGCCCCCTTGGGAAAATTGACAAATTTTTGAAAAACTTAAAAAAAAATCAGGAAATATTCTCGATAAGTCAATTTGATAGTAAAAAATGCTATGGAGTTGACGAAATTGAATTTGAAAGTGTTAGGGATATGTACGGGTCATTAGAAGTTGGAATTTTAAGTGTCCAATAGACAAGGTCAGAAGAAATTCCACCCAAACCCTAGGTATAAATATAAATTAGGTTCAAAACAAATTCATTTGCACCTGGAAGAGTTGAAGAATTGAGAAATTTTCTCTAAGTATTGGATGAAGATATCTCCAGTTCCCTACGCCGTGCATCACAGATATCGGATCTGGACATTCAAATGGAAAGCCAACACAGGACCCCCAGTATGTACCCTAAAAAGAGCTCTTGCAATTTCATTTTGCACGTATTTTTAGGTAATTAAAAATTATTTTGCACATACAGTCTTTCACATTCAACGCATATGCGTTCGTGCGCAACGCATCTGCCTATGGAATGATGCATTTGCAAAAAGATGTCTAGGCTCATTTAGTTCATTTAGGGATTCAACACAAATTTATTTTAGTGCACCGTATATGTCATGTTGCATCGCATTTGTGTTTTAGATAGGCGCATGTAGGATAATGAAACACATATGCATATAGGTAGGCAGAATGAATTGCACCACATTTGAAATTTTTGAATCCATTTGCTTGGGTGTGAATTTGAGTAATTTTTGCAATGCATGTGAGATAAGCGACGCAAATTATTTTTTGTGCAACGCATGTGGAAAATAGCACCGCGTGTGATTCTGTGAATTGCTTTTAGCCGGTAAAATTTTCTGATAATTTTTTTGTAAAAAATTGACATTTGACATCATGGTTGAAATGCACTATATAGGTTATTTTAGATCCCATTTATACTCGAGATACACGACCTGATAATTTTGAGCTAAGAGCTTGGTTGGTCAGTGCAGAGACACGATTACTTTGGAGACTTGAACTTCATCATGTGTTGACTATGCCTACGATTCGAACAAATAGAGGCATGTTGACTACTTTGTGCAAGCGATGGCATTCTGAGACTTCATCGTTTCATTTGCCGACTAGTGAGGCGACTGTGACTTTAGAGGATGTTTAAAGGATTTTGAGACTACCTATTAGTGGAGGGTGGGTTATTTACGATACCCAATGTGGATTTAGTGAGCTCACTAGATTCTATGTTGTTGATGACATTAGGAGATTAGGGATAGAACACTATGAGATTAGATGGCAGGTTTTGGCTGATAGGTATGAGTGGATAGATTGTATTTTATGTACATTGATTGGAGGGATAGTTCTTCCTGACTGGCGGGGTCATGGATTTCCTATCGGGATTTTTATAGAGAGAGGCTATGTATGCCTAGGGTCCCTATCTATTAGGCATGCTATATTTTCATCTTCATGATATAGTGTACCGAGATGCATAGTCTATGAGTTGTGGTACTACTCTTCTCATGGTTTGGGCATGGGAGTGTATTGTCATATTTCATCCTCCTGTTACTGCAGAGCGAGACGCTAGATCTCCTTATGTTTTCTGGTATATGGGAAACATTACTCAGATTCATGTTAGACACACCGGTTATTGCATACATGCACTAGACACATTGGCTCAGTTCACGTGGAGGCCATACATGGATTGTGAGAGATGGTTAGATGAGAACAGACATTTGACCTATTGTAGGTAGACATAGTATTTGATTGTTAGGACTGTTTCAAGTGTACACATAATTGACAGACACCTACTAGACCGTGTATTGAGATAGTTTGGAGAGGTTCATAATGATCCTAGAGGGAGAGCAGAGTTTGCTCGATCATCCAAATAGGTTCCTTACTAGGGGCCTATGATACCAATGGTTACTATAGAGGTAAAGATTCAAGCTTTAGAGCCTTTACATTGGGGATGGAGAGGTAGAGCAACAGATCTAGGGAGTAGAACTACTTATGAGACTTGGTGGGCAGAGCATCGTCCTGTTCCATATACAGATTCAGACCAGCTAGAACTAGTAGAGAGATGAGGTATAGGGCCGAGATGGAAGCATAGAGGTAGAGGTGGTGGTAGACGAGGATGATGAGGACAGAGAGGTGGTCAGGTAGGTGGATTATCACCTATTCGAGAGGCAAAGGTGTAGGATGTATCGATATTGGACCTCAAAGGTGGAGAAGAGGCACAGGTTGGAGATGAGCATGCACAGGTAGATATTGGCAAAGAGGACCTTGGAGAGGAGGAGGAGGCTGATGTGGATATTGATCCTCTTGATATTTTGGTAGGTTATGGGAAGGATGATGTTGAGGAGGATATATCTATGGAGGAGTAGGAGAGAGAGCTTTGGGATCGGATTGTAGAGGGGCGACAGGACTACGAGGCTCCTAGGGATAGTGACAGGGAGGCTTTGGAGGAGAGGCTAAGAGTGGTTACAACAAAGCTGGATGCCTTGCGTATAGAGAGGGATAGTGCTATGATGGATAGAGATCAGGCTATAGCTTGAAGACAGGAGATAGAGTAGTAGTATACAAAGGTTAGACAGCTTTGCAGTGGCACTTGATTTGATGGTATGGTTCATGAGCTAGTAAGATCAGTAGAGAGGGCTTCATATTATAGAGATATGTATGAGTCAGTGGTGTCAATAGAGAGATGAGCTCCTAGCTTTTTAGAGGTTCATAGCCATAGATCATAGAGCAGGATTTAGACTAGGACTCAGAGTACAGAGGGTGTGGTAGGTCCACCGAGAATAGGTCCATTTGATAGGCCTTCTACCTCATAGAGGGCACCTTTGAGACAGTTTCCTCCACCTTCACCACATGGTAGTAGTGGCAGTGGGACACGTTGCCACTTGTTATACATTTAGACATTATATTTTGATCAGAGAGCCTGGGAGATCATTTTTATTTATGGATACATTCAGATATTGTACTATGACATGTTATTTTGAGTGATATATATATGATATTTGGCAGCTTCTATATGATATGCAGTTCTATTTTATGATGATGCATTGTTTCTATATGATTATGTTTCCTAGATCATGTATATATATGTGTTATGACTGATATTTTTCTATATTATGATGTGTTTATGCAATCTATGATGTTATGATGTCTCTATTTATGATGGATGAAATGTACTATATGATGTTATTTTATATGTGATGGTGATATGTACATGCAATGTTTACATTATGTATCTTATAATGATGGATTACATATTATGCCATGATTTCATAGATATGCAATGAAGATGTCAATGTTACTACATGTTTGAAATGCAATGTAACTGTACAAAATTCTTATAGTATGTATGCATATGTAGATGATCTAATGTTTTTTTTGTGTCACAGGACTATATCAGTATGCCGGAAAGGAGAAATGTTAGCATGGATGGTTTCAGAATGTTAGTAAGAAACAAGAAAGGAGGTTGATTGAAAAACATATGATCTTCAATATTTTGCCAGATATGCTACGCTTGCATTTTTATCATCATTGGCCGGGACTAACACAAATGGATAGTACACACCATGATATGAGATAGACCATAGTGTACAGAGCCATCCATCTACAAAAAATAATCTGTTGCAGACAAGGAGTGTCTTAACTCATACTAAGGACAAGATTTCCCAAATCGTTTTGTCTTGACAAACCACAGACAATAAACAAATAAAAGACGGGTCATGAGATGGCATTGCTCCTCTAAATCCTTGATAGGAAATCCTTGATAAAACTAGTAACATGACTCAAAAACCAAAGTTAAAAAGACAGTTGACAGACATCAGCTAAAGAAATAGATTCCTGAGACATCCTTGCTTCTCTAAATCCTTTAAGGGACATCCTTGAGAAAGCTAGTAACCAGACTTATGCACAAATCGATAGAAAGATAAGACAAAATAAGATATAAATTCATAAAGCCAAATAAAATTATTCACCAAAACTTCATCTTGTATGATTGTTTGATGTTGGACATAGTAGGATGTGAGGGATGACGCATATCGCATAGGACGTTGAGTCTGGTTTCGACTTGGTGAATATCTGTGTAAGGCATGACAAAGCCTGGTTTCATAAAGACACGTTCCATATAATACATTGGAGACTGATGACGTTGATGTGACAAGCTACATGAGAATATGAAAATTTGACGATGTCTGTTGAAAGAAAGATATATCTTGTTTAAGACATAGGCTGATCATTCTGACAATGTGTTTGAAATTGACTTGATGACTTTGATATGTTTTCCTTGTTGATGCATGACTTGTTTTGATTCCTTGATTGATTAAAATTGTTTATGTGGACCATGTATGACTTGAGATGATACACCCTAAAGGACTGACCTAATGCGGCCTCAAGGGCTCATCGATTGATTAGCCTTGCCTATGTTGTACATGCAAAGACCTCATAGTTCAACCCAACTTTAACTGACATAACTGACTGAAGATATGTGCTTAAGTTGATGATATGCAATGTGTGTGATAGTGAATGTGATAAACACTATTGGACTGACCTAGTGTGGCCTCAAGGGCTCATTGATTGATTAGCCTTGCCTATGTTGTACATGCAGAGACCTCATAGTTTGACTATGTCTATGAATGACTTAACATAACTGGCTTGACTATTTTTTTGGGATTTTCTGACATGTTTTGATTTTATTTTATTTTGAAGTTTTTCCATTTTTTTTGAATTTTTTCAGGACATTTTTCGATGGTGTAATGCTATATACAAGTTCCACATGGCACGGAACAAGGATTTTCCCCCAATCAGGAATAAGACATGCGAGATGGAATGGGGAATGTGACGGAATGGAATTGTTGTCAATTGTTACAAGCAATGGATAGGACAACCATTTATTATGAGGGATGGTGAAAAAGTCTGATTGGAATGATGGTAAATGAAAGAGCGGGTTTAAATACACATGGCGTCTATTTGCTAGGTTTTCACCATGGTACTTGTCCATAGCGCCATCGAAGTGGTTTTCACTATTGGACGGATTATTTCTCTTTACTATTTTGTTGATTTGCTAAATTTTTTGGTGTTACAAAGACACCTGTTTGCCAGGTTTTCATCAAGGTAACCATTTTTTTGTTTTTTTTTTGTTTTTTTTGTATTTTCTCAGTTAAGACCAAGAATCTCAAAAGCTACGCATAAAACCTCTTTAGATGAAGGCTGTTGATTGGTGACAAAAGTGGTTCTCCTTCAAGGGTAGAGAGTTGGTACGCTCCTGATCCAAAAGCTTCTGTGAAAATATAGGGCCCTAACTAGTTAGGTTCAAACTTACCTAGCTTTTCTCGTTCAACTTGATTCTTGGGATTCTCCATTAAAACCAAGTCACCAATGTCAAAGTGTAGATTTATAACTTTCTTATTATAGCTACAACGAAGTCAATTCTGATATGCTTGCAAATGGTCTAGTGCTTTTTGTCTTCACTCATTGAGTAATTCTAACTCTTGTAATCTGGATACATGGTATTCTTCATCGTCAATGTGACCTTTCAAGGATACCCTCAAGGAAGGAATCTCAACCTCTATAGGTAAGATAGCTTCAGATCTGAATACTAGGGAGTATGGAGTAGCACCATAAGGTGGGATTAAACTATAGATGCCAATCACAACCAATGTCATTGACAGTCTTTTTTAGGATTCTAACAATAGTTTTATTAGATGCCTCAGCTTGTCCATTACCTTGTGGGTAATACGGGGTGGAAAAATGATGTTTGATATGGAACTCTACACATAAATGGCGTACTTCTTGGTTTTTGAATGGGCGACCATTATCTATGATAATGGATTGGGGTACACCATACCGAAAAATGATATAGTTTAGGATAAACTTGGATATTTGTGTGTTGGTGATTTAGGTCATGGGAACATCTTCAATCCATTTGGTGAAGTATTTGGTGGCAGTTATGATGAATTTATGGCCTTTGGATGATGGAGGGTGTATCTTACCTATGAGGTCAAGTCCCCATTGGACAAAGGGCTATGGTGATGTAATTGGACGAAGCTCCTGTGCTGGTGCTCTAACCAAATCTCCATGTATCTACAACTATCTACACTTCTTTACAAAGATATATGAGTCTTTTTCCATTGTAGGCCAATAATAACCTAATCTCATAATCTTATGGGGTAAAGTAGGACCACTCAAATGGGATCCGTATATACCCTCATGCACCAATCACAAGGTTGTTTGGGCTTCTTCAGCATCAAGACATCTCATTAGGGTGTTATCCAAGGTACGTCTATATAGGGTATCTTTGATGATGGTGTATTTAGTTGACTTACAGATAAAGGTTTTGCGTTGGTTGTTTGACAGGTCTAATGGTAGGGTTTCATCATTTAGATAGTCAAATACGTCTTTGTACCAAGGAGAAGTAGAACCAACAATCATACATACCATCATAGTATCAGGGACATCATAGGCAAGGACCAACAACTATTCAACCAAAAACTCAAACTTAGGCACATTGTTCAGAATATCCAATAAGGAATCCACGGTTGCCATAAAATCTTTTGCCCTATTTTGAATATGTGGTATTTGTTAAAAGCTAATGTCCTCAAATTATTTCTTGAAACTGTCGGCCATGCACTTATAGGGGGAAAGTTTCTCATCCTTAGTCCCATAATCATCATTTACTTGTCGGACTACCAATTAAGAATCGCCAAAAACATGTAGACTCTTAATCTTCCACTAGGTTGTCATTCGTAGTCCTATCAGTAAGGCTTCATATTCTGCTATGTTGTTGGTGCAAGGGAAAGCAATTATGAATGATTTAGGAATAGTATCGCCCTAAGGTGTAAGAAATAGGATACCTTCTCCTGAACCACGATTTGTATGTGACCCGTCAAAGTATAATTTCCATTCAGTTCTAGTGTCAACTATGAAGATAAATTCATCAGGAAAATCTACCACTAAAGGATGGTCTACCTTCATGGGTGCATCTGCTAACTGATTTGCAATCACCTATCCTTTTATAGCCTTCCTCTCCACATATTGGATGTCATATTCACTAAGTATCATAACCCATTTAGCCAATCGGCCTGTTAATGCCGCTTTCCTTAGGAGATATTTGAGGGGATCAATCTTTGCGACCAACATTGTTTGGTGATTTAGTATACAATACCAAAGTTTTTGAATAGAAAAGACTACCGCAAGATAGGCACATTCTATTTTACTATAATTTAATTCATATCCCACCAAGGTACGTTGATGTAGTAGACTGCTCTTTCATGACCTTGGTCATTTTTTTTGTGAGAAGAGCTCCTAATGTCGACTAAGTTGCTGAAATGTATAGTATCAATGGTTTTCCATCTGTAGGTGGCATTAAGACTGGTGGAGTAAGCAGATAATCCTTGATTTATTAGAAAGCTTCTTGACATTTAGGTGTCCACACAAATGGTATTCCTTTCTTGAGTAAATGTTGAAATGGGTGTATTTTGTCTGCCAGTTATACAATGAAACACCTGATAGACTATAATCTTCCTTGTAGTGTTCTTAGTTGACCAATTCTCACTGGAGGAGGCATTTCTATGATAGAGTTTACCCTCTCTGGATCTAATTCAATGCCTCTTCTGGAAATGATATACCCTAGAAGTTTCCCTGATTTCACTCCAAAGACACATTTCTTTGGATTTAGTTTGACGTTGTAATTCTCTACCCTCTAGAATATCTTGTCTAGAAATTTCAAATGATCTGCCCTTGTTACTGATTTAGCTATAATTTCATCGACATAATCTTCCATGAGATTATCTACAAATTCATGGAAAATAGTAGTAATTTCTCGTTGATAGGTAGCTCCTACGTTCTTAAGCCCAAAAGGCATTACATTCCAACAGTATATTCCCCATGGACACATGAAAGCTGTCTTGTGTTGGTATTCAGCTGCAATTTTGATTTGGTTATATCCAAAGAAACCATCCATGAGGGATAGCATCTCGTATCATGTTGTAAGATCTACTATCATGTCTATGTTCGGCAAAAGGAAGTCATCCTTAGGACATGCCTTGTTGATGTCTCTAAAGTTTGTGCAAATGCGGATGCCCCCATTTTGTTTAGTCACTGGCACAAGATTTGAAATCTATTCTGCATAGTCTATGGTTGTTATGAATCTGACATCCAAGATTTTCTAAAGTTCTGCTTTGACTAGTAGAGCAATTTGTCGATGCATTTTCCTTAACTTCTGTTTGATTGGCTTAATACCTAGTTGTAATGGTAGATGGTGTAATATTAGGTCTGGATCCAACCCAGGAATTTTTGCATATGACCTTGAAAATTTTATCTATCTCTTTGTGAAGAAGTGTTGAAACTCTTTTTTTTCTGTCTCTGTCAATGATGTCGCAAAATATACTATCTAAGGGTTTTCTTTTGTATTTATGTTGATTTTAACAGACTCTTCTACTAGCATTGGTGACTTTTCCTATTCAATTGGGAGAATGTTTAAACCTCCATCCTTGGGTGCCTCAGAGAGGTTTTCACCCTCGAATATGTCCTTTATTTTTTACTCTTTCTTCATCCAAAGGCACCTTTCGGTTTTCACCTAGGGAATTTTCATTTTTCTCATTTTCATCATTTTTCTTTTTATTTTCATTTTTGTGACTAGAGGTGTAAATAGACTCGCGAAAATATGCTTTTTCATCCAAGTCTATGGTAAAACCAGATTTATGATCCCCTCTTGGTATGCCTTCTTTAAGCCCCATGAACTCAGCTATTACTCTGTCTTTCTCGAATGTGTCTAAGATGGGTGTACCTTGTTTATCCTAGTTGATAAGTTGGGGATATATGAGGGGCATGTCATCATCAGATTTATCAAAGCTGGAAGCTGACAAGGTGAATATAGAGTGGTTGACATGGTCATAGAAGTTTTGGACTAACTCCTTCTTGTTCTTTTTCCAATGGGTAGGTAAACTCTGATGTGGGACTATTGTAACATGGATAAGTTGTCAAAAGATGGTTCATCAGGTGCCCAAGATGCACGATCAAGGGTTTCCCAATAATAGTTCTTAAGCCATTCTTCTTTGGACAAGGACTTCTTATTACGAGGACTAGATCGCTTTGGTACGGGTTTTATCATTTGGTCCAATTATCCAAATAGATTATCTAGGTTCATGGTGCTGGTAGACGAAAGGGAATCCCATTCATAGTCCCTTGATTCAAGAGATTCATTGTAAACTGGGGAAACTGGTTCATGAGATATCTCAATGTCTGCATAAGCACTCACTTCCTCTTGAAATGGTGATGAAGTACTAGGAAAGCCAATTCTAAGCAGTTGAAACCCTAGCCCTAGGTATTTCGGTCATGGCGAGACAATGATCGGTTATGTCCTTACATTTTGATGTAGTCCTAACCCACTATGTTCGTCATAGCCTTTGCTTTGCATTATCTTTAAGCCTTTTCCATATTGATCCTTATCTATTTGAATAGATGGTGAGGGGTATTCATTGTTTTCCTGGTACAACTAGGAGGTAATATCACCTTGGTCCACAACTTCTTCACTTAATTCTCCCCATTTGGTCAATTTCGTTGTAGGGGGAACATGAAATGTGACTACTGATTGTCTTCTATCTACCATGGGTAAGCCATATGCCTTAGGTGGAACCAACTGACTAACACAATAGGATGCCTTCATGTAATACTCTCTACAACCCTTATCTTGGATCTTGACCTTAGGAGTGGATGATGGTGGTTTGAATGAAATGGACTTGGTAACATGTGATGGATCAACGTATAAAGTGGATGATGATGCTTCTTGATTAATGGGTACCTGTCATTGTGGAATTTCCCTTAGGCTTGTACATTATTGAAAAGGATTTGGATCACCATTAATCATGATCTTGGTGCCATTATATGGGAATTTAAGACATTGGTGATATGTGGAAGGTACGGCTTTCATTGCATGTATCCAAGGTCTACCTAACAACAGGTTATATGGAAGGGTGAGATCCAAGACTTGGAAGCTGGTGTTCATAACTATTGGGCCAATTCTGATAGGGAGGGTGACAACTCCTTTGGATGATCTTTCCTCATAATCATAAGCCTTGATGAATATAATCTTAGATGTGTCTATGCATGATTATGAGAATCCTAATGCCTTAACCAATTTTAGGGTACATAGGTTCAAACCTACTCCTCCGTCTACCAAGACTCTTTTGACTTTGGTTTGATGGACTAGGACTTGAAGATGTAATGGGTCATTATGATTAGTCTTTTCAGTCGACTAATCTTGATGGGAAAATGTGGCATGATGGGAGGTGGTTAAATATCCTCCCATTTCTTTGAAATGATTGACATCTAAGTCTGTAGGAACAAGCGTGTTCTGTTAAGCTTTGTCGAGAATGGCTCGATGATTAGGTGATAAAGTCAACAGTTCCAAAATGGAGATCTATGCGCGGGTTTTCTCAATTGATCAATGAGATTGTACTTAGACCTAGAAGACTGTGTAGGTGGCACAGAAGAAGGACCTGGATGAGTTATCTTAGTTCTACATGTTTTTATAGCACATTCAAGATGCTTCTTAATGGGGATGGTATGGACATTTTCATTTGCAGCTCAGAGATGATTTATGATCTTTCCTTTTCCATAGTCATACTTGGTATTTGCATAATTGGCTGATGGAGTATTCTTGGTTCCCGAACTAGAGACTTTTCCTTTCGTGTGGTCATGTAATGGGTTTGTGAATACCTTATGATCACTGTTCTTGGTATTTTTCTTCCCATTGACCTCTATGGTTCCATTTTCAACAAAGTATTGTATAATATTATTTAGTTGTCGACATTGTTCTAGGTTGTGTCCTTTTGTTTGATGGTAGTCACAATAGGCGTTATTGTCCCACCATGAAGGTTTAAACTATATAGGATGATACTCTCTTGGTTCCAAAGGTTTAATGAGATCATGTTTAATCAACTCTTTGAAAATTGTCTCGATTGGTTGCCCCAAAGGGGTAAATTCATGTTTAGGAAATCTCCTTTGTGGTCGTTGTTGCTGTGAATTTTGGACAAAATTTGTTGTTTGATCTGGACTATTCGTCATGTCTTGATTGGGGTTGTAACCTCTGAGTGTGATAACTAATCCTATTTGTATGGTCTTAGCATCAACAATGCCGTCATTTATAACATTTTTGTTTCTAGACTAGAATTTGTTTCTATCATTGGGAAGATTTTGATGTTGAACAACCAGGTTTCTACCTAGTACTTTAATTTATCCTTTGTCAATAAGGCCCCTTTCAAGGATGATACCCTTTTGTACCAAGTCTAGGAATGATGTACAACAATGTACCCTTAAGTCACTTCTCAGTTTTGCATTGATATTTTCAAGGAATATCATGACCTTTTGTTTTTCTAGTATTTCAACGGGACATCTACTAGCTAGACTTCTCCATCTTTGGAAGAAAGTGGTGAAATTTTCACCGTCTTCTTGTGTTGTGTGGCACAAGGTATCTATTTTTACTTCATTGTCTATGCTAAAGTCAAAGTGTTTGACAAAATTCTCAGCTAATTCACCCCAGGATCGTATTCCATATGGTAATTTAGAGAACCATTCCAGTGCTATTCCAGCAAGGGTTTGCGGAAATAGTCTCATTAAGTATGTGGGGTCATATGATATGTCCATACATGTCATAGATA